>CM053743.1:58335561-58349639 GCA_028658305.1 Pachyuromys duprasi
GGTGGACTTGGAGGGGGCAGGGAGGAGATGAGGGAGGGTTGGGGAGGGTGGGAGAGAATAAGGGAGGGGGCTATGCATGGGATGCAAAAAACCTAACCTGTGATTGATATAAAAATAAATAAATTTTTAAAAAATGAAAAAAAAACACCTTTGGAAGAAAGAGAAAAGACATCACTGTGCATTGTAGTATTGCTTATAACTAACTTTAGCACAATAAACACATAAGACAAATGTTTGTGTCATGTTGAGACATTTACCCAAGTTATATTTGCTGAGTCATTTCTCTCTCCATCTGCTGAAGATCAATATTTGATATTAAAGAATTACCAGCTTAAAATTATTCATAGATAATAGGTTTGAACTTTACTGATAACTTTCTGCATGTTTTGAGCATTCTTTAAAATCTTTAAAATCTTTGATATTACATAGTGTGCATCTCTGTTGTAAAGAAAGTAGATGAGTTTAAACAGGATACAGAACATGGCATTGCTACTAACCATACAATTAACCCCTAAAATCATTACTGCTCTACCATTAATCTGAAATTTTAGCTGTCAAAATGAATATTAGGGTTTTTTGTTTACAACTTCTCAACAAATTTAGAAATCTGTTATTTTCTATCTAAATACTTTACCCAATTAATCAAATGTTTCTCCAACAGCACTTATGTCTGTGCTCATATTGGGATAAATTCATGGGTAATGCTGAAGACATGCCACAAATGCATGCTTGACATTTAAAACCATACATCACAAGGGTTCATTTCTTGTGAAGGGGTAAAATTTGTGACAGTGGCCATTATGAGGTATTAAAAAATTCATGGCAACTTTCGAAAACGAAGTGATGTTATTAACCTTGGTGTCTTGACCAAATTACAATTCGAGTAATTACATTTGTCTTTCCTAATCTCCTTTTCAACTTTCAATTGGGTAGTGTATTCTTAATGGATTTCATTACCCAGCTTCCCTTAGGATTTAAAGGAGGACGTATCTTCCAATAGTGGGTCCACTCTAAATTTATATCCTCTAATTCCAATTGAACTGTCACCAAGACTCTTCCAATGTGTGTTTAATTTAGCCCTTGTTTTGGATTTTGTGTCCTCAATTTGACTGTTCTAAATCATTTCCCTTCCACTTACAAGACGGGCACACAGTGCAATACACACCATCACCGTGTATTCTAAAACACCAGAAGCAAGCAACCTATGAGGTTCCGCATGGTCAGTGCTGCTCTTTATGCTCATTCAACCTTTCTTCACAGAGAAAGTCAAAACCATCTCACAGAGCCTCTTGAAGCTCAGTCTGTTGTATGAAAGTTTATTTTGACCACACCTTTTCCTGTACAGCTCTACCAATCCTGACTTTGCTTTATTTCTGCCTAGTTTTCAGAGAAGCCTTCTACTCCCACATGCTCCCTGAATGACCTACATCCTTTATGCCACTATCTGTTTCTCCGTATTGGCTGACACCCTTCTTTTTGAGTTCAACTATGTTCACTCCCTAAGCATTTACATAATTGTTTCCTAAGTCATTAAAATACTTCAGTTTTGCCTTCACACTTTTGCCCTGCCAATGTTTATTCTTTCTTTAACCTTTTCTCATTCCATCCTATTTCTCATACCTTTTAAAATTTTTTTATTGATTTATTATTTGTTACAGTTTATTCATTTTGTATCCAGGCTGTAGCCTCCCCCCTTATCTCCTCCCAGTTCCACCCTCCATCTGTCTTCTCCCCTAATGCCCCTCCCCTAGTTCACTGACATAGGAGGTTCCCCTCCTCTACTACCTGACCCCAGCCTATCAGGTTTCACCAGTACTGCCTGGATCTTCTTCCTATCCGGCCTAGTTAGGCCATCTTGCCAGGGGAAGGTGATCAAAGAGCTGGCCACTGAGTACATGTCAGAAAGAGCCCCTTCTTCCCTTACTAAAAACTTAAGTGACAACACAGTCTGGAAAAGGATGTGAAGAAAGGGGAACCCTCCTGTATTGCTGGTGGGAATGTAAACTTGTACAACCACTTTGGAAATCAATCTGACGCTTTCTCAGAAAATTAGGAGTAGTGCTACCTCAAGATCCAGCTATATCACTCCTGGGCATATATCTGAAAGATGCGTAAACATTCAACAAGGACCTTTGCTCAACTATGTTCATAGCAGCTTGTTTTTAATAGCCAGAATCTGGAATAATGGATACAGAAATTGTGGTACATTTACACAATGGAATACTACTCAGCAACTGAAAACACGGAAATCATGAAATTTGCAGGCAAGTGGATGGAACTAGAAAAGATCATCTTGAGTGAAGTAACCCAGAAGCAGAAAGATACACATAGTTTACACTCACTTATAAGTGGATATTAGCCATATAATATAGGATAAACCTACTAAAATCTACAGTTCTAAAGGAACTAAACAACAAGGAGGAGCCTAGAGAAGAGGCTGAAACTTCACTCAGCAGGGCAAATAGGAGAGACATCGGAAGTGGGAGAAGACAGAAAATAGGACAGGAACTTATCACAGAGGGCCTCTGAAAGAATATCATACCTTTAAATTCCATATATTATCATTTTCTCTTTTGCTATGCTATGAAAACAATTATTCAAATATAATGAGATGAATTTCAAAGTGCAAAATCAATATCATTTTCTTTGAATGCAAAAGTCCTATTTTTTTTCTGTTGGCTTTAATACTATTGTTGGTCCTTATTTATAAATTTTGCCCTCTCTGCCTTGGCACTTTTTATTTTATTTGCTGAATTATTTTTACTTCTCAAAATCCAGAGGAAGTTATCCCCAGTGTTTTATCTCTGGATTTATTTCTTTTACACAATCTATTTATTAGTGATTACTTTTAATTGAGTTGCAAAAGTGAAAGAAAAATTTTCAAAAGAGGGAAAATTAAAACACAGTTCATATATCTTTATGATGTTACGCTTGACTCAAACTTGTACAAGAATAACTTCATTTATAGGACAGCACTAGGAAGTTTTTCATCATCTTTTGCACTTAAGAAAACAAAGACTGAAGGTCTCTGATAGGTGCTTAAAGAATGGCTTAGTAGGTGGAGGCATTCCCCCTGAGTTCAACCAGAAATACTCACATGGCAGGAGAAATGGACGCTTTCAAATTTTTTCCTACTTCTACATGTGTATACATTCACACACATACACAGACACAAAGAGAGAGAAAGAGAGAGAGGGAACATTTAAATGGTGCCAAAATATATTGCAACTTATGTGGCTTAAATTTATATTTCTTCCCATCTCTATATTTTGCACAAAGAAGCAAGGTATGATTGACTGAACTTTATCCCTCTTCTCATCCTGTTCTCATGGTGATCCTAGTCACTGTGTGACTGTGTCTAGAATAAGATTTTAGAATCAGTGAATCCAGAAGGTGGGGCCCGAGTCCAATGGGCTATAGCAATAATAATAACAATAACAACAACAACAACAATACCCTAACAATAATGAGATGAAGAGAAAGACTTCTTCCTTCTAGTTCTCTCCTCCCATTTCTCCCTCCTTCTCCTCCCTCTCTCTCTCTCTGCCTCTCCAACTTCTGCCCCTGGTGCCATTTCCTCTCCCCTACCCCACCCAGTCACTCTTTCCTTGTACCCTTCCTCCCTGCCATGTATGGCTCTCTGACTGCCTGTAAGCTTAGAAAAGGAATCAGCTGACCCTGCATTTTTGTCTTCAGATTTGGAGAAAATTAATTTCTAGTACTTTGCTCACCTCTAATTCACTATTCTTACATACATTTTTTTTTGTATGACATTTTGTTATAACTTTTTAAATTGACTGAGAAACAAGGTAAATAGGTACATTTTCAGCATTAAATATACTTAAGTAATCCAGTTATGGAGCAAAAGTCAGAATCCTTGTAAAATGTTTCAGTGGCGAGTAATCTCATACAACATATCTACCTGCCTAAATTTGCACCCCTTTGTTTAAAACTCTTACAAAAGGGTAAAGGATCTGGTGCTTTCTGTAATTATTATTCCAAACACAGGATGATAATTGCTACATCAATGCTTTAGGAAAAGTGCTTTAGCTCATATTTGCCTTAAAGTATGTATTAAAAAATAAAAAAAAAACCTGTTGAATAATGAAAACTGTTAACATGCCCCTAAAGCTTATTGTGGGCCAAACTCTGAACTTTCATGCATGATCTTGTTTAATCTTTACAGTGATCCTGAGTTTAGAGTATTAATTATCTCTATTGAAATGTCCATCTTAATAACATGGTAGGCTACATGCATGGAAAGACTTGCCTGCTGAAAATAGTAATTGTTCAAAATGTAATAAAAAAATCTTTGCAAGAGAATACTAGTCTTTCAAGAAAGTGAACAGTTTTTCATGCTATGGACAGATCAAAGTGGGAGCAGAAGTGCTAGCTCTTGTACTCAGGAATTTGCATAGCTGCTGAACCTAAGCTTCAGGTTTCAAGTAACATCATGGTTGACGCCTAAAATGTATGGATGGGACGGGGAGTACCCCCTTTCTGTAACAAGTATTAAACAGAATTGAAAATAGATAGACATCTTTAAAAATAGAATTTTTAAAATTTATTACAATTTATTCACTTTGCATCCCAGTTGTAGTGCCCTTCCTTTTTCTCTCCCAATCCTTCCCTCCCTCCCTCTTTTTCTCCCATGCCCCTCCCCTAGTCCACTGATAGGAGAGGTCCTTGTCCCCATTCATCCAACCCTAGCCTATCAGGTCTCATCAGGACTGGCTGCATTGTTCTACTCTGTGGTCTGGTAAGGCTGCCCCTGCTCAGGAGGGTGGTGATTAAAGAACCAGCCACTGAGTTCATGTCAGGGACAGTCCCTGTTCCTCTTACTAGGACACCCAGTTAGAGACTGAGCTACCATAGGCTACATCTGTGCAGGGGTTCTAGGTTAGCTCCATGCATGGTCCTTGGTTAGAGATTAAAGGTTGGATAATTAAAATGAGATAAAGTGATCAATTTTAATAAAGATTAGGTGAATAATTAATGCACTAGTTCGATACTTATGGAAAACATACAATAAAGAATTAATAAGAAAAATAGGGTATTTTTGACATAATACATTGGAGGATAAAGTGGTTGCTAATGTTCATATAATTATAATTCAATATGTAGAGAAGGAAGGAACTGTAACAGTGGATGCATGACAAAGTGTATATTATTTGCATATATGAAATTCTGGAACTAGTGGTATTATAAAACCAATTCAGGAAGCTCAGGCAGGATATCAAGGAAAAGAGATCTGTACCTCTCTACACACAGAGCAAAAGTATAGACAACCCAACAGAAAGAGTGCTGCAAGAGTGAAGGGTATGCGTTCAGAGAAGTTGACTTCCCCTGTCATGCAGTAATGGAGGCCAGAAGACCATGGTTAGTGGCTTCAATTTGCCAAAAGAAAACATATTCTAAATAATTTCCCTAATCAGTATATGTTTCTTTTCTTTTTCTTTATTTCCTTTCCTTTTCTTTATTTCCTTTTTCTTTGCTTTCTTTCTTCCTTTCTTCTTTCTTTCTTTCTTTCTTTCTTTCTTTCTTTCTTTCTTTCTTTCTTTCTTTCTTTCTTCCTTCCTTCCTTTCTTTCTTTTCTGAGACAGGCTTTCTCTGTATAGTCTTGGCTGTCCTGTATATGCTTTGGAGATCAGGCTAGCCTCAAACTCACAGACCTCCACTTGCCTTTTCCTCCTTAAGTGCTGGAATTAAAGGTGTGCACCACCACACACAGCTACATGTTTTTTTAATAATAGCAGAGAAGTACAACTTAAGCGTTTTTTATGAGATAGTTGTAGTAAAACAATTTTGCCTATATCTGAAGCATATGCTTCAAATAGAAGAAAAATGATGTGAGAAAGACACTAGAACATTTGAGAACTGAGAAACTTCACACACACATACACACACACACACACAATGGCCAACACAAGAGTGAACTTAAGACAAGGAGGCTTTGCTAAATATTCTCAATGAGTCCAGTATCTTATAAATGTTGACTACGATGACAGAAAATCTGAGTAACTTTCTCAATATTATATGATCCTTAACTAGCAGAGAGATTTACAGTTAAGAATATTGATTTGTATATATACCCTGTGATTAAGTCTCAGAGCCTCTCTAAATTAAAGACTGAGTGAATGGACTAATGAAAATATAAAGCCTGTTTAATAGAACTAGTGAACTAGAAGACAGATATGGCAAAAGATTATCAGAGAAACCATTAGGTAAAAAGTCAGGATCTGAGATTCATGGACACAGAACCAAATTACCTAGGCAAGGAAACTGGTGTAAGTCTCTTAATATTTCTGACCCTAGATTCATTATCTGCAACATGGGAATAATATCTGTCTCCTGTGCTAAAGTTATTGTAAAGAGAAACAGCAAAATGGCTTCAAGACTAGACGAAACAAATAACACTAGCTCAACCTTCATATGCACTGGATGCATGTGACCTTCCCAGTCCACAGGTAGAAATTTTCTTTCCCAGATAATGGTATTAGGGGTGGAGGTTTTTAGGGCATATCTATGACACGAAGAAGGAGACTTCAATGAGGAAGTAAACAATTTGTGTGCGTGTGTGAATGTGTGTGTGTACATGGAATGCGCATAGGCTTGGTTCTTTCCTCTATGTAAAAAAATACAGAAGAAAAGGATTATTTATAAATAAGAAAGCTTTTAGTATACTGTTCTTTTGGAATGTATACAATTTACCCTTGTTCATTCAAATGTTGATTTCTCTCCCCCACTATCTGGTTTCAATCTGGACATTGCATTGTGATGCTTAAGCATCACCTTTCTCAAGTTTGTGTAAACATGCCATTTGCTCTCTAAACTGTCAATTAAAACAACCAGCCACAATGCTGAACAATGGAGAGGATAAGCTGGGACATCCTGGTCCAGAGTGAGAGAAAGAGGAAGGAAGCAGGAGGAGAAGGAGGAAGAGAATCTGCAGGAGAGATCTTGGAACCACGTGGAGAAATGAACCAGACCTAAGATATCACTAAAAGCAAGTATAGTGGGTGAATCTGAATGGAAGAAAACTATGCTGGCTTGGAGGTTTAGGATGGAGTAAATATTGCCCAGCACTGTGCTCTAGGTTAATTAAATAAATCCTAGTCTCTATATTTGGTTATACAGCTGTTTAGGAATAACTGCTGCTTAACTAAAAGCTATATCAATAGTAAATATTATAACCATCAACAAAAGCTCTAAGCATACATCAAATCAGCTGACTCCACGAACACAGATTTCCCACCTCCATAACGATGAGGAGCAAATTTCTCTTATTTATAGCTACAGAATAAATGGTATTTTATGATAGCTACCTTAAGGGATATAGACATGATTTTTTCTTATTATTCAACACACATGTGCACTTCATAAAATAGAAAAGCCTAAGATGGGAAAGGCTGATGCCATGGACAAGATCAGCAGCACATGATTAAGAAACAATTTACTGTTTCCTTTCCCATTGGTGTCTAAGACTCTTCCTGAGGATGGGTACAGATAGTCCCGGCTATCATTTTTTTCCCCAATTTACTACAGGTGTTAGTATTTTAATGTTCTGATTGTGATCAGGAGGAAAGAAAGATCACTATAATAAAAGTGGGCCTCAGAGCAGCATTAGCTCTGCTCAAATGTTAATTTTCCCTCTCTGTTTTGTCCTACTGCTTTAAAATTTCTTTTTATTAATTACAGTTTATTCACTTTGCATCCAAGCTATAACCCCCTCCCTCAACCTCTTCATATCTCACCCTACCTACTTCATCTCCTAACATGCGCTTCCTCAACTCCACTGGAAGGGGGGACCTCCTCCCATTTTATCTGACCCAAGCCTATCAGAACTCATCAGGACTGGCTACATTGTCTTCCTTTGTGGCCTGGCAAGGTTATGCCCTGCCCCAGGAGAGGTGATCAAAGAGCCAGCCTGTGAGTTCACAGTAGAGACAGTCCCTGTTCCCTAGGTGACCCACTTAGAGACTGAGCATGTGCAGCGCAGCGGTTTAGGTTATTTCCACACATGGTCTTTGGTTGGAGGTGCAGTCTCAGAAAAGCCCCCCATGGCCCTCATGTACACAGATTCTTTGGTTGCTCTCCTCTGGAGCTCCTGTCCCCTCCAGATCTTTATATCTTCCCTTTCTTTTATAAGATTCCCTGCACTCTGCCCAAAGTTTGGATGCCAGTCTCAGCATCTGCTTTGATACCTTGCTGGGTAGTGTCTTTCAATGGACCTCTGTGGTAGGCTACTGTCCTGTTCCCTGTTTTTTTCCCTCTTCTGATGTCCACCCCATTTGCCTTTCTGAGTGAGGATCGATTATCTTACCCAGGGCCCTCTTTCCTGCTTAGCTTTTTTAAGTGTACAGATTTTAGTATGTTTCTGCTATATTATATGCCTAATATCTACATATAACTGAGCATATACCATGTGTATCTTTGTATTTCTGAGATACTCAACTCATGATGATCTTTTAAAGTTTCTACCGTTTCTCTGCAAATTTCATGATTTCTTTGTTTTTATTAGCTGAGTAGTATTCCATTGTGTAACTGTACAACATTCCTTTCCTCAGTTGACGGAAATATGGATTGTTTCCAGATTCTGGTTATCACAAATAAATCTTCTATGAATATGGTTGAGAAAATGTCCTTGTATTCTTGAGCATACTTTGGCTATATGGTTAGGAAAGGTAGAGCTGGAACTGGGGGTAGCACTATTTCTAATTGTCTAAGAAAGTGCCAGATTGATTTCCAAACTGATTGTACAAGTTTACATTTCCACCATAACAGAAGAGGGATCACCTTTCTCCACGTCTTCTCCAGCATGTGTTGTCACTTGAATTTTTGACCTTAGTCATTCTGATGGGCATAAGGTGAAATCTCAGGGTCATTTTGATTTGCATCTCCCTGATGGCTAATGACATTGACCATTTCTTTAAGTGTTTCTCTGCCATTATATATTCCTCTACAGAGAATTCTTTGCTGAGCTCTGTACCCTATTTTTTAAATTAAATTATTTGATTTGTTGCATTTTTAACTTCTTGAGTTCTTTATACATTCTGGATATTAGCTCTCTGTCAGATATAGGGTTGTTGAAAATCCCTTCCCAGCCTGTAGGCTGTTGTTTTGTTCTAATTACAGTGTCCTTTGCTTTAAAGAAGCTTTTCACTTTCATGAGGTGCCATTTATTGATTGTTGAACTCAGAGCCTATGCTGTTGGTATTCTGTTCAGGAAGTTGTCTCCTGTGCCAATGAGTTCTAGGTTCTTCCCCATTTTTTCCTCTAAACAATTTAGTGTGTCTGGTTTTATGTTGAGGTCTTTGATCCACTTGGACTTTAGTTTTGTGCAGGGTGATAAATATGGATCTATTTTCATTTTTCTGCATGTAGACATCCAATTGGTCCAGCACCATTTGTTGAAGATACTGTCTTTTTTCTACTGTATGGTTTTGGCTTCTTTGTAAAAAAATCAAGTATTCATAGGTGTGTGGGTTCATTTCATTTCTAGTCTTCTATTCCATTCCATTGATCCTCCTTTCTGTTTCTATGCCAATACCATGCCGTTTTTATTACTGTTGCTCTGTAGTACAGCTTGAGATCAGGGATGGAGATACCTCCAGACCATCTGTTGTTGTACAGGATCATTTTGAAAATTCTGTTTTTTTTTTCTCCATATGAAGTTGAGAATTTTTCTTTCAAGGTCCATAAAGAATTGGATTGGTACATTGATGGGAATTGCATTGAATACAATTGCTTTTGGCAGGATGGCCATTTTCACCTTGTTAATCCTACTGATCCATGAACAAGGGAGATCTTTCCATCTTGTGATGTCTTCTTCAATTTCTTTCTTCAGAGACTTGAAGTTTTTTTCAAACAGTTCTTTCACCTGCTTGGTTAATGTCACCCCAAGGTACTTTATGTTATTAGTAGCTATTGTGAAGGCTGTTTTTTCCCTGATTTCTTTCTCAGCCCCTTTGTCTTGGGTATACAAAAGGCCTTCTGATTTTTTTTTGAATTAATTTTGTATTCAGCCACTTTGTTGAAGGTGTTTATCAGCCGAAGGAGTTCTCTGGTTGAATTTTTGTGGTCCCTTGTGTATACTATCATATCATCTGTGAATAGTGAAACTTTGACCTCTTCCTTTCCGATGTGTATCTCCTTTACTTGTCTTATTGCTCTGGCTAGGACTTCAAGTACTATGTTGAAGAGGTATGGAGAGAGTGGGCAGCCTTGCATTGTCCCTGATTTCAATGGGATTGATTTAAGTTACTCTCCATTGAGTTTGATGTTGGCTGCAGGCTTGCTGTATATTGCCTTTACTATGTTTAGGTATGTGCCTTGTATCCCTGATCACTCCACGATTTTAAACATGAATGGGTGTTAGATTTTGTCAAATGCTTTTTCAGCATCTCAGGAGAAGATCATGTGGTTTTTCTCTTTCTGTTTGTTTATGTATGGATTACATTGATGGATTTCCATATATTGAAGCACCCCTACATGCCTGGGATGAAGCTTAGTTGGTCATGATGGATGATATCTTTTATGTGTTCTTGGATTCAGTTTGCAGACATTTCATTGAGTACTTTTGCATCAATTCACATAGGAGATATAGGTGTGAAGTTCTTTTTTTTTAGTTGGGACTTTCTGTGGTGTAACTACACCATATCAAGGTGACTGTGGCTTCATAGAATGAGTTTTGTAATGTTCCTTCTGTTTCTATTTTGTGGAATAGTTTGAAGAGAATTGGAGTTAGCTCTTCTTTGAAGGTATGGTAGCATTATGCTCTGAAATTCTTGCCCTGCGATATTTTGGATTGGAAACTTTTGATGACTGCTTATATTTCCTTGAGAGTTATAGGACTATTTAATCTATTTACCTGATCTAGATTTAATTTTGGGAAATGTAGACTATCAGAAAATTGTCCATTTTATTTATATTTTCAAATTTTGTGGCATATAGGCTTATATAGTAAGACCTAATAAATGTTTGGATTTCCTCACTGTCTGTTGTTATATCCCCCTTTTTATTTCTGCTTTTGCTGATTTGGATACTTTCTCTCTGCTTTTAGTTAGTTTGGCTAAGGGTTTGTCTATCTTGTTCATTTTCTCAAAGAACCAGATCTTGGTATCATTGATTCTTTGCATTGTTTTCTTTCTTTATAATCCATAAATTTCAGCTCTGAATTTGATTATTTCCAATTGTCTACTCTTCTTGGGTATATCTGCTTCTTTTTTTTCCCCTAGGGATTTTATGTGTGCAGTGAAGTTGCTTGTATGATATGACTCAAACTTCTTTCTGGGAGCACTTAGTTCTATGAACTTTCCTCTTAGCACTGCTTTCATTGTCTCACATAAGTTTTGGTAAGTTGTGCCTTCACTTTCATTGAATTTTAGGAAGTATCTAATTTCTTTTTTCATTTCTTCCCTAAACAAGCTAATACTGAATAGAGTGTTGTTTATTTTCCATGTTTATGTAGGCATTTAAAAAATTTCTCTTGTTGTTGAGGTCTAGTTTCAGGCTATGGTGGTCTGATAAGATACAAGGGATTATTTCAATCTTCTTGTATTTGTTGAGGCTTGGGTTGTACTTGAAGATAGGGTCAATTTTTGACAAGGTTCCTTGAAGTGCTGAAAAGAAGGTTTATTTTTTGAGTTTGGGTGTAAAATTCTGCAGACATCTATTAAGTCCATTTGATTTAGGACCTCTTTAAGTGCCATTATTTCCCGATTTAGCTTCTGTTTAGATGATCTGTCCCTTGCTGAGAGTGAAGTATTAAAGTCTCCCACTATTCAGGTATTGGGATCAATGTGTGCTTTCAGCTTTAATAATGTTTCCTTTACAAATGTAGGTGCTGTTTTATTTGGGGCATAGATGTTTAAGGCTGTGATGTCCTCCTGTTGAATTTTAACTTTAGACTAATTTTGGTTGAAAGTCTATTTTATTAGATATTAGGATAGTTACCCCAGCTTGTACTCTGGGTCTGTTTCCTTGAAAAACATTTTTCCAGACTTTTGCTCTGAGGTAGTATTTATCTTTGGTGTAGAGGTTTGGCTCTTGGATGCAGCAGAACATTGGTTCCTGTTTCTGCAATGATTCTGTTAGTCTGTGTCTTCTCTTTTGAGAGTTGGGTCTGCTGAGGTTGATAGAAAATAGTGACCAACGAATGTCAGTTCCTTTTATTGTGGAGTTGGTTGTGATAATGTGTTTGTGTACTTGTTTTCTTTTAACTTTTTTTTTTGTTTTGAAGTTATCTATATCCTGTGTTTTCTTGGATGTAGTTGATTTTATTGGACCGAATTTTTTCATCCAGTATCTTTTATAGGGCTGGATTGCTGTGTAGATATTGTTTAAGTTTAGTTTTCTAATGGGATATTTTGTTTTCTCCATCTGTGTTGATGAAAGCTTTCCTGGGTATAGTAGTCTTGGCTGACATCTGTGATCTCTTAGAGTCTGCATGATATCTGTCCAGGCCCTTCTGGCTTTCATAGTTTCTGTTGAGATGTCTGATTTGATTCTGATAGGTCTACCTCTATATGTTTCTTGGCCTTTTCCCCTTGCTGCCTTTAATATTTTTCTTTGTTCTGTAGATTTAGTGCTTTGACTATTATGTAACGTGAGGAGTTTCTTTTCTGGTCCGGTCTATTTGGTGTCTGTAGGCTTCTTGTGTGTTAATGGACATATTTTTCTTTAAGTTGGGAACATTTTCTTCTCTGATTTTTCTTGAAAATTTTTTCTGGACCTTGAAGCCTAGAATCTTTGTTTTCATCTAATCCTATTATTCTTTTATTTTGTCTTTTCATGGTGTCCTTGGTTTCTTGGATGTTTTGTGTTTGTAACTTTTTGATTTTGTTTTTTAAGAGATGTATTAATCTCTGCAAGTGTGTCTTCAGCACCAGGGATTCTCTCTTGTGTTCTATTGCTGATGCTTACTTTTGTGGTTCCTGATCTTCTCTCTAAGTTCTCCAGCTCTGGGGTTTTCTCTGTTTGTGTTTTCTTTATTTATTCTAATTCCATTTTCATTTCTTGCACCATGACCTTCATCTGTTTGAATGTGGATTCCTGTTTTTTTTCTGAAGCCCTCTATTTTTTTGTTCATTTCCTCTGTATATGCCACTAATTGTTCCTCTACTTGTGCCTCTCTTTGTTTGGCTGTATTTGCCTGTATTTCTTTGAGAGCTTTGTTCATTTCCTCTTTATTTTCCTCCATTTCTGTGGCTTTTTGTTTGAGAGCTTTGTTTCTTTCCTCTCTATATGCCTCTATTCGTGTCTCTTCCAGTGCCTGTATTTATTTGGCTGCATTTGCCTGTATTTCTTTGAGAGCTTTGTTCGTTTCCTCTTTATGTGCCTCTAATAACTGGATAAGCATAGATTTGAGATTATTTTTCTGTGTTTCTGATGACTTAGTTTATCCATTGATTTGGGGGTTTAGTGGTGAAGCCATGATTTCCTGATTTTTGTTGGATGTGTTCTTATGCTGACCTCTAGCCATCTGCCTATTGGTAACTTTTACTGTTTGTTCCTGGATTGTGTACTTCATACTGGATCCATCTGTCGCTGGTGCCTGGAGTGTTCTTCAGGAAGATGAGAGAGGTCCATGTGTTTGAGAGTGGATGTTGGTGTTTCAGCTGTTGCTAAGGGAGGAAGGTCACAGCTGCATGTGGGCAAATGTGGATGTGTGCGTGGAAGTGTGCCTTGAAGGATAGGGTGACAGAGTGTTTAGATACCTGGAAGGGTGGAGCTTAAGTGCAGGAGGGCATGCTGGCACTATTCGTGCCCCAAATACCTCAGTGGCCTATAGGCCTGCAGTGCTGTCCTCCTGGTATTCAGATGTGTCGGGACTCCAGGAGTTGTTTGCATGAAGGACCTACTGTAGAGGTCCTTCAGTGCTGAGAACACTGTCCTCCAGATCCTCGTGTTGCCCACAGTGGGGGTGTGGGTAGGAGGTATCCGATGTCTGGCTGATAGTGTAAAGGGACCCTGAATCTGGGTCTCTGCTTGCACTCACTTGAAGGCACCCTCACTAGCTTGCAGGTGTAATCAGAAAGCATGGAGGATCCCCCTGTTCTCTACTCTCAGAATTGGGT
>CM053743.1:58349739-58364719 GCA_028658305.1 Pachyuromys duprasi
TGAAAGAATCAGTATAGCAAAGTATCAAAGCAGATATTAAGACTCACAATTAAGCCCTTGACAGAGGGCAGGAAGTAATAATAAAAATAGGGGAAGTTAGTAAGCCTGGGGGAGAACAAGAGCTCCACAAAGATCAAACTGAGCAGGGCACAGGGGTCTTATATGAGACAGTTTCTCCAACCAAGGACCATATATGGGTATGGCCTAGAACCCCTGCTCAGATGTTGCCCATGATAACTCATTGTCGAACTGAAGACTCTAGTAAGGGAAACAGGGACTGTTTCAGTCTTGAACTTGATGGCTGGCTCTTTGACCCTCCCCCATACATGCCAGGGAGTAACAGCCTGGCTAGATCCCAGGGGAGGACATTGCAGCCAGCCCTGAGGAGACAAGATGATCAGATGGAAGGGGAGGAGATCCTCCCCCATTGGTGGACTTGGAGGGGGCAGGAGGGAGATGAGGGAGGGTTGAAGAGGGTGGGAGGGAATGAGGGAGGTGGCTATGCATGGGATGCAAAGAACCTAACCTGTGATTGATATAAAAATAAATAAATTTATATAAAAAAAGAGAGAGTGTAGGAGATCCCTCAGCTTAGTGGTGTCTACTATTTTCCCGCAGATCAGGGAGACCTGTACTTGGGACAGCTGCCTCTCCTGTCTCAGTCACTGAACAGGGAGGCTCTGGTTTCAACTAGCTGCAGCCACAGACCTAGGAAGCCTGTGGAGCTGCCTATGGTAGCAGGCCACGAGGGAGGCCCTTACTGCTTGCTGCTGCTTCTGCTGTCTTAGTCACCAAGCACTGAGGCCTTGGTTGGAGCAACCACTGCTACCTCTTTTGTCTCAGTCACTGATCACAAAGGCTGTTGCTTGGGGCAAACATGGCCACCTCTGCATGGGCCATGCTTGGGGAAAGGGGACATGCAGGCAGGTTGATGCCATCTTGTACTCTTGCTCTTAATATTCAGAGCATTGTCCCATCTTACCAAGTATATTACCTGTGGTTTCCTCCTAAATCTTGATACCAGTGACTGGCTTGAAACATTCATTAATTCAGTACTAAGACTAACTGAACATATCAAGTACCCTAACCTAGTGATGCATATTAAAGGAAGGCTGAAATACAAATGACAAAATAAAAAAAATTAGTCTTACTGTATTTATATCCTAGAAAAATGGATACTAACAGAGAAGACAAAGCAGGGAAGTTGGAAGGAACATCAAGAATGCTGAGATTAACCAGGAAAGAATAAGGAATAAATTTGTTTAGCTCTCAAAGGGTAAAGATAAGGGCTTTATTTTAGTTTTTGGATAAATGACTTAAATGCAACCAGTAGTTCAGATTTAGATAGTATCTCAAAATCAAAGTAAGAATAAAATATAAAAGAAAACCCAAATAACCTATATAAGACTTTATTCATAATTATGACAAGAAATTTTCTATGAAAACTTTGTTAATTATACAGAGACCCACCTCCATAATTTTCTCATAGCCGTGTGATCAGAAAAATAATCACAAGAGTTGAGGAATATTTATATACAAAATTATAGGAAATGAGACCAGGTCAAATTAGCCCTGAGAAAGAAAAAGTTGACAACTATGAAACACAATGCTCTTTTTAATCTAAAAATACTTTTCATGCATATATGTATCTCATATCAGTTCATAAAAGAATATATACATGAGAATATGTGTATGTATATACACATATATGTGTGTGTGCTAAGCACACACTGAATAAATGAATAATTATAACATTTTGTTTATGCCAAGTTCTGGGAGAAATAAGACATATAATAGGTTTGAAAAGCAAGATGTGAGAAGGCAAAATACTACACTGAATATCAAGAACATGGAGCAAAGTGCAAAAGGGAAGATTAACATTTGAGAAGAGCTGTGACAGAGAGCCACTTCTATTTTAATCATTCTATTGTGGTTTCATGGCTGAAAATAACAGAACATGCCATCACTCTTGGAAGTCTTAATTCCCACATCTGGGTGTCAGCAGCCCTCACTCCCTTGGGGGACTCCAGACATGAGTTTTTCCCAGCCTCTTCTATCATTTGGGAAAGCTGGCATCTCCTTTGTTCTTGGCTTTTGACTGCAATACTAAAATATCTGTATCTGAGCTCTGCTCTCTTAATGTGTGTCTTTGTCTCCTCTTTTATCTGAGTTTCTCTTATGAGGACTATTGACCTTGAACTTGGTGCCTATCTGAATAATTTATAATGACAGTCTCATTTTATGATCCTTAACTTAATTACATTGGAGGTGCCTCTTTTTTTCCCAAATAAGGGGAACTTCATAAATGTGAGATGAGCCCCTAAACATACATAGGTAGTGGTGGCTGCCATTACACTTATCGCAAGGTTTCACTTGGGTTACTTCTAGGAGTAAATAAAAACTAGAAAGTGAAAAGGTCTACTTTTATTTCAATGGTCCTGATACTTAACATCTCTGCAAGTGTTTCTGACCACAATCCATGAATATTGTTTTCCTCTGGCCACGATGTGGCTGTTGTGCTCTTGAAATCTAGCAGTTGTCATTAACTGAAAGAGACCTGCCCAAGACTGTATCCCTTGTGTTTCTGTCATAAAGAAGGAGAAGGGCTCATGAGGCCTTGCTCTTCCCAGATTTTACAGAGAGTTAATAGTTCCTAGGGAAGTGTGCTCATAGGATCACCATTTTTCCAAAGACTGACAGTCAATTGTTGTTAGGGAAGTGACACATGAGGCCACACACTTTTCCAAGAGTGTATATACAATTAAGTATTGTTAAAGAGAGATGCTTCCCCCCAGTGACATTGCCAACCATGCTCCTATAAGCAGCCCGAATTAAACATTGTCTTTTCACCAAGCTAGACTTGTGTAGAGTGGCTACTTTGGTATGTCTTGGTGTTTTATCTGGGGGGAATAGGTGTTTATCTCCCACAGTGAAAGAAAAAGATATTTAATTAATTATATACATACATTATATATATATATATATATATATATATATATATATATATATATGTCTCTGTGTGTGTGTGTGTCTCATCTGAAATAGTGACTGAGCCTTATCAATAGTTGATTAATTTTGATGAAAACACAGACATATATTTTGAAATCAACTTTATTTTCTTTTCACTCCTGCCATAATCTCTCAATTTTTTGAGAAATCCCTACATTTCCATGTAAAAGTAAATGCTGGGGATGGTGAGATGGCTTAGTAGTTTAAAGACATGCTGTGTGTGCTGTGCTGTGTGTGTGTGTTTTAATTTTTCACAAGTTATAAATTTCACAGATTCCCTTTTATCCTCTCCTCCACCTTCCTCCCTCTCTTCTCCACTCCCCGATCTTTGCCTCCCCTTCTCCTCTGAAATGGGGAGGCCTCCATCAATATCAACCTGCCTTGGCATATCATTTTGGAGTAGGACTAAGCGTCCTGTCCTATTGAGGCTACACATGGCCTTTCACTTAGGGAAGAGGGATCCAAAGGCAGGCAACAGAGTCAGCGTCAGCCCCTGCTCCTGCTGGACGAAGGAAACAAACACCCAGGAATCAATGAGCTAAGACTCCTAGCAGTAACAGACATGGGACCTGGAACAGACACCACCTGTAACAAGACAAGACCTCCAATGGAAGTATGGGGACACCAACCGGCCCTCAAAAACTTCTACTCATAATCTGCTCTACCTACAAAATGTACAGGGATAAGGATGCAACAAAATTTGAGGGAAGGGGCAAGCAATGACTGGCCCAACTTGAGATCCATTCTATGAAAATGAGCCCACCCCTAAAATATTAATAATACACTGCTATACTTGCAGACAGGAGCCTGGAATAACTGTCCTCTGAGAGGTTTTGCCCAGCAGCTGATCGGAGAGAGGTGAATAGCTCCACAGCCAAGCATTAGGCAGAGATATGCTGTTCTTGAAAAGGACCTAGTTTTGCCTCCTATCATTTGCAAGTTAGTTATAGTCATAGTTATCTGTGATTTTGGTCATAGGTGATCTGATACCCACTTATGACCTCCATAGACAACAGGTATGCATGCTTGCAGACAGGCCAACACATAAAATGATACAAAATAAAAATAGAAGTAAATATTAAAGAAAATACCAATAAGAAGCAAAATATCAAAATTCTCTTGTTTTTTTCTTTGTCAAAAGCACACACACACACACAACCAAAACAGAAAGCAACTGAAGAAAACTGAAGCATGGATACACAAATGTGAATAGAATAGTCAATTGTATGACAGAAAAACATGATGCAAAACAACATAGCTGAATAGAAAACTGTCACTAAGGACAAACAATGAACAAGTAAAATAAGGATTTCAAATCCTATGGGTGGACAGACAATGTCTGCTTCTCTCTGAAGTTTCTGTGTCCTGGTGTGTTAGAGAACTCTCTCTCCACTTTCTGTGTTACAGGCCTGTTCAAACCTCAAGTGAATCATCTGTAATGTATCAATGACTAGTCAACATGTCCATAGACTACTCTCTGAGAACATCCCAGTACTCTCTGACATCATTCACTTATAGCAGCTGAACTACTCCGAACTGATCATCTCCTTCACTCTTAAAACCTTGCCTCTCAGGGCTGCTCCAACACCCATTTTCTTCTCTGAGGAAGCTGTAATGTGTGTGATTGAGTCTCTCTTTCACAGTGAGTGACCAGTGTAGATTTATCTGTTTTTTTCTCTTTCTCCCTGGTGTAAGTTTCATCTTGCAGATGTTCTCTACTGGAGCTATAAAATGGGACCGAAGCCCTTTTGTTCTATTGCTGAACAATGAACAGGCATTCCGTTCAATCGAGTAACAAACTAAAACCCCAAACAAACAAAAGCAAATTTGTTGATTTAAAACTCATCATTTATCCATGCTCATATTTATATGTTTCCATAGATGGGAAGTTTTCTGGCAGAAAAAAATACTGCATCCCAGGTGGTCGCTGGGTGTGTTTAATGAACCAGCAGCATCTGATCACTTGTCTCCTGCATAACTGAGCGGGAGAATTTGTTGCTCTCACACAGCTTTTGCAACAAGACTCAGAAGTCATCATAAGAATGACCTCTTTAAAACTGTATAGCAAAAGCCATAGCATCCAAGTTCCTTGACTATATTTGTGAAAGGTTTAGAAGACAAATGAAAAGAGCCTTATGGGGCTTTCATTCTCACCTGCAATCATTTGCTGCTGGTCAAAGTGGCCACTGTGGCAGATAAGAGTTCTAATGGGGATTGGCCCTGGCTGCCTGTGGGAAGTAAACAATCACCTACATTCTAGGAATGACTCGGCACTTTGCACTTGATTTTTTTCCAGTTTATATGTTATGTGTGATTGCCATTCTCATTTGTCAGTGAGCACTGGGGTAGAATTTGAGAAGGTAGGATATTCAGTAATCTCTTAGTGGGAGAGAAGGCTTGTGGAAGTTGATATAATATTTCTAGGACTGTTTCTTCTGGCAGTTTAGGATAAAGCATTCAAGAGTTACAGTGACCTTTGGAAAAGAAACCCAGCTCGAATCCCAAGGGACATTAACTTGGGCTTGAAGCTCTGCAGATCTACTTCAAATATTTAGCTGTTTTGTTAGGTAATAAGAGCATTACAGCTTTAATCTTTGCTGTGATTTAGAAAAGAAGAAAGACATAGTGATCTGTTTACAGTACATATTAACTAAATGCATTCATTTGCATAATTCCTCTTCGGGGATGGACTGCATTATTCAGAGATTTCTATATGTGGAACTGCCGGGATATTTTAGGCTTCAGTGACACTGAGGTCTTAACTTAAAGTCTATTAGATTAGTACAACAACATTTCCTGATTAAAAATCCCCATTAGTGGTGAGGCTTCTTCTGAGAAATACTTTTCACCTTATGGTGCCAAAAGGGAAGAATAAATATTCTTGTGTGTGAGTGAATTCTGTATAGAAAGGTCTGAGGTTTCCTTGAAAGGTATAAAAATAACACTTTGATGCTAGAGGAATTTAAATATTCTAGAGAAGAGAAAATCACCACACAGCTTTGTTTTTTCCAAGTCTTTAATTCTAAATTTCTGATTATGAAAGGTGATTTATGAAATGCTGACTCAGAGACAGATTTCAATTGTGACATATTTATTAAAAAGGGAAAAGTATTGACACTTGTTCTTAATTGCCAGCTACTATCTAAACTCTTAATTACTTTAGCACATGTGTGGATTAAATTATAATTTCCAAATGTTTTGTGTTCTCAAGGCACTGTGTTCTCAACATAATAAACACAAGTATGTAATTTTCATGATCAAAGAGAAGGAATATGGGAAAATATTTAGCACTAAAGACATATTGAAAAGCCCTTATGTAAACCTATTGTTTCAGAAGCTTCTTAAAATGTACATATACAGAAGTGTTTAAAGGGAGTTACCCTATAATAAGAATGCCATTTTTTTTTTTTCTGTTTTTGAGAAAGGGTTTCTCTGTGTAGCCTTGGCTGTCCTGGATTGCGGATGTCACTTCTTAAGCCATTGGCTACAACCTACCATGGGACTTGAGTTTCTGTTCAGCTGTTACTCATGCCCCTTTCAGGGGTAAAGCTCAAGAGCATGAATAACAGCGGAATAGAAAACCAAGTCCCATGGTGGGTTGCAGAAAATGGCTTAAGAAGTGATATCTGTCCATGATCAGTTGGCCTCATTGGTTTGGAATGGGGCAGAAGAACATCATGACAGAAGAGCATGATAGAAGAAAGGTTATTCTATAAAGACAGGAGAGAGAGAGAGAGAGAGAGAGAGAGAGAGAGAGAGAGAGAGAGGAGAGAGAGAGAGAGGAGAAGGAAGCCAGAAAGATATATTATATGTGGCTACTGCCCCAGTGACCTAGTGCTTGACTCCTAAAATGTTTACTACCTCCCAAAACTTCATTAATCCATGAAACCATCAATGTGCTAATCCTCTTCTGAAATGAATGTCCTCATGACATAATGAGTGCTCACCTCCCCAATGTCAGTAGTTCTGAGCTGCTATTGGTTATCAGGCCCTGACACTTAAAATTTGGGGGCTTATTTAGATGTAAACTATCTTACTATAAGTGGCAAGATTTCAGATAATAAAGGAACATGAAAATGTCTGCTAGACAGGCTGTCATAGTGAAGCACGCTTAAGTGTACTCTAAAATTCTACTTTAAATGTGTCCCCGAGAAGGTTCAGGTTTCCTGCATTTTGGCTACATGTGGAGAAATTTTGAGTTGAGAGTGGCATTATCTTAGATGTTATGGGGATGAAAATACATGTTTACCCTTGTACTTTTTAATCTCAGTACATTCAAAACCGTATTTAATTGGGTTCTTTGAATGTGTGGTCTAGGAAGGAGGAAAAAGGTGTTTCAAAATATAAAATATAAATAAAGTACAGTACAAAATATAACTGTAACTGTTTGATGATGAATGCAATCAAATGTAATTCTCAGCATCTGGAATGAAAATGAAAATCTTGAGAGAAAAATCAAAACAGTGATAATGACAGTAATAACACACAAAAAACATGAAGAGGCACAGCACATATTTTCCTTCTACATTGCTAGCTTAACATGAATATCTTCTTATGTACATTATTCTTTAAAAAGCAAACTCTAAAATTTTCAAGTCTGTACAAGAATACATCTAACCAAGTTTTTTTAATTTTTAAATTTTATTTTATTTATATATTTATGTATTACAATTTGTTCACTTACTGCTGCAGCCCCCTCCCTCATTTCCTCCCAGTCTTACCCTTCCTCCCCCTTCTACCCCCTGCCCTTTCCCTAGTCCCCTAATAGGGGATGACCTCTTCCCCTTCTATCTATCCCTAGCTTATCAGGTCTCATCAAGGCTGGCTACATCATTAAGCTGGTGTTTCACAACGTTTGTTTTGTTTTTATCAACAGAAATTGTATAATTTATACTGTAGCAACTTTCTATGTATAATTTTCTAAAATAAAACTTAAATTTTACCTTATGAGAGTATTGTACTTAATTATTCACTAAACCCTTATTTTTTTCATTTTGAAGTCATGATATTTATTTATTTAGGTGATCAAGTTTATTATACATTATATACTATGGTATGTGCATATAACCTATGCATAGCCTCCTGTAAATGTGAACCCATATATATATATATATATATATATATATATATATATATGTTACAGTTTATTTACTTTGTATCCCAGCAGTAGTACCCTACCTTACTCCCTCTCAACCCCATCCTCCTTTCTTTATCTCCTCCCTGCCTCTCTCTATGTCCACCTATAGCAGAGGACCTCCTCCCCTTCCATCTGAGCTTAGCTTATCAGGTCTCTTCAGGACTGGTTGCAATGTCCTCCTTTGTGGCCTGGGAAGGCTGCTCCCACAGCTGGGGTGGAGGGTGGGGGGGAAGGGGGGAGGTCAAAGAGCCAGCCATTGAGTTCATGTCAGAAACAGACCCTTTTCTCCTTGTTAGGGAAACCTATTTGGATACTGATCTGCCATGGGATACATCTGAGCAGGGGTTCTAGGTTATATCCATGCATGGTCCTTGTTGGAGAAATAGTCTTAGAAAAGACCCCTGTGCCCAGACATATTTGGTCTTTGTGGAACTCCTGTCCTCTCCAGGTCTTTCTATCTACCCCTTCTTTCATATGATTCCCTGTACTCTGTCGAAGGTTTGGTTTTGAGTTTCAGCATCTGCTTTGATACTCTGCTAGATAGAGTCAGGCTCTCTGTGGTAGGCTCCTGTCCTGCTACTTTTTTCTCCTACTTCCAATGTCCATCACATTTTTCTTACTAAGTGAGGATTGATCATCTTACCCCGGGTCCTCTTTCTTGTTTATTTTCTTAGGTGTACAGATTTTAGTATGTTTATCCTATCTAATAGGTCTATTATCCACTTATAAGTGAGTATATACCATGTGTGTTTTTCTCCCTTTGGGATACCTCACTCAGGATGATCTTTTCTAGATCCCACCATTTACCTGAAAATTTCACTAAATACTTATTAAAGTTTATTTATCCAAGCACCATAACATCACTTAGATATTTAAAATGTGTAAAGATGATAGTGTTAGGGGTCTCCAGCAAACATGTATGCTTATTAGAAGGATCCACTCCCATGCCTGGCTAGCTCCCTCTATGCATTATTATATCTTGACAAGTTCTAGATACAATATTGTATTGCTCATCTATTTTAAATTGACCCTTCCTCAGAAAACTCTTAGGGAGGTTCCAAGTTATATGGTACTTTGGAGCTAAGCTAGTGATGTCATTATTTAATATTATTAGTAAATACATTTAACATGCATTTAATACAGAATCTTTCATGTTACTTACATAGTATATTGAAAATAACATTAAAAAGATATACTATGTAAGCTTTTATTGCTTATATCTCTTCATATAGAAATAAAGTCTTGGAAAATTTCTGCCATCCATGTTGGCCTGTTGATGGGTGTATTTCTTATGCATGTTATATTTATGCAAGTGTACTACTTAGACATTGTGAACACAGCATTCCTGTCATGTCTAAAAATGACTGTCTTTGAGCATATATCTTGGTCATCTGGTTTTTATAATCTTTCAACTCCCTCTTCCTGACTTCCCCTGAACCTAAAGTGTCAGGATTTTGTGGTTGATATATCAGTTAGAGGTGGGCATCTCCAATCTCAGGTGGTTAGTCCTAAGCACACTTACAAGAAAAGCTTAATGGACTTATAAATGTGTGAGACAATAATAATTAAAGAAGAGGTCATGAATTTGAAAGGAAGTGGGGAGACTTGGAAAGAGTTGGACATAGAGAAGGAGTGGAAATGATGTAAGAGCGATGCTTATTTATTAAGTTCTCAAAAGAAAAATAATAAATTGATAAAAATTAAACAAAAAGATAGGTTTGTAGCATTAAATCATGTTCATCAGACAAAAAGAAAAAGTCAGTTGCCAAATGTTAAACACCTGGGATAACTGTTAGACTTTAAAGAAAAGCAGTCCACAAAAGTTTCAAATAAAAGTTACTTACTGCTTGTGAATATGGCTATCTAGGGCCAATGGGAGAAAACAAGGGAGTTGCAACCTGTCTCATTCCTCTTCTTGTGTACTATGCTGAGGAATGATCCTTGGTAGAATTTGATAGCTATGTCGCATCCTATCTGTACTCTAAAACTGTCAAGCAATGCTTTCAAGTTTTATGGTATTCAGTGAGGAATACTTCCTGAATATCTTTCATTGGTGGTAGATTGTATATTCTATGTTTGAATTTTTAGCCTAGGATACAAAGCCTATTTGAACTGTTGGGTTTTTTTGTTTGTTTGTTTGTTTTATGTTTTTTTCAATAAAAAGCATTTTGCAATTTCTTCACTTATGTTTCAGGCAACAGCCTGATGACCCTCTGCATTTTTGCATAGTGGAGAATGAGAGATGACTTGAGAAGCATGAGTGAGGTGATAAAGGGTACACATGTAAGTCATCACAGAGTAAGCAGTGACCAGTAAAATAAACAAAATCAACTAGAACTGAAGTTGGCAGGCAGAAAATTGTCTTAAGTTCATTAACAGGACTACTAAATTGGAAAGTACTTACTAAGAAGGTAGAAGACATTTACTGATGTGGATGCAATGCTCTTATTAATTTGCTACTTGTTCTGTAAAGCTGTGTGTGTTAGTGGGTAAGATCAGTGAGCATAGGTGAGCAAACAGTATAAAAAGGTCCTTGACACTTATGAAAGTGTCCAGAGTCTGAGCCTTACTGCCTTGGAGACTTGAATGAATGCTGCTCCTTTCACTTCCCACTGTCCACTTCTTGACTGGGATGAAAACATTCACTACTGCACACCAGTCCTTCACAACTCCTTTCATCAAATAGCCTTGACACCATTCGTCCTACAAGTTAGGGGAAGGATTTCATTTGAGCATCTTTCAGAAAGAGGAATTTGATAGGAAGAGGACACCTAGGAGAAATCTCAACCTGGGGACATTGTGGAGACAAGAAAGACCAGAGTAAAGCTGAGTAATGTGAGAGGCTATGGGTATAAAAGGGGATGGTTGTAAGGGTGTGTGATTCACAAAGGAGGCCAGGAGAAAAGTTAGCGGCAGCACTGTTCATTTTAAGGAGCGCAACACTCAATTACGAAAGGAATGGTACAAATTTTTCTATATACATTGATTACACATTGACTCAAAGAACTATGGCATGGAGTTTTCAATACAATTTTTAATAGGACACAGGGCTTCATGACATGACTCACTTTCATGAAATGAGACCAAGCACTGTGTTGGGTCTTCATTTTGCCTGAGTGTTGCGGATTTCCATTTGAATGCACACAGTCCCAGGGTGGTGTGCACTGTTACTTCTTTTAGAGTCCAATTTCCCACGTTGGCAAGGAATGTAGACAAATCTGTATGACGCCAAAATATATTTCAAGAAGGTTATTTTTAAAGGGGGCATATGACTTAGTGAAATTTCCTCCTGTTCTGAGATGCTTCTCTTTGCTCTCCTTACAAGTCTAAACTACTGGTTATTTTTAATTCTGTCCTTGATTCTTTTCTTTTGTTTTCCACTTAATATAGATGTTAATTTTAGATGACTGTCTTCTCTCTCTCCAAACACTTCCTGTGTGCTCTTATATTCAGGAGTGTTCTTATTCTCAATTTTTAGAATAAAACAGACACTTTCTAAGGTTGTATTTCAAAAACATGTATTGAAATGACTTTATGTTACTTCCATAATTAGGTAAGTTAATACCACAAAATCTATGCAGTTGAGACCCTATTGTAAGATGCCAATCCATGAAGTAGATTATGTAGAACACTTTATACCTAAATCTGGTTCTCATTAAAAAACATTATTATCAACTTTTGAAAAGTTCTTGAGAACAGTTTATGTTCATACCCTCACTATATAATTTCTAGGACTGTTTGTTTACTTAAATTTATAGAACACAACCACAGGACTGAAGAAAGATTCAAGGTAAAATAGAGCAGAAAGATTTTTACAAGAAAAAGAAAGAAAGAAAGAAAGAAAGAAAGAAAGAAAGAAAGAAAGAAAGAAAGAAAGAAGAAAGAAAGAAAGCCCAGAGGCAATATGGGAAACTTTAGTACTGCCTAGGCAGCCAAAGGGTTCTCTCCATGGTGTTAAATAAACTGTTTCTTTGAAGTTGCTTCAGCTGTATGGGAGAGAATATGGGGAATATCTTGGAAGGAGGAGGTAACACATAACTTCAGATTGACCCAAATTCTGGAAAGACATATTGTGTGCCAATCTTTCTCTACCTCTGTGTTGCTAAATGACTGAAGAGATAGAATCAGTCATATAAATAATGCTGGAAAAAAATTATTTCAGAGGACAACCTTTTGGTGCCAGGTGTCCTGAAGGCCATACATGTACTAGTGCATGACAGAATATGTCTACATAGAAAGAGCCAAAGTGATTTAGAGAAAAGTCTTACAGTTTGGAGATGCATCAAATTTGACATCTAACATTAAGTAAGACTTTCTAAATATACCCACTTATATTTAGGCACATCCCTTACATTCTATGGTTGAAGTTGTGGGGATGGTCATGCTACCACTGAAAATTTTCAAACTCAAGTAAGTTGTTGTGTTCAGATGGTATTCCAAGCTCTAAATAATTTCCTTAAACATGGCTTGCTTTTCACAGATTTCTTTAACATACGATGAACTAATTTTACATGTGCCTCAAGTAGAGAGGCACAAAACAATAATAATCTATAATTGCAAAGAGAGACAGAACCTAGTAGCATGAACCGAGAAAAATAGGGCTCCTCTTTTTATTTTTTTAAAATTCTCTCCTAACCAAATTATAATATCTTCTCTTTTGTAAATGATAGCAAGTGGAATATGAACAATATAAGGTAAATGGAGAAGAAACTTTTTTTTGAGAAGAAACTTGAAGTGCATATCATCTGCATTTGGTCTCCCAGTATTAAACATCAAAGAAGTGACAAATAGTATTTATTTTATTGATGTGTTACGTATAGATTGAACACAGTTATTTTTGAGTGGGTATAGTCTGTAAATACCTATGTATCAATTCTAGCACAGCACATACACTAAAGCTTTCTTAGTGAAATTATTATACTTATGAAGATAAGACATATGTTTCATAAAATATGAAATGTTACTAAACGAAGATATTTGACAAATTTGTCTGCCTAGGTTGCAATGTAGAAAGTAGTTAACATAAGAAACTTTATGTCTTTGGGAATTATTTCCTCATTATTATTATATGTAATGAGAGATAATTAGATCAGCATTTATAATAGAATTTTTATGTCAATTATGAAATCGCTACAGCTCCACTTTGCTTAGTGCATATATCTTAATTTAATGTTTAAATATTTGAGGAGGAAAGTGTCACTCAACCTCCTCCATTTAAAGAAGCAGAAACAGTGTTCAGAAAACTCAGATAACATACAAATCTCATAGTTAGTAGATAGTCAAGATTTTTGTTTGTTTGTTTTTGTGAGTCAGATTCTTGTTGTATAGAACAGGTTGATGTGGAACTCACTATGTATTGTAGGATGGTGTTCTAGTTACAGCAATTCTCCTGGCTCAGCCTCCTAAGCGTTGTTATCACAGCCAGGAGCCACCACACATATGAACCTCCTGGTAGAGGTTTGATCACATATCTGGCTTTCAAGTTTGAATTATTTTCCTATTTCCATATGCATCTCATTGCATGCCAATAGCTTAGTAAGATAATGCACACAGATGTAGAGGTTCTTCATTTTTAGCTTGAGCATCTTGTTTCTTCAGTTAAGGTAGACCATAAAAGGCAAAAGTTAAAAAAAAAACAGACAAAAGAAAAGAATCACGGATTTTGTGAACCATTTCATGGGAGGAGTAAGAGAAATAACTGGAAAGAGTGAAATGCTGAATCTAATTAAAAGTCAAGTGGCGGCAAGGTGAAGTGGGAGGAAGTGCTACATCTGTGGAGAGGTGGAGGGGCATTAAACAGCATGTGGGCTTCAGGATGGATTAGGCTGCATACTGTCAGAGCAGTACCTGTTAAAGGGCCTTGTGTCTTATCAGGGAATCTGTAGAAACCTGTAGAAGCATTATCACTTTCAGTGAAGGTTCTCAGCGATACAGATGCCAATTTTGACCTTTCCCAGTAGAACAGGCTAGAAAAGGACAGGCTACAACAAACTATGAGCAATATGATGTTGAAGTTTTGAGTGTAATGACATTTAAACACAGGAAAGCTTCGAAGAACATTTTTCATCTCGAATAGATATTTTTGTGCACAAAAAATTAAACTTTAGCTAAGTTCCATATATATGGCTACTTTTACACAAATATTTTAATTTTATTTTTTTTAAATTATAATTATCCCATTCATTCTTTATTTTGCCTCCAAACCCTCCAGTAAATCTCTTTTCCAATACATGGCCTACTTTTATTTAACTGTTATTATATTGTGTGTGTAAGTGTGTCTGTCTGTCTCTCCTTGTATGTATATGTGTGATTTTTAACATTTTTATTTTATTTTATATTAATCACAGGTTATGTACTTTGTATCCCAGCCATAGGCCCCTCCTGCATTCCCTCCATATCTCCCCTTCCCTCCCTCATCTTCTCCCTATCCCTTTCCAAGTCCACTGATAGGGGAGGACCTCCTCCCCTTCCATCTAACTCTAGCTTATCAGGTCTCTTCAGGACTGGCTGCAATGTCCTCTTCTGTGGCCTAGCAAGGCTGCTCCTCCTTCGGGGGTAGGGCGTTGAAGAGTCAGCCATTGAGTTCATGTCTAAAATAATCCCTGTTCCCCTTACTAGGGTACCCACTTGGATATTGAGCTACCATTTGCAACATTCAAGCAGGGGTTCTAGGTTATATCCATACATGGTCCTTAGTTGGAGAAACAGTCTCATAAAAGACACCTGTGCCCTGATATTTTTGGTACTTGCAGAGCTCCTGTTCTATCCAGGTCATACTAACTCCCCCTTCTTTCATATGATTCCCTGCACTCTGCCAAAGAATTGGTTATGTGT
>CM053743.1:58364819-58439929 GCA_028658305.1 Pachyuromys duprasi
GTGTCTTTCTGCTTTTGGGATACCTCACTCAGGATGATCGTTTCCAGGTCCCACCATTTGCCTGTGAATTTCATGATTTCCTCGTTTTTAATTGCTGAGTAGTATTCCATTGTGTAAAAGTACCACAATTTCTGTATCCATTCCTCAATTGAGGGACATCTGGGTTGTTTCCAGGTTCTGGCTATTACAAATAAAGCAGCTACAAACATAGTTGAGCAAATGTCCTTGTTGTGTACTTGAGCCTCTTTTGGATATATACCTAAGAGTGGTATAGCTGGGTCTTGAGGAATCACTATTCCTAATTGTCCTAGAAAGTGCCAAATTGATTTCCAGAGTGGTTGTACAAGTTTGCATTCCCACCAGCAATGGAGGAGGGTTCCTCTTTCTCCACAACCTCTCCAGCATGTGTTGTCACTAGAGTTTTTGATCTTAGCCATTCTGACAGGTGTAAAGTGAAATCTCAGGGTCTTTTGATTTGCATCTCCCTGATGTCTAAGGACGTTGAGCATTCCTTTAAGTGTTTTTCTGCCATTCTATAGTTTTCTACAGAGAGTTCTCTGTTTAGCTCCATACTCCATTTTTTAATTGGATTACTTCATTTGTTGCTTTTAAACGTCTTGAGTTCTTTATATATACTGGATTTTAGCCCTCTGTCAGATATAGGGTTGATGAAGATCCTTTCCCAGTCTGTAGGCTGTCGTTTTGTTTTGATGAGTGTCTTTTGCTTTACAGAAGCTTCTCAGTTTCATGAGGTCCCATTTAATGATTGTTGCTCTTAGAGCCTGTGCTGTTGGTGTTCTGTTCAGGAAGTAGTCTCCTGTGCCTATGATTACCTGTGTAATTTTAAAAACACATCAATATAACCTGTACTTCCTGCGGCCTCATAAGACATGGATAATTGGCTACGTTTGCAGTACCAGGCATTGTTTCCCCCCTGCAGAACAGTCATAACTCCAATTAGACAGCTATTGGTAACCACTAAGCTATAAGGGCATTAATACACTTTTATCTAGCTGTGTTGTTATAGTTGTGGTTAATAGTTGTCACAATTGGACAGGGGGATGATTGCTTTTCCCTCTTGTCACCTTCATTAGCACCTTCTGTTGCCAGTCTTCAAAGAGGAAGCTTCCATCTCAGTTTCAGCCCGATTCCTCCAGGTAGTTTGTCTAAATCATGTGGTGTCTACAGTAGTCAGATCTTAACTTCAAATTCTGGGAGGGAACCAAGATCAACCAATGGTAATATTTATCTATCTATCTATCTATCTATCTATCTATCTATCTATCTATCTATCTATGATCTATCTGTGGAAATATCATATCAAACATATACATAAATAAATTAATAAATAGATAAATAATTACACACACAAACACACAAACATATATGGAGGAAGAAAAATTGATGTTGGAATACCTCAACAAGATCTCAAAAATACTTTCTTATGCTTTTTCCTGAGTATTTTGTTAGTCACTGAATCATATGGGAAATATGGTCAAGTCTGTTGCTTGATGTAACTTTATTATAAATTGTTGATATAATGTTCTTTTGAAATGTATACAATTTACCCTTGTTCATTCAAATGTTGTGTTCTCTACCCCACTATTTGTTTTCAATCTGGATATTACATTGTCTCATGTTGGTATAAAAATGCCAAAATTTGCTTTCTATATTGTCAACTAAAACAACCAGCCACAATGCTGAGCAATGGAGAGGATAGGGTGGGACATCCTGGCCCAGGGTGGGAAGAAGAAAAGGAAAGAGGAGGGGAGGAGAATCTGCAGGAAAGTTCTTGGAACCACTTGGAGAAAAGAACTGGACCTAAGATATAACTGAAAGCAAGTATAATGGGTGAATATGAATGGTAGGAAATTATGTGGGCTTGGAGGTTTAAGATGGAGTAACTATTGGCCAGCATTTTGCTATAGGGTAATTAAATAAATCCTAGTCTCTGTGTGGTTATTTGGTTATACAGCTGTTTAGGAATAACTGCTGCTTAACGAAAAATATATATCAATAGTAAATATTAATATTCTACAAAAGCAAATAATGTATGTACATATACACACACACGAGTGTATATATGTGGGTATACACATCATTACTCAGTTTCTTTTCCTGTTAAATAGACATTTTAATTCCTAAATTGGAGTAAGGTTGCCTGATGTATGATTGAAAATATTCCATGAATTTGGAAGTATTTTTAAAATTCTAGCTTTTGTTATCATTTTAGTTCATTGTTTACTTTCTTTCCATTTTTGAAGGCCATTGTAGTCCAACAATGTTCTCAGAACATATGAAAAACAAGCCTATGAGAAATTTTTTCCATGTTAAAATTATTTTGCTTATGTAGTTGCTAAAACCTCAAACATAGGAAAAACAGGTCAGTTGGAGAGCATAGAGTTTTATTAAAGCAATAATACCTTAAAATTAGGGTTATAGGATCATTTTTATTTGCAATTGGGTTTTAAGATTTGTGTGTGGAGGTTTGATTATTTTCAGGATCAGCTATTCAAGTTGTATGACTAAAACTGACACATTATCCAGTGTTACAGATAAAAAGGATAATTCAGTGTGATTTTTCTTTGAAACCATGTATTAATTTTATCAAAGTATATGTGCGATCAATAATTTTTTCTCATGTAAGAAAAGGAAAGAAACCCTTGTAGGGTACATTTTACAATTTCCTGTTGGCTATCTGATGCTTCTGTTCCCGTTAAGTGCTGCTATGAATATTCCTCCCCTGTGAGATGCAGAATCACGATTGGAAATTTCGTTGCTTGACTTTCTGCAGTACATTCCTGGAGACAGTGCACTTAATCATTGTATCACACAGATTAGATAAAGCTTCATCCTTCCTGTTTCTTTTCCCCTAGAAATTTAATATTGTGGTAGGCTTGCACACTTCTAATTAAAAAGTGACTTATGAAAGTGCATCTCAAACAAGACACATATTCCTTAACAACCTGCTGACTAGATGCAGTTATAATGCAATGTCAAAACAGTATGATAGCTTCAGTAATTACTTATGTTATACTTTCAAAGATAGTTAAACGTATGATTATATTTGATGTTCTAAGCAAAGTGGTACCCAGGGAGGAAGAAGAGTGAGGCACTGGTGATGGACATGTAACTTCAGGCCATGAGTTTGAAAGTGTATCTTTCTCTATTTGTGACCTGTCGCCTCTTTGTAATGGTCTCATTACCATGTCTCTTTAAGGTAAAAGGTTCCTCACAGTAAATTTGATTTCCTATATACTTTGGAACAATGTTGAAATCCAAAGTAGCCATCTCTTCTAAATGGCAATCATATAGCAAATAGACATCAGCTCAAATTGGTTTTGATGATTATGTGAAATTTGCCTTCAATATGATTAATAATCCAGAAGATGTTCCAAGCTTTGTTGGTTCATCTCAGACTGAAAAATGACACACACACACGCACACACACACATTCTCTCTCTGCTTCTTTTCCTTCTCCCTTGCCCATCTTCCTCTCTCAGTTTTCTCTTTTATGTAATGATATCATAAATAAAATTAAGGATATTTTGTACATTGTATTATGTATATTTAACCTCTGCCAAGTTTAGGGTTCATTATTGTGGATAATTCAAACAATATTACCTCACAAGGAGTGAGCTCCAACTTTGAAACAAATGTGAGCAGTTATAGACAATCACCAAAACCACATAAAAGCCTTTATCTTTGGAATAAATTCAAGTATTTTATGGCAGAATACCCATAGTAAAACTTAAATAAGCAAAGTCATTGCTAGACAACAAAATTTAGAAATATGTTTAATACATTTTAGAGAACACAACAATCAGAGACAAATGAAGGAAAGTGTAATAAAAGGTGCAAAATGAAGAGCCAAGCTCTGACCTTCTCTTTGTTCTTCAGTTTAAGCCTAACAAGCAAGCTTCCTGTCTAAATACCCAAATACTATTGTGAAATTAGAAAAATAATCTACGGGAAAATGCTTCTCATTTTGAAAATAGGAGAAATATGATGTGAACAATAAAACATTGGAAAGAAATAACAAAGAGAAAAGAAAACAGTAAAAGCAAGGAAAAGCAACTTCCAGTCCATTTCTCATAACAACTGTGATTTTTATTATCAGATTTAGGTATTTGGAGAATCTTGGTGATTGTGATATTTAGGGTTTAACTGGACAACTTCATCAGAAAACAAAACAGCATGTAGTTGTATCAGGACTTGATCAAATGTCCCTTCACTCACACCTTTGCTTTCTATGGACCAAAAATGTTTACCCATAACCTTTCAAAACACACACATACACATACCATTATTTAGAGTCTTTATTATAGCACACAGTTCTAACTGTCATGTTATTATAATGTTGCTATCATCTTATGTGCCTACTTTATAAATATTCCTGTTATAAGGGGGGTTGGTGGTATCTCATGTTTTTAGAATTTATTGATCATCTTGATAAAGGTAACCCAGAAGCAGAAAGACACACATGGTATATTCTCACTCATAATATAGGATAAACATACTAAAATTTATACTCCTAAAGAAGCTAAACAACAAGTAAGACCCTAGGGAAGATGCTCAATCCTCATTCAGAAGGACACATGTGATAAACACATCAGAAGCAGGAGAAGACAGGAAACAGGACACGAGTCTTTAACAGATGGACTCTGAAAGAATCCACTTATCGAGGTATCGAAGCAGAGGCTGAGACTCATACCTAAACTTTGGGTGAAGTTCAGGGAATCTTATGAAAGAAGGGAGAGATAGAAAGACCCAGAGGAGACAAGAGCTCCAAAAAGAGACCAACAAAGCCAAAGCCAAAACAAAACAAAACAAAACAAACAAACCAAAAACTGAGCCTTAGGAGCCCTGAAAAGAATGACTCCCCAACCAAGGACAATGCATGGAGAGGACCTAAAACCACGACTCAGATGTAGCTTATAGATTCAGAATCCAAGTGGGGTCCCTAGTAAGGGGGACAGGGGCTTTCCCTGGCATGAATTTAGTGGCAGGCTCTCTGATCATCTCCCCCTGAGTGGGTGGTACAGCCTTACCAGCCCACAAATGAAGACCATGCAACCAGTCCTGATGAGACCTGATAAGCTAGGGTGAAATAGAAGGGGAGGAGGACCTCCCATATCAGTGGACTAGGGGAGGAGCATAGAGGAAGATGGGGTGGGATTGGGAAGAGACTAGGTAGGGGACCATGGCCAGGATTTGTATTTGTATACAAATTGAATAAATTGTAATAAATGATAATAATAAAAATGGAAAAAAAAGGAAAAAATGGGATGACATCTGAAACCTAAAAAGAAAAAAAATTCCTTGAGGGTCTTGTCATATATATTGGGTAGCAAAGGGAGAGTAGCTGTTATTAAGGGCAATGATTCTAGTTACAGTTTGAAAGTGAAATGTATCTTACAGGCATGTGTGTGAGAGTACTTGGTACTTATGTGACAATGGTCTTTTGGGAAGTTGTGGAAACATTGTATCAGAAGACATCTCTAGTTCAGCCATGCTTCCAAACCCATCTGCTTCCCATTTGCTGATGAAATATAAGCAGCCACCTCATGCCGTGGACAAGAGACTGCTTTTTGCTAACTGTAACTCAAAATATGTGTTTCCTTTATTTTCTTTAAGTTGTAACGGTTGGGTATTTTGTTATAGCAAAGAAACATTGAAAACATAACTAATATAGTGGGATATAGATATATATGTATATATATACTGCTACTGTATGTGTAGAGGCGGATGAGGCAGAGAGAGGGCCCCACAGAAGCTGTTTTTCTAAGTCCAAGCCTGACTTAAAGCCATTTGACATTGATTTTAATTTTCTGTGTTCATTCTACTTCTGATTTCTTTTCAGTGACTACAGAGACTAGTCCAGTGTTAAGTAACCCTCGAAGCCCAGGAGGCACAATGAGCTGGGACCGCGTCATTCTCATCTGAGGAGATGCTGCCTTTTGACTCACCATGTTTATGGAATTCTTTTTAACTTTTCTATAGTAGTGACAATAGCATGAGTTTTTGCTTGTGTATTCAATTAATCATCTTTGGATATAAAGCTTTATGTCTACAGACTTAGAAAAGAACAAAACAAAACAAAACAAAACAAAATATAGCTCCAGGACACAGCTAAGTTCATACTGAATTCAAGGAGCTGTTATTACAACTCAAATTCCCAGAAATGTCCTTTATTAATTTTCCTCTGTAGAGACTAGTTCAGGATAGCTGTGGATAACTTTCCTCATATTATCCTTTGTCCCATCACAAAAATTCAGGTTCCTTAGCAAAACCTAGACCTCCCAGAATCAGGGTCTCCAAGACTTGTATTTTCTGTAATCCCTCTAGCTTTAGCACCTGGTGGCTATAAAATAATTTTTTAAATGCTGCATATTAGCCAAACAGTGCCATCAAGAGGTCAATATATTGCTTTTACTGGAGGGTTCATTCAGCAGAATTATTTTGGGTAAGAATAAGGTATTCCAGTTACTAGAAGGTGTAGGCTTTGATGATGTTGGGTTTGGATATGAAATGCCACCCATATGCTTATGTTTTGGTTTCTTGCTCCCCAGATGCTGACACTATTTTGGGAAGCTGTGAGACCTGTGGAAAATAGGGCCTATCTAGACGAAACTGTTCCCTGGGAGAGAGTTCTTGGGTGCAGGTTACCACAGCTGTCTCCCTTTTCTCTGCTTTCTAGGGTAGAAGCTCTCAATATACTCTGCTAATTCACCTGAGTACATAAACAGAACTTCTCAACCACACCTTCTCCTAGGAACTGGACTGAAATATTCTACAACTTGAGTGCAAATAATTTTATTCTCCTTTTAGTGTTTTCTTTTCTTTTCTTTTTCAGATATGATCACAGTAATAGTAACTAATAGTGTGGGATGGCAAGCCTCAGTTATAGGTTGGTTAATAGACATCAGCACATTTTTCACCAGAGAAGTCAAAGAAGCAGGATAGAATGGTCGTCAGTTTCCAGGGTGGAGGCAGATCATATTCTTTTTGTGAGGGAAACACATGTACCAGAAAGAGTCTTCTTACTGGAAGGAGCTATTAGTTTGCAAAGCTCTTCCCTCCAGACTTTCGTGCTTCTGATACTTATGCCCTTATCTGTCCTTTAATGTCTAAATGATTCCAGTTTTACCTTTTGATTTTCCCCCTACAATGTATATTTTCCTATTCCCCTCCCCCAGCCCTCCCACCCAGCTCCTCTTCACTTTCCTACCCAATCAACTTCATGTTCTTGCTCTGTCTCCTAAAAGCAGAAACGACATTTTTTAAAAAATGCAGAGAATAAAAGTCACACAAAAAAGACAAAAAATTTGTCTAAAACCAAAGAGAATGAGACTGGAACTGGCCTCTCCATCAGGTGGTGGAGGGCCACCAATAGCCTTATTGTTCTACTTTGCTTAGGGACTTGTAGAAGTGACCTTCATTTGAACCATATTAAGGAATTAAGGACTGTCTCTGTATATTTGCTGTTAAAAGGAAGACTGACATATATGAGGATTGTAGTGAACTAAATACTGACAGATTCTGGTATTGCGATTACTATTGAGGAATCCCCTGTCTCAGTGTTGTGTAAAAATTTATCCCGTATTATCACTGATTGCTTAGTAAAGAAGCTGAAGAGCCCATGACTGGGCAAAGAAGAAAGTAGGTGGGACTTCCATTCCCAGTCTTGGGGTAGGGAATGTTTCCCAGAGTTGAAGGAGAAGAAGGCCACCAGGCCATGAGGCCCGTGGCCAAAAATGGAATGGGAGCTGCCTATTTGAGACTGAATGGCAAATAGCATGGCCACATAACTGAGAAGTAGGCCAGGCTAACATAGTCGAGTTAGAACAGATCGATATCTATCCAGTTATGGTGCCTGAAGCTTATTAATAAATGTAACAGGTCTCCCGTCTCATGTGGGAGCTAGAGAAAGCATAGAAAAAACCTATAATACCAACTGGAACTCATGGTACTTACACCTTTGACCAACAACTCAAAAATCTGCAACTTATTCTTGACAGTGAACGTTTTACTTTGTGGCATAGATGGCAACTTGGGGCATTGTCACCCCAGATATGTGGTGATGCCACTTAAACTGACTTCACTTATGTGTATATTTTAGGAAGCTTCTATAATTTACTAGGTTTCCATATGTTTTTTCAAGAGGCCTTTACTGTTTGTTGTTCCTCCCATTCTCTCCATTACCTTGTCTTCCAACCCCCTTTCCATTTAATCTTCCTATTCTAGTTTACCTTTGTTTCTCCACAACACAATATTTTCCTGTGCTTTAGAAGATCTATGCCCCTTAGTCCCCTACTAGATTGTTATTTCATTATGTTTTAATCTTAGAACAATATTTAAATACTTAATTTTTACAGTGTCTAGAATATAGTTCTGACGGCTAAGTATTTACCAAGGCACACAACTAACTAAATTCAGGTATCTAATCCATAATATAAATCCCTACCCTTCTTGCTTCTTCCCTCACTTTATGTCTCAATAGTTCTTGCTGACCACATTAGCAATTTTGTATAAAAATTCTTAGGTTAACAAACAATCCTCCATAGATGATCAGTCCTCACTCAGAAAAATAAACAGGATGGACACAGGAAGAGGGAGAAAACAGGGAACAGAACAGGAGCCTACCACAGAGGGCCTCTGAAAGACTTTACCCAGCAAGGTATGTGGAGACACATAGCCAAACTTTTGGCACAGTCCAGGGAAACTTATGAAAGAAGGGGGAGATAGAAAGACCTGGAGGGGACAGGAGTTCCACATGGAGAGCAACAGAACCAAAAAATCTGGACACAGGGATCTTTTCTGAGACTAATACTTCACCAAAGACCATGCATGGAGATAACCTAGACCCTCTGCACTGATGTATCCCATAGTAGCTCAGTCTCCAAGTAGGTTCCCTTGTAATGAGAACAGGGTCTGTCTCTGGCATGAATTCAGTGGCTGTTTCTTTGATCACCTTCCCCTGATGGGGGAGCAGCCTTACCAGGCTACAGAGGAAGACAATGCAGCCAATCCTGAGGAGACCTTATATGTGAGGGTCAGAGGGAAGGGGAGGAGGCATGGGAGGAGATGAAAGAGGGTGGGTGGGATTTGGAGGGCATGAGGAAGGGAGGGTATATCTGAGATACAAAGTGAATAAACTGTAATCAATAAAAAAATTAATTTAAAAAAAGAAAAAAAATAGTCCTCTATGTAAAGCAGTGTTTAGTTTTAGAATAAGGATCAAGAACGGAGGCTACCAGAGTGGTCATGCTGATTTGGTACACTTTAAAACCAACAAGTATTAACTGTTATTTTTCATTAAATAAATAAAAGTTTTATTTTTTTTACATGAGATACAAAGTATATTTTGACAAATAGGTTTGACGAAAAGATTTACCCTTCTTCCCTACTTTGCTGGATTTTTCTTTTCTTGCTGGAATTTTTCTCTTTGCATCTTATTCTATACCTACTATTTAACCACATGTGACCAAAGTTCCCAAATAGCTCTTTGCTTTTTCTGTAACTCTGTATCTTGTTTTAGAATGATAATACTCTACAGTGGAAGCCATATATTTTAACTTTAATAAATTTTATCTTATTGTTTTTTTTCTTGTCATTTATTACAATTTATTTAAACTGTATCTTGGCTGTGGCATCCTTCTAGTCTCCTCCCAATCCCACCCTACCTATGTCTTCTTCCCCTATGACCCTCCCCTAGTCCACTGATAGGGGAGGACCTCCTCCTCCTCTATTTGACCCTAGCCTATAAGGTCTCATCAGGACTGGTTGCATTGTCTTCCTTTATGGACTGGCAATGCTGTGCCTTCCCCGCCCATCCCAGGGAAAGGTGGTCAGAGAGCCTCTCACTGAGTTCAAGCTAGAGAAAGCCCCTGCTCCTCTTACTTGGGACCCCACTTAGATACTGAGTCTACTGGCTACATTTGAGCTGGTGTTTTAGGTCTTCTTCAGGCATTGTCCACGGTTGGGATATCATTCTCTTCAGCATTCTCTTCAGGACCCCCAGGGCTCTGTTTTTTTTTTTTCCAGCTCTGTTGTCTCCTTTTGGAGCTTCTGTCCTCTCCAGCTCTTTATATTTTATTGTTTTTTGTTTTCTTTTACCCTATGAAAGGACAGATTTCTAACTCTGTGAAATAGATAATCAATTAAGAAGACATCTGCTTTGGGACACTAGTCAGTATCCCCAAAATACTGCGAAGAAGGCACATATCTGAGAAATACATGTATCAAAGGAAAAGTTAAACAGTATACTTTATAGTTGCAATTTTAGTAGAAGATTTAACTTCTTTGTAATTTCATACAAAGGAAGGAAAAGCATTCTGCAGAAATGCTGAAAGTCAAAGCTTTCTCTGGCTAACAGTAATGGAAATGACAGATTCTTATGAAGTATGATAAATCAAAGTTTTATCATTAAGATTGGCATCCACAAATCACAGGATAGAAATATAGAAATTTAGGTGGGTTTAGCTTTGGAATGATGGAATAATTCTTCAGGGGCACAAGGAGAGCCATGCTAGGATATGCTAACATAGCTATAATCACCAATGGAAGCTGTATACATAGGTATATTTGTGACTCTGGTTTTCAACAGTGAAAATGTGGCCATTCTTCTTTCTAGGGCAAGACATTTCTGGATTAGACCATTCTTCTGTGACACTGAAAACAAAATTAGCAGAGGGGTGAAAGAAAATTAGACGTCTACTCAAGCAACCAATTATAAAAGTAAGGGAAATATAAGCACATTGATCTCTACATTTCACAACAGCCATAGCATATTCATATAGCAGAAAATATTTTCTGTATATAAACATGAGATAAAATTTTAATTACTCTTAAGAGATTAATACAATTTCACACAACTGGTCAGGAGAATTGGATAATTAATTAAGAGAGTCATAGCAGCAGCAGAAGAATTAATTCTATAGTGAAAAGAAAGGAGATTATCCTACTAGAACCTGTGGGATTGGAGTTACATAGATGCAGAAACATTAGTTGACATGTCCAATGACAGATACAGAAGACACACATTGCTGACAGAATTTTACATTATTCAGTGGTATTGGTATTGTGTTCAAAATATTTTTAGATATATAGATAAAACATTTTACATTACTCAGGGATCTACAGAAACAAAATTAATATATATGAATATGGAGAAAGAAAAGTAACAACATAATCTATTTTGCAAGTAGGAGAACCAGAAAAAAATCTATATTACAATTCAGTTTGCATTAAATGCCTGAGAACTGGGGAAGCCGCATAATTTGTGTGTGAAAACCAGGAGTTCCCAGGGCAGGCAAAGATGGATGGTACAGCTCAAGACAGACAACATACAAACTACATTCAGCGTTTGTTCTTTCCATGTTTTCTGTTAATTAGATAACAACCATACACATTTAGAAGGTTGTATCTTCCTATCTCCCCTTTCTTTCCCAAGATTCCCTGCACTCTTCCCAAAGTTTGTTTATGAGTCTCAGTATCTGCTTTGATACAGTGCTGGATAGAGTCATTCAATGGCCCTTTGTGGTATGCTCCTGTCCTGTTTCCTGTTTCCTCCTTCTTCCAATGTCCATCCCGTTTGCCTTTCTGAGTGAGGATTGATTGTCTTACCCAAGGTCCTCCTTCTAGCTCAGCTTCTTTAGGTGTACAGATATTTGTAGGTTTATCCTATATTATACCTCAAGCAGCCCCGCCAGGCCACAGAGGAGAAAAATGCAGCCAGTTCTTATCAGATGAGACCTGATAAGATAGGATCAGGTGGAAGGGGAGGTGGACCTCCCCTATCAGTGGATTTAGAGAGGGGCAGGGAGGAGATGAGGGAGGGAGGGTGGAATTGGGAGGGGATAAGTGAGGTGGCTACAGCTGGAATACAAAGTGAATAAACTGTAATTAATATAAAAATAAAAATTTAATTAAAACAAACAAATGAAAAACAAAAAAGAAGGTTGTATCTTCTCTACTGAAATTGTTGATTTTGATGACAACTTCTGTAGAACCATAGTCAGATACGCAAAAAAGTAGTGTTTTATCAGCTACTTGGACATTCTTTACCCTATTCAAATTGACATGCAAGTAACCATCACTGTACAATCTCTAGGTTTGATATTTTCATTTTTGTTGTCATATATTCCTCGTGGAAAAACTGATGTTCAAGTCTTCCCAGCTTCAAAGTTTAGAATGTCATATTTATTTGCTTGTTAGTATATCTTCTACTATCAGTAACAGTGAAAGGGAAACAGAAACTTTTAGGCATTAAAAGGTGGCTCTTGCCCTAATTTTTAACTAAATGAAATGTAGTAAGTTCCTAGAATAACTAATTAAATTGTATATGATTTTAAAAAACAACTCAATCAGTAATGCTGCAACAAAATATACTATTTCTTTATAAATGTGAAATGAAGACAACTAGAACAATGATAAAACAAAATAATTTTGGATTTGTCATGGGAAAGTTTCTGATTTTTATGCTAATACTAAAAAAGCATTAGTTGTGATTTTTTTGTTAGTAATGAATACAAATAGAAAAGGCAGGTGAAGCTCTTGGGAATTTTTTGTGTTTTTTTAGTGTACAATGTGTAAAAATGTTTTATTATAATATAATGGCTGTATTCATCTCAACTGTTATGACTGTGTACACTTACCATAGGAATTAACTGAAGTCATGAAGAATTCATCAGCTGCAGACATAAAGCCTCTGACCACAGCTAGAAAATAATGGAGATAGAATTGCACAGAGTAGCACATGGAAAATGTGATGAAGATCATAATTTTTTAAAAACTAGAGATTTCCTAATGGTTAGTGCTTCCTCAAGATCCAGCTATAGCACTTGTAGGCATATAGCTAAAACATGCTCAAGTATACAACAAGGACATTTGCTCAACCATGTTTGTAGCAGCTTTATTTGTAATAGCCAGAATCTGGAAATAACCTAGATGTTCCTCAAATGAGGAATGGATACAGAAATTGTAGTACATCTGCACAATGGAATTCTACTCAGCAACTAAAAACAAGGAAATCATGAAATTTGCAGGCAAAGGGTGGGAACTAGAAAAGATCATCCTGAGTGAGGTATCCCAGAAGCAGGAAGACACACATGGTATATAATCTTTTATAAGTGGATATTAAACATACAATATAGGATAAACATACTAAAATCTATACCCCTATAGAAGCTAAGCAAGAAGGAGGACCCTGGGCAAGATGACCAATCCTCACTCAGAAAGGCAAATGGGATGGACATCAGAAGAGGGGGAAAACAAGGAACAGCCTACCACAGAGGGCCATTAAAAGACTCCACCCAGCAAGGTATCAAAGGAGATGCTGAGACTCATAGCTGAACTCATAGCAGAGTGCAGGAAATCTTATGAAAGAAGCAGGGCATAGGAAGAGCTGAAGGGGACAGGAGTTCCACAAGGAGAGCAACAGACAAAAAAATCTGGGCACAAGGGTCTTTTCTGAGACTGATACTCAAACCATGGAGAATGCATGGAGATTACCTAGAACCCCTAGAACCTCTGCGCAGATGTAGCCCATTGCAGCTCATTCTCCAAGTGAGTTCCCTAGTAATGAGAACAAGGACTGTCTCTGACATGAGCTCAGTGGCTGGCTTTCCCTAATAGGGGAAGAGCCTTACCAGGTCACATAGAAAGACAGTGTAACCAGTCCTGATGAGACCTGATAGGCTAGGGTCAGAGGGACAGGGAGGAGGACCACCCCTATCAGTGAGAGGCATGTGTGGAGAGGAGGGAGGGAGAGTGGGATTGGGAGGGAATGAGAGAGGGGGCTATAACAGGGATACAAAGTGGATAAACTGTAATTTATTAAAAAGTAAATTAATTAAAAAAACAAAAAGCTAAAGATCTAACGAAAACCGCAAAACTATGTACACACACTCAACTCAAATATTTATCAGCCTTTATTGAATGCATTAACTCATTGATGTTTCAGAGGAAGCCAGAGGTACAAAGCTGAGTTGGAGTGTTCTACAGATAATACAATAAAAGTAATACTAATGTAGGCATCCAATTCTTCATGAAATTACTACATTGATAGAAAAGAACGACCATAAATGGTATATAACAAGAAAACAATGAAGCTGTGTGTATCCTGGAATTTCTAACTTTTCAGTTTGAAATTCATATTAGGTATCAAAATTATAGATAAACATGGACTTATACCTGAAGATGGCAAATAATCAGATCTTATTAACATATGCATTAAAAAGAACAAGATGCACAGGCCAGAGTGTTCAAACTACTGGGGCTAGAGAGCAGAAACACATGTAAATGGTTAGTGTCCAGACTTAATTTCCTGATTTCAGTGATGCCTCTGTGGATTTTGATGAAATGTGAAGGGAGATGCATTTAGAGCTCCATTTAAGAAAATGCTTTGAGAAAGTTAAGCTAACGCTTTTAGAACCCTTTAAAGTTTATCCTGGTACTTTTTAAGGGTTTTGCTTTGTCAGAGTAGATAAAAGACCTGAACTAAAGCATGTCTGGTTATTAGCGATTTCCTGGGAATAATTCATTGGGCTTTGGAGAGAAGGCAGGAGGAGGTGGGTTTCTCTGTGTGTGCTTGAGAATGGATAGAAGAAAATAATTTTTTTTGGCTCCACAAGGAGAGCAACAGAATCAAAATATCTGGGCATAGGGGTCTTTTCTGAGACTGATATTCCACTCAAGGACCATACATGGAGATAACCTAGAATCCCTGCATAGATGTAGCCCATTGCAGCTCAGTATCCAACTGAATACCCTAGTAAGGGGAACAGGGATTGTCTCTGACATGAACTCAGTGGTAGGCTCTTTGACTCCCCCTCCCCTGAGGGGGGAGCAGTCTTGCCAGGCCACAGAGGAGGACATTGCAGCTACTCCTGATGAGACATGATAGGCTAGGCTAGGGTAGAAGGAGAGTAGGACCTCCCCTATTAGTAGACTTGGAGAGGGACATGGGAGGAGTTGAGGGAGGAAGGGTGGGATTGGGAGTGAATGACAGAAGGGGATACAGCTGGGATTCAAAGTGAATAAAGTGTAATTAATATAAAAATTTAATTAAAAAATCTTTGCAATGAATTAGAAACAGCAGATTGCTAATAAGAAAGGAATGAGGGGGGAAGGAGAAGCTAGGAGTGTTTAAGTTGGGAAATTTGAGATTTGTAAAAAGTGGGATAAATGAAAGTACATTTTAAATTAAGGTGCTAACAACTATTTAAAAAGTCTTCAAAACTCACTTGAGTGTGATTTTCTTACATGCGCATGAACATACATGTTATCACTGTATTAAAAAAAGAGACATTGAGAACCCATGTGGGGCATCATTGGATGGACAGCAATGAGAAGTAAGTTATGTAGTGAGGGCATCATTAGATGGGCAGGAAAAGTGAAAGCTAATCATGAATGAATCAGGGTCTAAGAAATGAGTTGTTAAATCCCATTTATAAACACAATCGGAAACTCAATTTGTCTCTATTGATGTTATAACCACATTTAAAAAAAGGAAAAGAAAGTTAATTTTGAGATTTAACTGTGCAAAGGATTGTGAAACCATTTCGGCAATTCCCCTTTGAAGCCATGTGTCCCAGCATGCAACTTCTTTTTTTAAAGAATAATTATCAAAATTATGCTAGAAAAATCTGAATAGTAGAACTATTAAAGATTGCTGCTGAGTTTGTTATACCTTTAAACAAGTTTCTGTAATTTTGAAAACTTTAGTTGGTGTAAGTAATCAGATTTTCACTGTTCTGAGAAACTTAATTCCTGCCCAAAAGAAAAGTAACTATCCAGTTCATGTAGATACATCAATTGGCTGTACACTTAGGAATGGATCCATTCAGTTTTAAAAGCCATGGAAATGATTTGTATACCATCCAGGTACATACAATGTAAAATTAATGCAAACTAGCAATTCTATTATTTTGTTTTTATACATTATAGTTTTCTTCAGTTCTGTATCTAAGATTTTACTATTTCAATATATATGTGTCTAAATATTATTTAATGTAGTCTTATATTGTGATCTCAAGAAAGTCTTATTAAGTGTTCTTAGCAGAAAAAAAATAAAGTATGAACTTTATTAGAGAATTACACATACAAATATAACAAGGTAGAGAAAAGGAATGTGTAATGATTTATGAAAATATTAGTATACTGACAAGAATAAAGAAGCAGGAAAATACAACATGAATCTATTTTGGTAAAGAAACAATTACATGCATTTGAATAAAGAAACCTACCTTTGTGAGTAGAATAGTCATTTCAAGAACTCAATATCTGGCTAAGAAAATTATCAGTGACTTTTACAGTCTTAATTATTGCCTTAATTATTTAGTTTTCTGCATGTACTATGTTGTAACATAGATTACTTTATAGTATTAAAATGTAATAAATGTCATTATATATACTGGAACACATCATACATATGAAAAGAAAAGAACATTGTTTTGCATTTACAAAGAGCATGTTTTCAAAATTCTGACTCTGTGGGTATAGATATACACCAAAATAATTTGAACAAAATACTTTGCCTTTCCAAAATTTTTATTATATTGTGGATATGATTCACTCGTTGCATTTACTAGAAAATAGTAGTTTATCAGCTACTTATATCTGTGATGCAGATTGAAAAAACATTTAAATTATGTACAGTATAATGTGATCATTAGATAGAGTATTAAAAATACAATTACTGTGCCCTGATCTTCACACAGAACTTTCTTTTTTCATTAAATTTTTATTTTTATATTAATTACAGTTTATTTACTTTGTATCCCAGCTGTAGTCCCCTCCCTCATTCCTTTCCAATCCCACCCTCCCTCATCTCCTCCTTGCTCCTCTCCAAGTCCACTGACAGGGGAGGTCCTCCTCCCCTTCCATCTGACCCTAGCTTATCAGGTCTCATTAATACTGGCTCCAATGTCCTCCTCTGTGGCCTAGCTAGGGTGCTCTTCCCAGGGGGTTGGGGGAAGGTCAAAGAGCCAGTCACTGAGTTCATGTAAGAGACTGTCTTGGTTCCCCCTTCTAGGGTACCCACTTGGATACTGAGCTGCCATGGGCTACATCTATGCAGGAGTTCTAGGTTATATCCATGCATGGTCCTTGGTTAGAGAATCAGTCTCAGAAAAGACCCCTGTGCTCAGATATATTTGGTCCTTGTGGAGCTCCTGTCCTCTCCAGGTCTTTCTATCTCCCCCTTCTTTCATAATATTCCCTGCACTCTGCCAAAGGTTTGGTTATGAGTTTCAGCATCTGCTTTGATACACTCCTGGGTAGACTCTGGAGAGATGGCTCAGCAGTTTAAAGCACTGCCTGCTCTTACAAACAACCTGTGTTCAATTCCCAGCCCCTGCATGGTGGTTCACACCGGACTTTCTAAAACAAGCTGGCCTATTTTGATGTGCATTGAATTAAATTAGGATCTGAATATTTTTCAAAAGATGAAATTAATATATGAAAATAATTCTGTGTGTTTAAGAAGACAGTTTCTCTTGAATGTTTGTAATAAGAATCAATAAGGATATATTTTTGTATATAATAAGATGTCTCAGATTTTGAGCACTCACGTTCTTTTTTTCCTGCTAAAGAAGGTGACCATTCATAGAATTGTCAGAGCTAAGAAAAAAACAACAACCTTTGTTACTAAAGTAAAGTTGAGTAAAGAGAAAAATCACTCTGCAAAAATAAGATTTCATCTTGAACTGACTGAGAGGCATTGGAAACTTGAAATTCATTGGTGTATTGGGGACTCTTTGCATCTGTCTACTCAGTTTTGTTACTGGTGTTGACATACTTTAAGACATTCGATTTGCATTCTGAGAGTTCTTGTGCTGTGAGAGTTATAGTCTCTATTACTTCTGGGTTACTGATTGCTCATCAAGGCAGAGACTGGATGTTGCCCAAGAAAGATTCCTGCAAGATTATTCAAATTGGTATTGATTTTAGAATAATAGATTTTATGTTTGTTTCTGTTTGCCTGTGTTAGTTCTAAAGACATGCAATGACTTCATGAATGACAAACCAAATCCTACCCAGAGCCATTAACCAAAGGCATCCTGTTACTAGGGGCCAGTTGCTAATTGGTCAGCTTCTCCAATACTCCATCCAACTTGAACAGATAGTGGGCTCATAATTTAATGGTACAACACAATTTCAGATAAATATATAGCAAATGACACCATAGAAAGGCTTTGCATCTAACAAGTCCTAACACTATTACATTAATTGAGTAATAAATTTTCCTTAGCAGACAGGCGTTTATTATAAATGGATTAATTTGAGGAACATATTAAATTCCTTGCCAAGTGGCAAATAGCCAATCAGAGGCAGAGCTATGATTTCTGACCTTCTTTTCTCCTTGGTTACTTGTTAGAGTAACTTTTAACTATTTGTCAGTCTCACAACTGCATTTTTTAATTAAGTCGCATTATGGGAAAAATAATGGGAATTATAAATTCTAGCTTCTCTGTTTAAAATTAACTTGTTTCTTCAAAAATGTTAGTGATTATTTGCTTGATGAAATGTTATTTTTTGGAAACCATTGGCCAAGAGTAAAAATCAAAATGTTTTAATACAAGTCAATTATGGAAAATGTTATTTAAAAGCGTTTTATAATCTTCATGGCAAAAAAACCAAAACACTTTTTCTGCTATTTCGTCCAGAAATGCTGTCTTTATCTGTGTGATCCCAGTATTTACATGTTTTTCTTCTTAATCTGCACTAATATTATTTAATTTGTATTGCAGAATCTTTACCTTAAATAATTCAATATTAACATATTGAAATGTTATCACCTACCTACTGTCAAAGTATCATTTGTAAGACTCATCTTCATTGTATTTATAAATATGAACTTAGTAATCTATTGCTAAAATTAAATTTTTAGACATGTAATTCTGACCATGAAAACAGAGTTAATTTCATAAGGTAATTATCATGTCATTAACTATATATTTAATTACTGTTTCCTAAAATGCATTGATTAAGACTTATTAATTCATCATGAGGCTGATGCCAGAATGTTTTGTAGTAGTTTTATAACTATAAGTATATGCTTACCAACTGTTTAGTTTCCCATTAATGAATTTAAAAATATTTTACCAATAAAATATAGCATACACTAAAATAATTGTCTCATTGTATACTAAAACCAAATAGGAAGACAGTTGAAAAGGTCTAAAGCTTTTAAGTTCTAATCAGTAAGATTTCATATAAACCTAATGAAACTAACAAGCTTGATGCTATAGGGCAAATAAAGTGCTCTTTCCCTGTGGTGTTACAGAAGACATTCATTATTTACTAATGGTGTCAAATGCAGAGGGAAGACTATAGATACTCAACAGAAATGAGAAAACTTTAAAAATTGTATTATATAGATTTAGAATAAAATGTCATAGTCAGTTCTGTAAGAACCTATTTTAAACGTAATTCAAAACCAAGAACATAAAAAAATAACAGTGAAAATGATCTTCTTTGCTAAGAAAAAAAATCATATAGTCTTGTTGGTAGTATACTGCAGTTTTCAATTTTCTTTCTAAACACTTTCTGAAAGGTCTTAATTGTGTCTTTACTGTTGCCAAAATATTTCAAGAACGTGTCCAGGTGCTTTTCAAGATGGGTTCTTGGGACATTTGTTCTGGTGAATGGCAGCCAGTGTCCTGCTCTAAGCATGACAACCATGACACTGTCAAAGAATGTAAAGGAAGGGCTGCTTCTTAGGTACTGTGTTTTGTTTGTTTGTTTTTCTTTGTCTTAGATCTAGATGGAGAGGAGAGAACACTGCAGGAGAAACAGAGAAAGCTGAGAAATAAAGTCAAAAAGGACTCTAGGTTCTGATTCTGTGTAAAAGATATAGAACTTTTTTATTATTATTATTTTGTTTTTGCTTCACTGAGCTCAATGTGAAGCCAGCATCTAGAGCAATGAGTGCAGTAGAACACACAGTCAGAGGTGTAGACTTGGCCTGCCAGGTTTAGTCTCAATTCAGGAAAACACTGAGTAAGCTGTGCATCCCCTAGGGCTCAGTAGTTTAGACTGAGTTTCTTTCATCAACTGGAAAGCAAGCTCAATATAAAGTCATGGTGAGTAAAAATATAGAGAATTACACCCTTCCACATCTGAGTCTGTGGATTTGAACTTATTTTCACTATAGGAACATTTTTTTCATACTAAGATTCCTAAAATTATGCTTTAGAAAACAATAATGATGTTAATTAACTCTTGTCAGTATTACTTACGCTTACTCTGTTGAGCAAGTTTCTCTTCAAAATACAAGTTACTTAACAGATTTGATCTACTTAAGCTTTACAGGAGCTTTATGCAGCCTGGGACATTGATAATTACCTTAATCAATGAGGAAAGACAAACAACTCAAGGCTTTAAAAACACTCAAGTTTTATAATCTATTTAATCTCAACTTTGCTTTATTAATGACCTTAGTTCATGCTCCTTTCAACCTGTGGGCCTTTGGATCAGCACTACCCTATAGAAATAACTATTTTCATCTAATAATGTGTTTTTCAACATAAGATGTCCTTTATAAGAATCCTCATTTCTTCTAAAAATGGTTATAATTAATCAAATCAACAATGTGACACTTTCTTTTCCTTTAGAGATTTATTTAAAGTTGTAATCAAAACTATTTCACTGCTTCGAATTCATGTGGATTTTTATATCAAGCACAGTATTACCAAAACATATCACTATGTAAGTTCTGATGATTTAAAAAAGTTTAATGAACCATTTTTGGTGTAGGTATCATCTGTGCTGTAAGGCAGGCATTCATTAAATACTTATTGAATACATGAAAATAATAGTCTAAAACCATGCTGGGTATTTCATTTGTTAAAGTCTGGTGTAGTCTGCTTAATTGTTATCTATTTATAGACATTCCCTGTGAATTTTATGCTATAAAGTACCTTTCTGTTATCTATTATAGGCTATTTATTTCATTTAAAATTAAATTTAATATTTATGCATATATTTGTTACAAGTTCAATTATATGTTCTGTTTATTTTTGAAAGCAAAGATAATAGATTTATTAAATTCAAGACTACTTAACTTACTATCTATTAAATAATTATTATTGATTTGGGGGGACAAAGTCTGTAGCATTTCTATAATATTTTATAGTCAATAGATATATTTTCAGTTGCATAAATAATTATGGGCTAAATATAGAAAAATACATATATTTTCATGTCAAATACTTATATTTTTGAATTGAAAGAACTAATAAATGGGAGTCTGTTGTTTGACAATTATATAATGACATACAATTTGCAAGCATCAAAAGTCTATTCTGCTTATGACATTTTTACATATATATCTTGGCTTTATTATTTGAATATCTGCCAATGCTTTATTTTTAAATTTATTTAACTTATAGTATGTCCTTGAGTTTTAATGTGGTGACTTCATACATATCTGAACATTTTTTAACAAATATATTGAGTTTAATAGTAAGTATTGTGTAGTTTGTTGTGAAGAAGATATCTTCTGTGATTATTGTATATTTATAAATAAGTCAAAATATCAAGTTATACATGTCCTAAAGTTCCATAATATACAATTGAGGGTATTCATTTATTGTGCTAATATTTTGGCTTGAGAGAAGAATAAATTAATGATTAAAAAACTGTCTTGATATTTGTTTTCTCACTTTTATCATCTAACACTTATCTTTGGTAATTACCGTGAGTCTACCATAAGGGACATGGTGAAAAACAATGAAAGACACAGGATTTGAAGGACTAAATATATAATTTATAATAATAAAGTTTAAAGGGAGATATCCTACATGACTAAAATGATGCTTTCTGAAACCTTAGAGTATTTTAAATTTTTTAAAAATATTTTTTATATTAATTACTGTTTATTCACTTTGAATCCCAGCTGTAGGCCCATCCCTCATTCCCTCCCAATCCCACTCTCCCTCCCTCATCTCCTTCCATGCCCCTCTCCAAATCCACTGATAGGGAAGGTCCTCCTCCCCTTCCATCTCACCTTAGCCTATCAGATCTCATTAGGACTGGTTGCATTGTCTTCCTCTGCAGCCTGGTAAGACTGCTCCCAGGGGGAGGTGATCAAAGCACCATCCACTGAGTTCATGTCAGAGACAATTCCTGTTTTCCTTACTAGGGTACCCACTTAGAGACTTAGATGCCAAGGGCCACATCTGTGCAGGGGTTCCAGGCTATCTCCATGCATGATCCGTGGTTTAAGTACCAGTCTCAGAAAAGACCCTTGTGCCCAGATTTTTGTGTCAGTTGCTCTCCTTGTGGAGCTCCTGGCCCCTCCGGGTCTTTCCATCTCCCCCTTCTTTCATAAGTTTGGTTATGAGCCTTAGCATCTGCTTTGATCCCCTGCTGGTCTGGAGAGATGGCTCAGATGTTAAAACTATGGTCACACCCATAAACATAAGAAACCATGGAGTCTTAAGTGAAACTCCAGTGCAAATTCCTTGTGAATTGTTGATCAGAAAGGCCAAAGAGCCTCCTAAAACAAGACAGACTAGTGACATATCTCTTCATTGATCACTAGAACTAGATGATTAGATTATGTTGCTCAGATGCCACATGCTTTAGTTTATTTTGTTTTGGTTTGTTTTTGATATAGGATAAAAAGCAGAACTGAGCTAGAAACTTCTGCTTTGCTGGACAGCTTCCATGATGTCAAAGATAATGTGTTTTGGGCAGTGGTGGTTATGTAATGCTCTTACTCAGCTTAGAATCGAATCCTATGATCTATCAGATCAACCTGTTAGGCAAAATGTGCCTATTTATGCAAACACGGCACTACTGTTATGAAACTGGCCAACTGATACCTGATTGGAATTGAAATATGTCCCATGTAAAATAATCTATATTTAACTTTAATTATGCTTCTAAGATAAAAAATGTTATCCTTCCTTCAATTTTGAATAGCCTATGATTAAACTTCAAAACTGTATGTTCAAAGCTGCCACTAGTACATCATACTTCAAGTTGAAATTTTTATTAAACTATTTAAATAACAATTTTTGAGGGAGAATTTTTATTGCCATGTATTTCTATAAGAACTGGCACAATGAGACATCTTATTTATTTGAGTCAATATGTAAATTTTTAGCTATATTTGGAAACACATATCTTAGATTTTTAACGTGTATTTAATAGGCTTTCTTTAGAACTACAGTTTTCTCCTTAATAATTATATTGATATTTTATTAATATTTAATATCATTTTTCTAAATAGTTGATCAAATATGTTGTGAAGTTTTCTCTTTTTATTCCAGAAGTCTTTCCATAGACTGTAAGATTTCTGACTCTTAATGCATAAAATTAGCAAAGAATCATATTTATAGAGATATTAGGCTCTTCATTAATTATATGTTTTCATGGTGAGTAATACCAGATGTTAAATTATAAAAGAAGCTCATTTGTTGCATTTTCAACACTTTATGATATACTGAAACGTACATAAATCTCTAGAGGTGGGTATATTATAAAGCCTCTATTAACAAATCATATAATATATATCAATACTTAGCAACACTAGTATCTTGAAGCACAAAGTGAGAGGAAAGATATTTATGCCATGCACCTGAAGCCGCTTTCACATATGGCAAATTAGAAGCTGGATGACTCCGCTGATGCAGAACTGAAGTGGTGTTAAAGTGTCTTCTTCATGAGATAGCATTAAAAGCACGTGTGAAGAAACAAGCAATGGAGCAGAGTAATGGTGCTCAGTCTGTGAGTCGCGGCCCCCGAGCATCAGACACAATTCATAACAGCAAAATTAGAGTTATGAAGTACAAATAAAATTATTTTGTGGTTGGAGGTGGAGGAACAAATGAGGAACTGTGGTAAAGGCGCATTAGGAAGGTTGGGAACCACTGAAGCAGAGGAAGAAGGGCTGGACTGTGGAACCTGCTTCTCTGCAAAACCAAAGAGTTCCTATTCAAGTGGATAACAAAGGCTGTGGGCAAGTGAGGAAAGAACTAGCCAGAGAAGCCTGCACATAAGAAGTGAACAGACACAGGAAGGCTAATACTCAGAATTCTGAAAAAACATTGTACCTCACACAGACATTTTACTAACAGCTGAGGGATCGTTAAATTGCACAAAAGCTAGTGTGGGTACTGGTGGGCTCTTTTTGAGAATCATCTATGTAATAGCTTCCTAATGCCTATTCCTACACAAATTCTGCTAGCCAACAGCAACTACTTTAAAATGGGGAGGTTTTAATAGTCATTCTATCATTCTTAAACATATATATGCAAAAATAATTACATCTTTTTTTCTGTTGAAAGCTTAAAGGCCAAGGTAGGCAGAAAATATCCACTTCAGAAGGTAGATGTGAGGATAAGAACATACTAATGACAAAACTGTGATCTCAGTTAAGGGGAAAAGGAAATAATGAGGAGAAAAGTTTAAGTGGATGGGTGATAGGAGAATAGTGTAGGAGAAGATTGAGGCCAGAAATACCTAATGATTAGAATATTCAAACTAGAAATAACATCCAGTATAATATATATTATACATATATACTGTATATAAGCATCTGGTATAAATATATCCATATTATATATAAACTAGCTATAAAATATATAAATAAAAATATATCAGTTATCCATATTTATATATAAGGATATAGATAATTTTTCAAAAATCTTCCAAAAGAGGCACAAGCAATCTTAAGATATATTTTTAGAAGACATAAAATACTCACTGTTCTTTGTAGTGTTTTAAAATTATTAATTTTATGTGTGTCTGTTACTCCTATGCCTGGTGGCCTTGGAGGTCAGAAAAGGGAGTCAGATTCTCTAGAACTGAGTCATAGCTCTGGGCCATATATGGGTGCTGACAACTGAACTCAGACACTCCACAAAGAAATAAGTGTTCTTAACCACTGAGACATCTCCTTAGGCTAATACTCTTTTTCAGTATTTTGATTTTTTTTTTAGTTTCATTTACCTCTAGATTGTAAAAACAAACATTTTTTCTGGAACTATCTTTTCATTGCAGGCTGTGGCAATTGTATTACATACAGACAAATTCATATTTTTGTACTCTGTACACAGAAACCTTTGAGTGTTGATACTTTTCAGGGATCAGAGCAGGTGCTCAAATGTTAATAATGCATCAAAAGAGTTAACAATTGGAATAACACCAAGATTCATTAAACTCATTGGGCATGTTACTTACTTTTGAAACACTGCCATGGAATTCCTGACATAAACAGCTTGCAGGAAGGATTACTTAACTCATGGTTTGAGAAGGCCTGGTCGTCTTTACACATTGATCAGAACATGCTGGGAATGGGTCCCTGCGACAGGAGGTCTTTTTTTTTTTTACCTCATAACAGTTGGGAACACTCCTAAACACACTAGGAGAAGAAAGGGCAAGGCACAGTCCCAATGACGTGTTCCTCTAGACTTATTTTTCTCCAGAGAGAGTCCAGCTACCTTAGTTTCTAGAATGGTCTAACAAAGCATCAGTAAGTGGGAAGCAAACATTCAAAACATGAGCCATTGGGAACATATAATTACTCAAACTACAACAGTAGCAAATATATGGCTAGAGTCTATATAATGTTCTTCCTCATATATTTCCTTGTTTTTTTTAGAATTTATTTTTAGATTTTTCTTTACTATTATTATTTATTACAATTTATTCACTTTGTATCCTGGCTGCAGCCTGCTCCCTCATCTCCACCTGGTCCCACCTTCCCTCCTTCCCCTGCTGTGTCCTAGTTCACTGATAGGTTAAGTTTTCTTACTATCTGACCCTAGCCTATCAAGACTGCCTGGATCCTCTCTCTGTGGCCTAGGTAGGCTACCTTGAAAGGGGGAGGTGATCAAAAAGCCAGCAACTGAGTCCATGTCAGATACAACCACTGCTCCTCTTACTAGGGAACCCACATGGAGAATGAACTGTCAGTGGGCTACATCTGAGCTACATCTGGAGGTATAAGTCCTCTCCATGAATGGTCCTTGTTTGATTCATCATTCTCTGCAGGTCGCCCATGGGCCCAAGTTTTTTGCCTCTGTTGGTCCCCTTGTGGAGTTCCTGTCCCTTCCAGATCATTCTGTCTCTTTTTCCATAAGATTCACTGCACTCTGTCCAAAGTTTAACTATAAGTCTCAGCATCTGCTTTGATACCCTGGTGGGTAGAATCATTCAGAGGTCTTCTGTGGAAGGCTTCTCTCCTATTCCTTGTCTTTTCCTACTTCTGATGTCTGTCCTGTTTGCCCTTCAGAATGAGGATTAAGCATCTTCCCTAGGTTCCTTCTTGTTGTTTAGCTTCTTTAGGATTATAGATTTCAGTATGTTTATCCTATGTTACATGGCTAATATCCACTTATAAGTGAGTATAAGAGTGAGGTAACCCAGAAGCAGAAGTTATTATTTGTTTAATTATGCATATGTAAATGTGTGAGAGTACAGCTATTCAGAAGGTCAGGGGAGGGTAATAGCACCTCTGGGCAGAAGAAAATTAAGCGACAGGATGTCTACTACAAAGGCTGTTTGAAAAATAAATAACATTTAGTCTATATATTAGGATAATAATTTTTTTCAAAACACTTTGAAAGGTTGTAGTAAGCAGCTCAATATAGCTGTTGGGAACCAAAATCAGGTCATCTACATGAACACTGCTTGCCCTTAGCTGCTTACCTATCTCTTCAGTCTTGTGAATTATTTCCTTAAAAAATACACATACCATGGCTAGAGTCGGGTCTTTGTTCACCTCACCCTGAGGGGGGAGCAGCCTTACCAGGCCACAGAGGAAGACAATACAGCCACTCCTGATGAGACCTAATAGACTAGGATCAGAAGGAAGGAAAAGAAGACCTCCCCTATCAGTGGACTTGGGGAGGGGCATGTGTACAGAAGGGGGAGGAAGGGAAGGACTTGGAATGGAGGGGGGAGGGAGCCACAGGGGGGATACAAAGTGAATAATGTGTAATTAATTTAAAAAATTAACACAAAAATAAACATACATAATACAAATATATATTCATGCTAATATGATAAAATGAATGTCATTCTTACATGTTATTTTCATGTATATAAAATCAGTCATTGTTCAAGTAACAGAAACATCTTTAATTGTGGTATTTAAGCTTTCATTAGAAACACACTTGGAATTTTATAAGCTTTCCTTAGTATTTAGCAAATATGCTGTTAAGTATTTACCAAAAATAGTTATTAATGTTGATTTTCTCATTCAAGGGCAAGGCAGATAAATGTATCAATAATGACTCCAATCATGAATTCTTCAATGTGGTTTGTATTGTCAAAGAAAAGTTGTTTTTAGTCTTTAGTATGCTTAATTATGCCTGCTAATATCTTGTATACTTATGTAAGTATAAATGAATGCTTATCTCTTTGATTTTGTCTTTATTTCAGAATGATTACATTGTTCACAATTAATGATGAATACTTACTTTCCTAATTGCAAACACTGAAAAATTAGTTCTTGGAGTATCTTCCTTATGTTGCCTAGTATTAGAACCCTAAGTTTTGCTAAATTATAAGCTATCTTTTAAGAGGCTAAGCGGACTTATATATGTGAGGTGAGTCATTCACTAATTTGTCTCTTAACACAAATATTATTTCTTTTAGCGTCCCACTGACACGCATTTTTAACTTCGTTGAGATTAGGAAAGATAGTAACATGAACACAATGTGAGGATTAAAGGGAGAAAATTATTTTCTCACTAAGCTGTTAAACCTAGGTGTATTGTTTGATAGGATGTACATGCAAATAAGGTCATTTGCTATTAACTTTTATTTTTCCTGAGGCCTGCTTGTTTGACTCTCAATTGTCCATCCCTATAAGGCTATAATTTTTTGAGTGGACTCTCTGCCTGTTATTTCATGGGAAGATTGAGGTAGCAAAGAGTTTCTAATAAAAAGGCCACCTTTGCCCTAAGCACACAATAACCCTTCAGCATAGTTTCTGAAGCTCAGCAAAACTTGGGCGCTATGGTGAAAAGTATGTTTAGAGGTGAAGCTTCATAATTTTTAATTTTTTCTGGGTCTGGAGACAATGATGTGCAAAGCGAATAGAAAACCTGCTGTGGAAGACAATTTCAGTCTCTTGAGATGAAGGGATGATTATGTGAGCAGTGTCTGAATTCATGTTTAGACTGAGCAAGATCGTCTCCCTTGCTTCTGTATTTAATAGTAGAAGTAAATAGCCCAGAACATGGTACCAAGAGTTTTTCAACCCATAGCCTGTTGAAAAGATATAAAAAATGATGATACAATTTTCAATTTCTGTTCCCTTAATGATCTTAAATAGACTCCAAATACCCACATCTATACTTATGTAGAAAAATAGCCACATTTCCTTCCACTTACAAAAGAGCTGGTGCTAGAAAAATGATCACAGGAACTTTTTAATATGATATAGAAATCATAAGTAATTTTATCAAATGTGTGTGTCATATAAGCAAACATGATATCGGATAACACCTGGAAATGACAGAAAAAATATCATATTGCAAAAAATATCACCCAGAGTAAAGTTACTATAGGAACATTTCACATATATTTAGATAGATATACATTATATGCAGATGTGTTGATATGAAATATAAATTAGTATTTAATTTAGATAGTTATTCATATTTTGATCAAATACTTAACATGATTTTAGCATTTTTGACTATGAATGTGAGTTTTTGTTTTTTAAATAAGCCAGTTATTGTAGTTGGGGTTTATGTATACAGAATAAAAAGATATATGTCATCTTTCAGATTTTATGGGAGGCTCTTCAGGAACCTGGTTCAGAGCCGCAGATGCTTGTTCCATGTATAGGATGGTAAATATTTTGCACAGAATTTAAGACATGGACTTGTGATGGCTATTCTAGGCTGTCAGCTTGAATACACCTGTAATTAACTGGAGTCCATAAATGGAGGGCACATCTGTGGCAGGGGCGGGGGTTGATGCTGGTTTGAAGTCGGTAGATCCACTTCTAATCCAGATATAGGAAAATAAACACCTTTATTCACATCTTGCGGCAGGAAGATTCCCTTTAACAGGGTTGGAGGAGGTGGGAGTGGTACAATGTTCTTGTGGAATGTATACACTTTTCCCTTGTTCATTCAAATGCTGATTTCTCTCCCCCACTCTCTGGTTTCAATCTGAACATTGCATTGTGATTCTTATTGTAAACATCATCTGTAGCAACTTTGTGTAAACATGCCAAAATAAAACCAGCCACAATGTGGAGCAATGGAAAGGAAGCAGGAAGAGAGGGAGGAGCCAGAGGACAGGAAGGTGTAGGAGGCAGAGGAGAAGAAGGCAGGAGGGAGCTGGGAGAGCAGCTCATTTACATGTATTGATGAGCTGGGAGAGCAGGGCTGGATGAGAGGTCTTTGAACGTCATGGAGAATGAACCCGACCTACAATTACAGTAAAAGCAAGTATAATGTGGGAAATCTAAATGTTAGGAAACTATGGGGGCTTGGAGCTTTAGGATGAAGTAACTGTTGCCCAGCATTGTGTTCTAGGTTAATTAAATAAATCATAGAGTCTGTGTGGTGATTTGGTTATACAGCTGTTTAGGATTAACAGCAGCTTTACCAGATGATATATAAATAGTAAATATTAGTCTACAATACAATACCAAGGCTATACCTTCTGCTGGAAACCTACATAGCAAAATGGAATAAGGACATTTTTGCACTTTGCCTGCTTGCCCTTGCCTTGCTAGTACATCCATCCTCCACTAGGGTTAGAGCCAATTTTGGAATTCCAGCATATACAGGAAACCAGCTGAGATAGACAGCTGTGTAGACTGAGCAACTACTGGATTTTTGGACTTCCTATTCACAGCCATCCACTTTTGGATTAGCTGAACTGCTTCATAAGTTAGTCTAATAAAGCCCCTTTCTATATAAAGAGATCCATTCTGTAAGTTCTGGTACTCTAGAAAACCCTGACTAATAAATTTGAGTATTTTAAATAATCTCTCAGTTATATAGTCACAGAGACTGAAGGACCTACACCTACTGTAGATGCCATAGGAACAGTGGTAATACTGCATTGTTTAGGGGGTACTAACCAGAGAACCAACCTGTAGTGCCCATTGTTTTTGTTTTTTTTCCTGAAGATTTTCATTACTACTTGTAGAATCTGTGCATATGAAGTCTGAAGATTAGGAGACTATACACTCAGCAGTTGGAATAATGGTAGATGTATTTTAATGTTAAAAGATAGAAATAGTATAAAAATTAAGTGTATATTTAATTTGTTATTTAAAAGTAAATATATATTTAATGTATTATTAATTATTATATAATGTATATTAACTATAATATCACATATGATTGTAATGTTATACATTATATTATATATAATTAACTAATATATGTCTGAAAAGTAAATGCAGTTTCCACATCATTTATTTAATTGCCAAATATCCACCTGTCTTATTTTATAGGGTTTATTTATAGCATCATACAATATAATTTATTTAGGTCTTTGGTGTAAACATAGCTTTTTAGGTGCAGTAGTAGTTTCATCATTTTTAACTACTATCAAGTGTGAAATCAGATGTAGTTATCCATACCTACTTATGACACTGTTCATTTTTTCAAGTGATCAATAACTATGAATCAGACTGATTTGGATACTCACAATCATGCTTCTCTACAGCACATCTTCATGTATATGTAATTGACCAAAAGTGTAATAACCATATTGAAGAATAGTATACATTTAACAGTTTAAGCCAGTGTAAAACTATCATCCAGTGTTTGTACCATTAATGTTTCTGTGTCAAATTTATAAAGTTTTAATTTCTCCATATTTTTGTTCATGATTGGTCTTTTCAATCTTAGAAATATTTTGGTTCTGTAAATGTGCGTGTAGTAATCTAAAAATTTTCATTTACATGTATTTGATGAGTAATGATATAAATATATGTCCATGTGCCTATTAAATACTTCTATATTTTACCTCACAAATTACCCATTCCAATCTTTTAGCTGTTTGAATCAGAAGCCTTGTCTAATAAATGTTATTTGATAATGATTTAGTATTCTATGTAAGGAATATCTTTATAAAATAAGCAAGGCCACATCAGAGAAAAGTACAGTATTTCCTTCCTCCTGCAGAACCACAAAGTAAACAATGATCTGTGGCAGAATACCTCTGTGGCGATAGAAGAGACTAGCTGATACTCTAGAGAAGCAGTTCCCAAACCCAGGCTAGCAACCCCTTTGGGGGGGTCAAAAGATCCTTTCCTAGGGGTTGCACATCAACTATCTGGCATATCAGATACTTACATTATGATTCATAACGGATTCAACATTAGAATATGAAGTAGCAATCAAAATAATTTCACAGCTGAGGTCACTACAACATGAGGAACTTTATTAAAGGATCACAGAAGTTTGAGAATTGATTGCTTTATAGCATCCAGGCTATTCTGTTGCCATGATAAAGCACATCGTACTGGAATCTCTCCTGGTATGGGAAAAAAGTGGACATTATACGACACGTATTTAAATTATTTGAGGGTTTCAAGAAGGAATAGAAGCCGTAGTATGGATAGGGCTTGTGCTAGAGCTTAGAAACCTAAAAAAGAAAGACCAACAATAACACAAATCAAAAGACAAAACAACAACAGAAAGAACAACAACAAAAATCTAAAGCTATAATTAGAGGGGTAGACATAAATATCAGATCAGACATAAATCGATTAGATAGAAAAATAGGTAAGTCACCCAAACTGACATGTTTGTCTTAACGAAAAATCTTAGCAAAGCTTTACCTAGAATAAGAGGGAAAGGGGAGGAAATGCTGGCGAGATGGTTCTTTCAGATGACCCATGTCCCGAGCACCTGCACAGAACCTCACAACCACTTGCAACCCCAGTTCCATGATACCTGATGCAATCTTCTAGCCTTGACCCTTGGGCACCATGGATACAAGTGGTACATAGACTTAGAAGTAGGCAAAACACCTGTACACATAAAACAAAACAAAACAAAATTAAAACTATTTTTAAAAAGGAAAAAAGTGAGAAAACTTTAATATGTAAAATTATAATGAAAAGATGGATTATGCAGCTATGACATTAATATAATTAAAGGATTATGAAAGAACTATGAAAATTGTGTGCTCTAAGATTATATAATCTAGAAGAAATGAATAAATTTCTACGAGCGAGAAATCTGATAATAACTAATCATAAAAAGTTTGAGCAGGTCAGTAACAAGTAAATAAACTGGATAAGCAATTAAGTTTTTTTCCAAAAGGACAGGTCCAAGGGTAAGTAACTTCACTGGAGGACTCAGCTAAACCAGTCACTGTGAGTATGCTCTAGAAATTGAAAAGGACAGAAAATGGCGCAGTCACATTTTGTTCCACTATGCAAACTGACCAAAGACACTACCAAAAAGAAATCTGCAATGAATATTATTGCAAATATGTTAAAGGCAATAGTAGAAAACTGAACATCAAAGCCTATAAACAAGTAAGTTTATTCCTGTCTTGTAAAGATGGTTCAACACAGGCAATTCAATAGAAGAAATATATCAATGCTACTTATTAAAAGACTAAGATATCATGGTAATGAATTGAAAGATGAATATTGATAAGTTGTCTTAATCATTCAGAATGATTTAGAGATGAAATGCATTTTAGCAAAAATTCAGACTTTTTCTTCCAAAAAAAATGTATCTGAAAATTCATCACCTGATGAGATCCTCAAAATTTAATACAGTCTTGCAAAATATATCTGTTAGACATAAGTAGTTCCAGCCTCTCTTTACATATTCTGATAAGATGTAAATCTTAAATGGTTTATATAAAATTTTATAGGTGATATGATTACTGATATTTTGGAATTGAAACACTACCTCAGTTTATTTGTTTCATTTACTACCTACTTCCTGTTTCCACTGTCATTCTTTTAAATTCTCTTTTTCCGTAAATTGATTTCATCAGTTACATTTTCCCCTAAAAAGTCTTACAATATCAACAATTAACCACTGAAACATTTCACTTCCTAAATGCTTTTGTATCTCACCGAAATACCATATATATGCTAGACATCAAAGAAAGGGGCACATTCACTTATACTTTAGGAAGATGCCAACTCATAATGGATAGTCAACACGGGTGGCTTTTGATAAAGGCCTACTAGGTTTTGATGTCACGAATGGATTGCCTCTGAGAAGTATAATTCACTACACTCTGAGTCGGAGAGTAAGTCAGGGATTGTGGACTCTCAAAGTAGCTCTGTTTTATAACAATACATGGGTCCCAAGAGAGTCAATCGAAGTCCTAGCCAAGTAAGCTCTTCTGGAGACTTAATGGCTTGTTTTTAAACCCTATTTAGTCCCATCATTTGTCAGCACCACCACAAGAGACCAAGCTTTTAGCAGAGTAGATATTTTCTTTAAGTTACAAAAGTTTAATTCATTTTGTGTATGTGTGTGTTTGTGTGTGTGTGCCCAAGTACATATATGCTACATGCCTGTATGATCACACAGCTGTTAGAAGAGGACATGGCAGACTACATTTGGAATTACTTATTGACAGTTTTGAACAGACATGTGAGTGCTGGGAATCTAACCTGGGCCCTCTCCAAGAGGAGCAAGTGTTCTTAACCATTGAAAAGTCTCTTCCACACCAACACATGAATGCTTAAAGCATAGAGCACACACAAATTAAAGCAATAATACACAAAACACATAGCTGTTTCATTCTATGTTCTTCTCTTGTGGTTATGATCAAATATTTTACTCCTGCATATACAAGCCCACAAATAAATATTGTTTTAGCTTTTATTTTAAAGATCACAATGAAAACAATTTACAGAAGACAGAATTTAGACAGGCTTATGGTTCTAGAGGAGGAAGTCCATCACAGGGCCAGAAAATCATGTAGGACTCCTCACACCTTCAATATCCATCATTTCCAAATCCAAAATCCAGTCTCATGACCAGCTCTGTAGAGAATAATCTGCTGTGACCTTCCCTTCCTCTCTGTCCTGATTTTGGGCAAATCACACAGTTCTTCTCCTACAGCTTCCCTAACCACTCTATGCTTTGTCTCAGCCTCAAACTTCCACAGGCATTTCCTGGAAACCTGAAGACGAAACTAGCCAGGGAAGCAGGTGGGTGATCTTTAGACTCTCCGCTTACTTCCTCTCATAAAACCTAATCCTCCAGTCTCATCCCCCGCCATGTAATAAACTACTGACTGTAGCCACTACTCAGTAGTTTATCCTATATTATATGGCTAATAACCACTTAAGAGTAAGTATATACCATGTGTGTCTTTCTGCTTCAGAGTTTCCTCACACAAAATGATCTTTTCTAGTTTCCATCATTTGCCTCTAAATTTCATGATTTCCTTGTTTATAATAGCTAAATGGTATTCCACTGTGTAAATGTACCATAATATCTGTGTCCATTATTCCACTAAGGGACATATATGTTGTTTCCAGATTCTGGGTATTGTGAATAGAGCTGCTACGAACATGGTTGAGCAAATGTCCTTGTTGTGTACTTGAGCATATTTTGGACACATGCCTAGAAGTGGTGTAGCTGGCTATTCCTAATTTTCTGAGAAAGTTCCAGATTGATTTCCAAAGTGGTTGTACAAGTTTATATTTCCACCAGCAATGGAGGAGGCTTCCCATTTCTCCACATCCTCTCCAACGTGTATTGTCATTTGAGTTTTGATCTTAGCCATTTGGGTGGGTGTAAGGTGAAATCTCAGGGTTGTTTTGATTTGCATTTCCCTGATGACTAAGGACATTGGGAATTTCTTTAAGTGTTTCTCTGCTACTTGATATTCCTTTTTCGAGAATTCTCTCTTTAGCTCTGTACCTCATTTTTTTTTAATTGGACCACTTAGTTTCTTGGTGTTTAACTTCTGAAGTTCTTTACGTATTTTGGATATTAGCCCTCTGTCAGATATAGGGTTGGTGAAGATCCTTTCCCAGTCTATAGGCTGTGGTTTTGCTTTGTTTACAGTGTCCTTTGCTTTACAGAAGCTTTTCAGTTTCGTGAGATCCCATGTATTGATTGTTAATCTTAGAGCCTGTGCTGTTGGTGTTTTGTTCAGGAATTTGTCTCCTGTCCCAAAGAGTGATTAGAGTCACTCCAAGGTACTTTATATTACTAGTGGCTATTGTGAAGGATGTTGTTTCCCAAATTTCTTTCTCAGCCCTGTTGTCTTTAGTATATAGGAGGGTACTGATTTTTTAAGTTAATTTTGTATCCAGCCACTTTGCTGACAGCATTTATCAGCTGAAGGTGTTATCTTGTAGAATTTTTGGGGTCATTCATATACACTATCATAACATCTGTAAATAGTGATTATTTGACTTCTTCCATTGCAATTTGGATTCCCTTGGGATATTTTAGTTGCCTTATTGTTCTAGCTAGGACTGCAAGTACTATGTTGAAGAGATATGGAGAGAGTGGGCAGCCTTGCCTTGTCCCTGATTTCAGTGGGATTGATTTAAGTTTCTCTCCATTGAGTTTGATGTTGGCTATAGGCTTGCTGTATATTGCCTTTACTATGTTTAGGTATCTGCCGTGTATCCCTGATCTCTCCAAGACTTTAAACATAAATGGGTGTTGGATTTTGTCAAATGCTTTTTCGGCACCTAAGGAGATGATCATGTGTTTTTTTTTTCCCTTCTGTTTGTTTATGTGTTGGATTACATTGATGGATTTCCATATATTGAACTACCCCTGCATGTGTGGGATGAAGCCTACTTGGTAGTGTTGGATGATATCTTTTATGTGTTCTTGGATTCGGTTATTGAGTATTTTATTGAGTATTTTTGCTTCAATGCTCATAATAGAGTTCTCTTTTTTGTTGGGTCTTTGGTTTAGTTATCAAGGTTACTGTGGTCTCATAGAATGAGTTTGGTAATGTTCCTTCTATTTCAATTTTGTGGAATAGATTGAAGAGTATTGGCATCAGCTTTTCTTTGAAGTTCAGATAGAATTCTGAGTTGAAACTATCAGGCCCTGTGTTTTTCCTGGCAGGGAGACTTTTGCTGACTGTTCTCATTTACTTGGGGGAATATAGGACGGTTTCATCTATTTACCTGATCTTGGTTTAGCTTTAGTAAATGACATCTTGAAGAAAATTGTCCATTTTATTTAGATTTTCAAATTTTGTGGCATCGAGGTTTGTGAAGTAAGACCTAATGATTGTTTGGATTTCCTCAGTGTCTGTTGTTATATTCCACTTTTCCTTTTTGATTTTGCTGATTTGGATAGTTTCTTTCTGCCTTTTAGTTAGTTTGGCTCAGGGTTTTTCTGTCTTGTTGATTTTCTCAAAGAACCAGCTCTTTTCGTTGATTCTTTGTATTGCTTTATTTGTTTCTAATTTATTGATTTCAGCCCCGAGTTTGATTATTTCCAGCCTTCTGCTCCTCTTAGGTGAGTCTGCTAATTTTTTCCCTCTAGAGCTTTCAGGTGTGCCCTTAGTTTCTTGTGTGAGATGCCTCGAATTTCTTTCTAAAGGCAGTTAATGCTATGAACTTTCCTTTTAGCGCTGCTTTGATTATGTCCCATAAGTTTGGGTAAGTTGTGCCTTCATTTTCTTTTTTTTAAATTTTATTTTATTTCTATTAATTGCAGTTTATTCACTTTGTATCTCCCCTGTAGCTCCCTCCTCCCCTCCCAATCCCATCCTTCCTACTTCTTCCCCTCCCATGCCCCTCCTACAGTCCTGGTAAGTCTGCTCCCTCCCTCTTTCATCTCCTCCCATGACCCTCTCCTAGTCCACTGATAGAGGAGGTCCTCCTCCCCTTCCTTCTGACCCTAGCTTATCAGGTTTCATCAGGACTGGCTGCAATGTCCTCCTCTGTGTCCTGGAAAGGCTGCTCCACCCTTAGGGGTGGGGCTGGCAAAGAGCCTGCCTTTGAGTTCATGTCAGGAACAGTCTCTTTTCCCCTTACTAGGGAACCCATTTGGAGACTGAGCTGCCATGGTCTACATCTGAACAGGGTTTCTAGGTTATATCCATGAATGTACATTGGTTTGAGTATCAGTCTCAGAAAATAACCCTTAGCCTAGATATTTTGGTTCTGTTGCTCTCTTTGTGGAGCTCCTGTACTCTCCAGGTCTTACTGACTACCTCTTCTTTCATATGATTCCCTGAACTCTGCACAAAGTTTGGTTATGAGTCTCATCCTCTGCATTAATACACTGCTAGATAGAGTCTTTCAGAGTCCCTCATCTGTAGGCTCCTGTCCTGTTTCTTATTTTCTCTTTCTTCCAATGTCCTTCCCCTTTGTCTCTCAAAGTGGAGATTGATCCTCTTACACTGGATCCTCCTCCTTGTTTAATTTTTGAATGTAGGTTCTCTTGTATTTGAGGCATAGATGTTCAGGACTGTGATGTCTTCCTGTTTGATATTTTCCTTTGATGAGAATGAAGTGCCCCTCCTCATCTTTATTGATTAATTTTGGTTGAAAATATATTTTATTAGATATTAGGATAGCTATACCCCAGCTTGTATTTTGGGTTTATTTGCTTGAAAAACCTCTTTTCAGCCCTTTGCTCCGAAGTAGTGTTTATCTTTTTTTTGCATTGGTGTGTTTCTTTCATGCAGCAGAATGTTGGATCCTGTTTCTGAAACCATTCTGTTAGTCTTTTTAGTGGAGAGTTAAGTCCATTGCTGTTGATAGATAATAGTTACCAATGAATGTCAGTTCCTTTTATTGTGGATTTGGTGGTGATAGTGTGTTTGTGTAATTGTTTTCTTTCGATTTTTTTGTTGTGACATTATCTATGTCCTGTGTTTTCTTGGATGTAGTTGATTTCCTTACATTGGAGCTTTCCTTCTAGTATCTTCTGTAGGCCTGGGTTGCAATGTAGGTATTGTTTAAGTTTAGTTTTGTCATGGAATATTTTGTTTTCTCCATCTATATTAATTGAAATTTTACTGAGTATAGTAGTCTGGGTTGACATCTGTGTTCTCTTAGAGTCTGCATGACAACTGTCCAGGCCCTTCTGGCTTTCATAGTTTCTGTTGAGATGTCTGGTGTGATTCTGAAGGTCTATCTTTGTATGTTACTTGCTCTTTTTTCCGTTGCTGCTTTTAATATTTTTGTTTGTTCTGTAGTTTTAGTGTTTTGATTATTATGTGACCTGAGGAGTTTCTTTTTTGGTGTAGTCTATTTGGTGTTCTGAAAGCTGAAAGCCTCTTGTACATTTAAGGACATCTCTTTCTTTAATTTGGGAAAATTGTCTTTTATGATTTTCTTGAAAATATTTTCTGGTCTTTGCAGCCTTGTATATTCTTTTTCATCTATTCCTATTATTCTCTGATTTTGTATTTTCATGGTGTCCTTGATTTCTTGAATGTTTTGTGTTTGGAACTTCACCAATTTTAATTTTTTCTTTGAGAGATGTATCAATTTTTGCAGTTTTTATCTTCAATGCCTGAGATTCTCTCTTCCATCTCTTGTATTCTATTGGTGATGCTTACCTTTGTGGTCCCTGGTTTTTTTCTAAGTTCTCCAGTTCCAGGTTTTTTTTTTTCTGTTTTTTTTTTTCCTTCCATTGATTCTAATTCTGTTTTCATTTCTAGCATTTCTTTGAGAGCTTTTTTTTGTTTCCTCTTTATATGCCTCTCTTTGTTTGACTGTGTTTGCTTGTATTTATTTGAGAATCTTCTTTGTTTCCTCCTTATGTTCCTCTAATAACTCAATAAGCATAGTTTAAAAATGAATTTCCTGTGTTTTCACTGAAATAAAATATCCATTGGTTTTTGGGTTTGCTGATGAAGCCATGATTTCCTGATTTTTCTTTGTTGTGTTCTTATGCTGGTTTCTAGCCATCTGATGATCAGTAGCCTTTGCTGTTTGTTTCTGGAGCCTGTACTGCACACTGGGTTCATCTGCCTCTGGAGTATGGAGTATTTTTCAGGAAGATAAGATATGTCCACTGTTTTGAGAGTGGGTGTTGGTATTTCAGATGCATCTAAGGGAGCAAGGTTGCAGATGCAAGTGTGTAAGAGGCAGGAGTGTGCATGGAAGTGTGCCTTCCTGGAAGGGTGAATTGTAAGGAAGATCTTAAGAGCAGGTTGTAGTGCAGGTGCAATTTGCAGGTGTAGTGAGCTTATGCAGGCGCCCTGAATGGCTCAGGGGCCCACAAGCCTGTTTCGGCATTGTTCTCCAAGTGCTCAGATCTTCTGGCTTGCCCCATCTTGGCTCCGGAAATTGTTTCCAGGAATTGTTTGGCTGGACTCAGAACAGGGGCTTAAATGTTGAGAACATTGTCCCAGGAATCCCTGTGATGCCCACAGTGGGTGTGTGAATAGGAGGGATCTGATATCTGGCTTCTTGCATAGAGGGACCCCAATTTGGGGCTCTGTACACACTCTTCCAAAGAAGTATTCACTTGCAGGCAAGTGTGAAAATCACAGAGGGACCACAGTTGTCTACTCTCAGATTTGGGTCACCTGTTTGACCATTAGATAAGGAGGCTTCATACCTGGGGTTATGCACTCCCAGCCGCTGCTGGAGCTGCTGTGGCCAGAGCCAGGGAAGGTGCAGCCTAAAGTCAGGGGGTCTATAGTGCTACTCTCAGACCCAGGAGAAGTCCATTGGGTAACTGGATCCAATTTTTCCAAGCTCAGTCTTTGTCCCCTCTAGCCCAGGAAGCCTCAAAGGCATTCTCTGGCTTCCGCTGCCCCTTCACTCACCAGTTTCAGAGTTTAGGATCCTGTGCCCCTCAGATACAGTGTGTACTGGTAGTGGCCATCTTGGAGTCTCAGTATGATCATTTTAAATAACTTTGAGCACATTGAATATTTATTTATAGTGGTTGATTTAATGTCATTATGAGATATTAGGTTTGTCATTTCTGGGTCTTTCTCATTCATTTTTTCTGATATGAATTCTCATTGCCATATTTGTTTTTTTAAGTAATTTATTTATTTTTTATATTAATCACAGGTTATATACTTAGTATCCCAGCCATAGCCCCCTCCCTCATTCCCTCCCACTCTCCCCATCCCTCCCTCATCTTCTCCCTGCCCCCCTCCACTGATAGGGGAAGACCTCCCACCCCCCTTCCCTCTGACCCTAGCTTATCATGTCTCTTCAGGACTGGCTGAAATGTCCTCCTCTGGGATCTAGCTAGGCTGCTCCTCCCTCGGGGAAGGGGGGGGGGGTGGTCAACAAGCCAGCCATTGAGTTCATGACAGAAATAGTCCCTGTTCCCCTTACTAGGGTACCCAATTGGGTACTGAGCTACCATGGGCCACATCTGAGCAGGGGTTGTAGTTTGTATCCATACATGGTCCTTGGTTGGAGAAACAGTCTCATATAAGACTCCTGTGCCCTGAACTATTTGGTCTTTGTGGAGCTCTTGTCCTAGCCAAGTCTTACTAACTCCCCCTTTTTTTCATATGATTCCCTGTACTCTGCCGAAGGCTTGGTTGTGAGTCTTAATATCTGCTTTGATACATTGTTAGTTAGAGTCTTTCAGAGGCCCTCTGTGGTAGGCTCCTGCCCCGTTGCTTGTTTTCTTCTACATTCAATGTCCATCCCGTTTGTCCATCTAAGTGAGGATTGATCATCCCACCCTGGGTCCTCCTTGCTTATCTTCCCTAGGTGTATAGATTTTAGCATGTACATCCTATCCTATAGGTCAATATAAGTGAGTATATACCAAGGGTTTCTTCCTGCTTTTGGGATACCTCACTCAGGATGATCGTTTCCAGCTCCCATTATTTGCCTGTAAATTTCATGATTTCCTCCTTTTTAATTGCTGAGTAGTATTCCATTGTGTAAAAGTACCACAATTTCTGTATCCATTCTTCAACTGAGGGACATCTGGGTTGTTTTCAGGTTCTATTATGAATAAAGCTGCTATGAACATGGTTGAGCAAATGTCCTTGTTGTGTACTTGAGCATCTTTTGGATATATGCCTAAGAGTGGTATAGCTGGGTCTTGAGGAATCACTATTCCTAATTGTCTAAGAAAGCACTAAATTTATTTCCATATTGTTTGTACCAGTTTGTGCCTTCCCACCAGCAATGGAGGTGAGTTCCCCTTTCTCCACAACCTCTCCAGCATGTGTTGTCACTTGAGTTTTTGATCTTAGCTATTCTGACAGGTGTAAGGTGAAATCTCAGGGTCATTTTGATTTGCATCTCCCTGATGGCTAAGGATGTTGAGCATTTCTTTAAGTGTTTTTCTGCCATTCTACAATCCTCTACAGAGAATTCTCTTTTTAACTCCATACCCCATTTTTAATTGGATTACTTGATTTGTTGCTTTTTAACTTCTTGAGTTCTTTATATATACTGGATATTAGCCCTCTGTCAGATGTAGGATTGGTAAAGATCCTTTCCCAGTCTGTAGGCTGTCGTTTTGTTTTGATGACAGTGTCTTTTGCTTTACAGAGGCTTTTCAGTTCCATTTATTTATTGTTGCTCTTAGAGCCTGTGCTGTTGGTGTTCTATTCAGGAAGTAGTCTCCTGTGCCAATGAGTTCTAGGGTCTTCCCCACTTTTTCTTCTAACTTGTTTATTGTGTCTGGTTTTATGTTGAGGTCTTTGATCCAGTTGGACTTTAGTTTTGTGCAGGGTGATATTTATGTTTTTAAAATAGTTTTGCACATGTTAATTTTCATTGCTTTAAATCATCATATAGTTTACTAAATTTCATTATTTTTCACTTAAGAGTCACTTTCTTTATGCTTATAGTCAATTAGGTTTTTGAGAGACAAGTTTTATCCTTTCAAAAGTGCTCTATTGTAACCTAAGATTTTGTGCATGTTTAGTTCTGCTGTTCATTCTTGGTTTTCTTGTGAATTCAACTGTAGTTCAGTTCCATTAATTGAACTTTCCTATACTCAAGACTGAAAATTTGAAAATTTAACAGCCCTTTATGTAAAGTATTATGCATTAAGTCTTCTGTAATTATTCTTTTCCCATGAAAACTTATCTTTATTCCAGCCTCAGGAATATGTGCTCGCCATAGACACAGACTGGTTTCAAGTGGACTATATTTAGGTAGTCCTTGGACATGTTAACAAATGTCTTCCCTGGACATGTGAACAGATGTCTTTCCTGGACATATGAACAGATGTCTTCTCTGGACATATGAACAGATGTCTTCTCTGGACATATGAACAGATGTCTTCTCTGGACATATGAACAGATGTCTTCCATGGTATAGACACAGACTGGTTTCCGGTGGACAATTGCAGGTAGTCCTTGGACATGTGAACAGACGTCTTCCCTGGCGTGGCTTCCTCTTTCAGACATCCAGCCAAATCAACAATTTGGATCTTACTATCATAGGCAAGTGTTTTCATACCTCTCTTTTTCCATCATATTTCTTGCCACTTGTCTTTTATTTATTGCTAGTGCTTAGCTCAATGTTTAGATTATCCAAATTGTGAAACCATAAAAACATAACAGTTTAAGCATTATATCCATATCCAAACACCTCCAGGCATCTGAGAACACAGGTGCTGCCTTCCCTATCAGGTCATTAGTTAAACCTTGTGCATGTTTCACAGTGAACTAAACCATCACATCTTCACCTGAGCTTATTTGTTCTCTTCTCCCAAGGATAATGCAGCTTTAAAATTTCTGTATTTCTCTTGACTCAGCAGTTCTCCCTTCAATAGATTCTTTTCTTTCCATCAAGCAAGTATCCTGGTCCCTTAAAAAAAAGAAAGAAAACAGCAACCAATCACCTTTTCATTGTCCCATAACCCTTTCCATTAGCTACTCTATTTTTCTGCTCTTCTATGCAGATAAACTCATGAAAGCATGATTTATTCTATCCTTTTCTGTCTCCTCTCCTTTCATTTTAATTTGGACTTAGTCCAACAATATTTTATGTCTCATCTAATTCTTTGAATCAGCTTTTCTTCAAGTCACTAATAACCATCAAATGGCTTAGCTTGATATAATCTACTCTCATCTGTGCTACCAAGCCACTAAAGTATTATCAAAGTTTGGATAAATTGACCAGCAATTTTCCCCCTTACACTTCCCTCATTTGGCCCCATCATTGTTCTATGGTCTTGTCTTATTCTTCACTGTTTCTACAAATACATCTTTCTGTTTTGTACCATTTTTCTCAAATTTTCACTAATAGGTTGCTATATGGCTGAAGTTGTAAATTTTATTTCTGTCTATTCTTATTCTGTATAATGGATCATTTTGTTTCATGCATGTAGTATTACACACACACATATTCTGATTTCTCTCAAATTAATATCCTAGAGCTAAATTGCTCTTCTAATTTCTGACCTATATTAATATAACTACCCAAAAGTGTCATTTGGGTATAAAACGTATAGTAATTAACAAATTTAAAATCAAAGTTCTCATTTTCTGACTTGTCTTCATTATCGTAAACATGAAATATAATACAGTTGGCTTCTTAGACTCAAACCGTGTTGTGTGTTTTGTTTCTTTGCTGTTCCCCACAACCCAATTCTGTATCACATTCATGGCTCTGCCAAAAATCAGCCTCCTACTCCTGTTGCTACAATTGCAGACTATATTACATATTTTCCAATCAAATGGAATAGAGAGTCTATCTTTACCATATTGCTTTTGTCCTCACATTTTCTTTTCCACTGAGTATTTTTCATAGCACATATAGACAGACATTACACACATCAACTCATCATTCCCACAGTCAATAGCTTTTCTTCTGATTCATAGTAGGAGCCTAGTTTTGTACTTCTGCTGTCTCTGTTTCCTCTCTCTTGTCACTCACTCTGGCCCATTCCTTTTTATCCACACTTACATAATTTGTTTACCACATTTACCTGCTCCTCAATACTCCTGTTGTTATTCATGGTATTGCTTTTAATAGTCACATAATAAATATTTACCAACTGAAGACATAAACAAAAGCATATGGTTTGCATGTGTTAGTAAAATGTTACAAATTTAGGGTAAAACAAAGATTAAAACAAAATCTTTAGAATGGCATTTTCTACATACATTGAATATCAAATTTCAATAAATTGTTTTCACAGAATGTTTTTATTATTTTATATACTTTATATATATATAATATTTTATATACCCAAGCAAATGTGGGGTTTTAAAAAATTTGTTAATTATTTTGATACTATAGCTTATTTATTTACATAATTTTAGTATTTAAATACAGCATATTAATCATAGGTGTTGCTAAGATATATTTATTAATTTTACCTGATTTATCCTAAATCTTCACATAATTTGAGAATATTATGTGCGAGTACTCTATTTACATTAATTTCATCTTCCAACTCTTCCCATATCTGTGCCCATCCATATTAAATTCATGGACATTTTTTAAATTGCTAATGTTACATATATATATATATATATATATATATACACACACATATATATACACATTATATACATATCCCACAATCTAGTAAGCCTTTTTAGTTTTGTTTTTATGGTCATGATTTTAGGGTTAACTTCTTGGGATTGGGTAATCTCTCAGGGGTTCACTTTTAGAGACTGATCTGTCTCTGTCTCTGTCTGTCTCTGTCTCTGTTTCTCTGTGTTTCTGTTTCTCTGTCTGTCTCTGTCTCTGTCTCTGTCTCTGTCTCTGTCTCTGTCTCTCTCTCTCTCTCTCTCTCTCTCTCTCTGTAGTCAGTGATTGCCTGTAGCTCTTTTTCCAGAGGTGGAACCTTGTGATATCTCCATCATCTGTGTTGGCATGTCAATTTGTTTTCAGTCTTATTTAGGAAACAAGGGTTTATGGATGTAGCATCCCTGCCATATGCAGACAACTTTATCTCATAGCAGATGCCCTAGTCTTCTGGCTCTTTTTATCACCCCCACCTTTTTGTCATGATCCCTAAACCCTGGGTATAAAGATTGTGTTGTAGAGATATCAGTTTGAGTTGAGAGCCTTACTATCAATTGTTCGCTGGAATTTTGCCCATTTGTGGCTTTTAATAGTAGTCTCCACTTGTGGCAAAAGAAGGTTCTTTTCTGAGGTATGAGAACTACATTTATATGTAGGTATAGAGATAAATTGTTTTAGAACGTAGATAGAAATTATATTTGTATAGGAAAGTAGAAGTAGTGGGTTCTCCTCCAGTGTCCATAGGCACATCAGACATCAGTAGCTGGCTAGGCTTACAGTACTTGGATCGAGTTCACTCCTATTGAGTGGAATTTAAGTCCAATTCAATGATTATTGATTGCTACCAAGATTTAAGTGCCACTATTATACTGTTGGGTATATTTTACCATAGTGATCATTGTTGTGGTTTGGAAGCTTTACAGTTGTTTAGGACAACTGAATGCTATTCTTGCTTGGCAGCTTTCATAGCATCTTCATTGCTCTGAGATCTAGCACTTGAGGAGACTTTAAGATCAGTTTCACCTAAATTATTCCAACTTCTGTATCTAAAGTATGTGGCATCCTCAGCGATTGGGTTCTACTTTCAAGTTCTAAGAGGCAGCCAAGGGCAATGACAATGCCCTATACTGTTAGAGCTGAAATTTCATTGTGCTATCTTCTAGTCCTAACAGTCAGAAGCAACAAAACAACTTACCTGTATAAAGTTTTACTCAGAACTATGCCTTAAAAAGTAATATTTTAATTGTACACATTATTTGCAATTTTAAATTAAATATAAAGATATAAAATGACTGGTGCAAAGTGAGGACACATACTACAAGACAATTTCTTTTTAAACTTTTATTGAAAGTCAATAGTCCATTATAGAGATACTGTAATTATTGCCTTGTGCATTTGTCTCTGACTCCATATCAGCAGCTGAAAAGAATGAATTGTATCTCAATAAGAAATAGATGTTACACTCCTTACTTTGTCTCAACTCAATTTTCTTTGTTGACGGTTGGTGTCTGCTTGTGACTGATAGTATAGAGTTGTACATGGTATCACTAGAGACTACCAATATTGTAATAGCAGCATACAAATGAGCCATCAGGAAGCCCAAAGTTAGGAAGAATTAACAAATCTCAGAGAGGCTTGCTTAGTAGAGCTTTTCATAGTGAGCAATGCCAACTGTGTGCTTGAGCTCACTGTTATTAGTCACCAAATATTAGTTTGCAAGTTTTTATTGAATTTAATAGAGTTACAGTTTTATTTGTCACTAAAATATTTCTGTATCACTTGCTAGATTTGCAAAAATCATGATTTCTAGAAATAGAAAGGTAAACTGCAATTATATTAGACGAATGATAAATTTAATTATTTCTGCCTTGCAATGCAAAAAGAAAAAGAAAAAGAAAAAAAAACACCAAGTATTTAAAGAATGAATAACTAAAGTGTGCCTTTAATAGGGCTCAATAGGTTATCAACAGTAAGAAATTATAGATTGCTAGGTTATTTTCCAGCCGAATAACAAGAGGTAAACATTTTCAAAGTTTATTTGCTTATACTCAAAAGAGCTTCCAAGTCCCTTTCTCTGCTTTTCTAAAATATTAAGTACTGTAATTATTCTTGCTAAGAAGATTAAAATTTTCTAATCCGTGAACAGTTGATGGACAAAGAACAAGATCAATAATTTGCACTAACAGATTTTTCTCCTTTAGGTGTTTTTTTTTTTTCCCCAGTTTTACTTACATCCAATTCTGTTGGGCTTTACACATTAAAAAGAAAATTTATTGACTCTAATGATAATATTTATTTGAAAAGGCCATCTGTGTATGTTTGTTCTTAAACTGTGTCCCATGCCCTTGTGTTTATGCCATTTTGGAACCTAGAATCATCTCTAATAGCTTTCTAGCTTTGTAGTTTGAATCTATTTAAATCCACCAAAGTTTCATAATTGTACTCATGGTCTCCTTTGTTCTATGAAATAGCCAATGTGTTTTCCTTATCTTCTTATAATAAAGGGATGGTTACCAGTTTCTCTGAAATTTACCCATAAATTATGATCACCAAATACAAATAGAAAACCAAATCTCTGAAGTTTACTTTACTATAGATAGGTTAAAATCAGAACCATTGAGGGTAAAGTCCAGAATATATAATTTAGTTTTGAGTTTCTAATCAAGGCTAAAAATTATGAAATCTAGGGTTCTAACTGATTCTCTCTCTCTCTCTGTACGTATGTGTGCCTCCCCTGTCTCCCCCTCTCCTCATTCTGTCTCTGATCTGATGAGGAGCTTCAGACATTCAAACTTTTTTTTATTAAGTTCTTTATTAATTACAATTTATTCACCTTATATACCACTGTAACTCCCTCCCTCCTCCCACCTCTGCACCAGTGTGTCCCTCCTCAAGACCACTGGCAGGGGAGGTCCTCCTTTCCTTCCCTCAGATCCCAGTCCATCAGGTCTCATCAGGAGTGGCTGCATTGTCTTCCTCTGTGGCCCAGCAAGGCTGCTCCCCCTTCGGGGGAGGGGGGTGATCAAAAGCAGGCCAATCAGTTCATGTCAGAGACAGTCCCTGTTCCCATTACTATGGAACCCACTTGAACACTGAACTGCCATGGGTTACACCTGTGCAGGGGTCCTAGGCTACCTCCATGCATGGTACCTGGTTGGACCATCAGTCTCAGGAAGGACCCCTGTGCTCAGACCACTTTGTTCTGTTGCTTTCCTTGTGGAGTTCCTGTCCTCTCCAGATCCCAGTATTTCCCACTCCCCTCATAAGATTCCCTGCACTCTGCCCAAGTGTTGGCCATAAGTCTTAGCATCTGCTTCGATAGTCTGCAGGGCAGAGCCCTTCCAAGGTCCTCCATGGCATGCTCCTGACCTGTTCCCTGCCCTCTCCTTCCAATGTCCATCCCCTTTGGCCTTCTGGATAGGGATTGGACATTTTAGCAAGAGTACTCTCTCTTGATTAGTTTCTTTAGGTATACAGATTTTACCTGCAAATTTCATGATATCCCGACCCGCTGTGGGACCTAGTTATTCGTGGGGGCAAGGAGGACCAAGACCTTGGAGAGATGGGTGAGAGAAGGAATGGGCTCAAGCAAATGTACACTTGTCAAGAGCCAAATTTTATTGAGCAGAAGCAGGTTTTTTAAAGCTGGTTTTAGGTAAGGGTGGGGGTAGGCAGGTGAGTGAGGGTGGAAAGTTACAAAATCTTCTCGGCACAGTGCCTGGAATATTCTGTGGTCATGACAATGGTTACTCCTAAAAAGTCATGGTACAGTTCTCACATCTTTGCATCTGCCAAGGAGTTACTCCTAAAAAGTCATGATACAGTTCTCCAATGGTTACTCCTAAAAAGTCATGGTACAGTTCTCACATCTTTGCATCTGCCAAGCAGGATGTTGATCAGTCAGGTGCAGCAGGGTGGGAGCCAGGTGCAGCAGGGTGGGGAAAAGTCACAAGTTTCTCAGGGCCAGTTCCTAACACTTATTTTTTATTGCTGAGTAATATTCCATTGTGTATATATACCACAATTTCTGTATCCATTCCTCAGTTGAGTGGCATCTGGGTTGTTTCCAGCTTCTGGCTATTATAAATAAAGTTGCTACAGAGGATGTGGAGAAAGGGGAACCCTCCTCCACTGCTGTTGGGAATGTAAACTTGTACAACCACTCTGGAAATCAATCTGGCACTTCCTCAGGCAACTAGGAATAGCGCTTCCTCAAGATCCAGCTATACCACTCCTAGGCATATATCCAAAAGAGGCTCAAGTACACAATAAGGACATTTGCTCAACCATGTTTGTAGACACTCATACTTTTAAAGCTTTTGTTTTTCTCTCAGCACACATCAAACTCACAGGTTCTTCATGCGCATCTACTATATGCAATTAGTTCTTCTCTTTCCTATCCATCCAAGAAAGTGTACACTGAGGACACCACATCAGCCCACAGGCACATGCATGAATCCTTGTACTAAAGTTTGGGAATTTTTTCCTTAGCAAACCTGGAGTCTTATGCTGAATTATTTCAACCTTGAATGGCATTTATTTACATGCTGTGCATTTTTCCTCATTCTTCTTCCTTTGTGGATAGCACTTCAGACTCCTCCAATCAACACTATCTTCCTATATACATATTTATACTACTTGAGTAAAGTTTGAATGGCACACATTTCCTATGCTCTATCTTAATATTTCGGTGTGTTTTGCTATTATCTGGATAAGTGATAAGATCAAGAGTTAGGAGGTAAGCATGGAGTGTTCGCTACATTTTATTAAAAGTTCTAAAATATACTCTTCAGTTTTATGGAATGAAGAATAACTTTTATTTCATGGGCTTGTTTAAATGACCATACAAAGTTATGCAAGTAAAGTTCATGGCAATTTCTTACCTCCATTCCTGATCTTCTATATCTTCAGATCTCCACAGGACATGCACCCTTTGTAAACCAATAATTTCCCTTCTGTACATTTCTTTTTTCTCAGTTTCCACTAAAGGTTATTCATAGCTTCTGTAGCATATTTGTAGTCATGCAAAGTAGTTACTTTTCATTCTACCAAATACATTATTTGAATATTGGATTTCTTTGAATGAATACTAAACATTAGAAAGTCCATGATATCAGAAGTCAATAGAAATTGAAGTCATTAGCTATATAGATAACCTGCTCTTTAACAAGCTCCAAATATGCAAAAAAGAGACACTACTTAGTACCACACTTTAATTAGCCAAAGAACTAAAGAACTAGGCATAGGTAGCACTCTCGTGTAGATGATGGTGAGGGTTCTCTCTTTTATTTCTGACATAAAATGCCTTATTGGTTCTGCTTTTTTCCCAGTGGGTAATATAGCAACAATACCTGGGGGTAGAACATGTCTCTGACACACTTCCTTACAGAATAGTCATACTCAGAGCACTAAAGTAACTTAGGGTTGAAAAGACATTCTCTACTTCATGATATATTCTGTACAGAAAGGTAGACCAAAAGGCAGCTGAAGACAGTCAGGTCAAATCCCCTATCTAGCGAGCCATTCTGCAATAGATTAGGAAAGCTGGCTGTACATGGAGTCAGAAAGCTTACAGTTTGATTTAGTGTTCCCATTGTCTGGCTGTAGCAGTTCAAATAAGTTAACTCATAGAGTTGAATATTTTTATTGGACTGTGTTCATGTCATGTTCACATTGTATGCTAAATGTAAACACTCACACACATATATACACACTCACACACATACATACACATACACTCACATACAAAATGAGAAATAAAGCTTCAGGATCTCATGTTTTAACCAATAAACAAACAAACCATGAGATAAAATGACATATTTGCTTTCAACTTATCTTTATGTACACAAAGTAAAATAAAGTAAAAGGGAGAAAGTCATTGTCATTGTTGGAATCCGTAGTTACTCTTAACATCCTTGAGAAGCTGTTGGGAAAATTAAGTACAGCAAATGACTAAACACTTTAAACTGCAGATGTTTGAAATCCCAAAAGATATTCTTTAAAAAGGATCACACGCTTAAATGCTGCCATTCTGAAAAGAAAAGGAAAAGGAAAATAAATCTGTTATGGTTTCTGTGTTAGAGCTGTAGTTATTTCTTTTGAGTTGGAAACAGGAGTATCAGCAATAACCTCGTTGTCCTTTGCTATCTGCAACATTTTCTTAGAAATCCAGTGGTCTTCACCGCTTCATGGCTCCTTCATTTTTATACAATGTGCTACAGTAATTTACTTCTCATAATAATCAGTCTATCCAGATTTTGTTCCTTGGTACATATATATTTTTATCTTTTTCATTAACCAGGGAAGGTCATTGGCAAGCAGATTTTGGACAATTCTCACACAATTATCGTCAAACTCCCTAGATTATAAGGAAGGCACTGTGGGGTTTGAAGCTTCCTCCGATATGTGCGAAGTCAGAACTTATAGGATTGAGTATGATTTGCATTAACGTTTCCATAGTGTCTCTTGGGTTGTAAATTCGTGGACTTTGAAATCACTACCTATCGTGAGGTGCAGAACAAACTGGTGCATATCAACTGCAATAAGACACCTAGGGATTTAATAAATTAAGTGTTGTATTTAATTGGAAATATAAGGAATTTCTCATTAGCAAGACGACAGTGATAAAAGCTGAAATAGGGCCAGCCCTCCTACTGTGTCCTGAGGACACTATGGATTCTCAAGAAGTGACCAGATTGTCAGTGCTAAGGCTTGAGTGTGAAGGACACCACAGGAACTGGTGATCACTGGGGACAACTATATTGCAAGGATGAGGATTTAATTTCTCCCAATGAAATGGTCCTTGTCTTGCTGACAAGCACATGGTGAAGTGACCTTGAGGAAATTTCACTGAAGAACATGTTTTTTTGATACCTTTTATTGTTATTTTTTTTTAAACTTAATGAGAGTGTATGAAATTCAACATTTACATAGAATAGCAGCATTTAAGCATGCAATCCCCTTTGAAATAACTCACAAAGCAAATTAAGGACTGTCCAAGTAAATGCAGTTTTGTATAGTATTAAAGGCAGGTAACAAAGAACTGGTTCAAAAAGCCACATGCGTTTCCAAAGGGGCTACATACACCTCAGAGACTTACTAGTGGGTGGATAACATTGTTACTTTGGATCTGCAGAAGCTTGGTAAGAAAGGGGGAAGAGAAGATGGAGGAGTGCCAAACATACTCTCATTTAGAACATGATTTTGAAACCATTTGCGTTGTTAGTGATGTCTTCACAGCTCTTTTCTTCGAGTTAATATAACCATAATGAACATTGTGACCAAAAGCAACCTGAGAATCAAAGGGTTTACTTGGCTTACATGGCCCAGATCACATTCCACTGAGTCAAGATGGGAAGCTCAATCTTGGAGGAAACCTGAAAGTCGGAGCTGAAGCAGAAGCCATGGAATGCTGCTGCCTTACTCCCCCTCGCGTGTTCCTCCTGCTTTTACATTTTTTAAATATTATTTTTATATTCCATTTCCTCCCTCCTCTCCTTTCAGTCCTTCCCTTCCATATCTCCTCTGCCCTCCCCATCCATTCTGCCTCCCACTCTATTTAGAAAAAGGCAGCCCCCCCCCATGAATAGCAACCAAACATTCTATATCAAGCTGCTGTAAGACTAGGCACCTCCCTCATATTAAAGATGAATGAGGCAAGTCTATCAAAAGAGCGAAAGACAGGCCTGCTTCCCACTGTTCGTAGTTCAACAGGAAGACCACACTACACAACTATAATGTATGTGCAGAGGACCTAGGTCAATCCCATGCAGGCTCCCTAGTTGGCAATTCAGTCTCTATGAGACTGGGTTAGTTGATTATATGGATTTACTTGTGGTGTCCTTGACCCCTCTGGGTCCTACAATCTTTCTTCTCTTCTGCAGTATTTCCTGAGCTCTGCCTAATGTTTGGCCCTAGGTCTCAGGTAGAATCAAACATTATCAGCTAGCTTTTTTTATAGAACCCAGGACCATGTGCCCAGAGGGAACATGCCCTCAATATGCTGAGCCTCCCTTCCATAGTAATCACTGCTTAAGAAAATGTCCTATAGTTTGCCAACAGCTCAGCACTATGGCATTTTCTGAGTTGAAGTTCTATCCTCTTAAATGACACTAGCTTGTGTCAAGTTGACATAAAAACTAGCTTTGACAGCACTTTTCCATGACACAACTTATTTTTAAATATTAATCTGTTCCTTTCAAACTCTTTGATATGGCAGGAAACCATTCATTCACATGTCCTAGGTAAATAATTATTACTTTCATTTTATTCATATAGCAGGCATGTAGCATAGGTTTAATTAAGTGGCCAGTAGCAAGTATGTACTAAGAATGCAAGACTAGGTGTTGTTGGCTTTACACTCTGCATACTTTTTATTTTCCAAACATGCTATTGTAATGAAGATCATATTATTCTTACAGACGTCTTCACACTTGCAGACACAGTCCCTCTTTTTCTAGTTTCTGTCTTTATGATAGAGTATTAATCTGAGTATTGCAGTAATATTCCTGGTATTTCTTACTCTTTATTGCTTGTTCCTATGGGATAAATTGTACCCAATAACAAAACACCACATATCTAAACTCTAGCTCATTTGAAAGTAGAATTCTTAGGACATAATTTAAGTTAGATTAGACTAATGCTGAGGCCAAGATTCAATAGAACAGATGTCTTGATAAGAAGAAGGAGAGAAGGCCTCATGCGCTATAATTAAATAAACTGGAAGAGTCACAAGCTTTTTACATTCTTTCTCCTTCTGTTGCTCCAAGAGAACAGGCAAAGTAATTGATAAGTAGTCAGATAAGGTATCAGAAGGAGAAACTCACTAATAACTGATGTCAGACTCCACATGTTCTGGACTTGAAGCCACTGAGTCTGTGAGATAATGTATCTCAGCCAGTATAACTTAGGGAATTTTAATCACACATAACTTTTCCCTTATTTACCATGCTACTCCAGTTATTTCCAAAGACACCCATTATATTAGTCTATAAAAATAATAATCCCCAAATGAAAATAAACATTTCAGTCAAGACGTAAAATTAATTTGAAGATACAGTTTCAAAAGTATTTGTTCCTGTGTTCAATATTTATTACTAACATTTTAAAGTTTATGTTAAAATTAAATTTTAAAGTTTGTGTACCCAATAATGGGTTACATTATGATATTTATATGTATGTATTGCACTGTACCTTCCTCAAAATTTGACTTATCACTTCTCTTCCCATCCCTTATTCACTCTCATTTATGCCTTTTCTGATCATCCTTTCTCAAGTATGTCATATGTAAATATTTATAACAGATATATATATATTAAATTCAAGAAAAAATCTAATATTTTTCTTTTTGAGTGTGGTATATTTCATTTAGCATGATTCTTGACAGTTCTGTCCATCCATTTTCCTGCTAATTATATTGTTTTATTTTTTATGGATGAACAAAACACCAGATGTTTCAATACCTAACAAACTTTTAACATCTTTTTGTTTGCTTTGCCCTAGGATTTTATTGGCATAAGAGAAATTGAGAGTGTACATATTTTGAAATGGAAGTAAACCTAAATGGTCACATATGGGACTGAGACAGCAGCAGAGTGTGCAGATAGTGTTATGCATTCTGTTGTTGGGACCTTCAGTGAGATGTACAGATCCTACTCTACGTTCTCTCTAATCACCAAGAGCCATCGCTAACTTGCTTCTTAAAAAGCCACACCCATCCACAGACACGAAGGAGTGTCAGGAGCCACTGAGACATAGGATTTTGCTCGTATAGATTCAGTTATTAAAAGATAACCAGAAATGCAGATTGTAAATATTACAGAAAACTAGGTCAATCAAGGACACCTTAAATATCACGTGCTTAGGCATCTTCTCATTGGCATTAGAAAATGATTTGAAGTTTTAAAGGTGCTCAAGGTGTTTTATTCTTCTTAAAGTTTTTTAAAATTTATTTTTCATTGTTCGGCCAATTATATTTAAGGGACAAATGAGACAAACAGTTAAAACAAAGCAATATGTTGTTTTATTTTCCAGGCAGTGATAGCTGTATGACAGTATATCTGTGGAGATGTGTATAAATATCTATTCACCCCAGAGTAGATGGACAACACACCAAATTAATGTTATCACATATGTCCAACTTTGGAAGCAAATGGATTTTATCAGGGTTTATTACAGGGGAATAGGTGAGGGGTCACTCGCTGAAGCAGAAATGACTCAAAAGACAACTGCATCACCAAAGCCCACCCCAGCATGGACGACTACTCATGAAAGCTGAACAGTGAAGTATACTGCAGGATTGGTAAGCAACTTTACAAAGTGAAAAGTGTCTCTTTCAGGAAGCTAAGGTAGTCTGAGCCTCCTCTGGGCAGCTGTGCTGGTGTTTGCTTCTTTCAAGAGGCTCACCTAGTCACTGATTCTTCTAGGAAGCTGAACTTATCTGAGGGGTTCTCTCAGAAGCCCTTCGTATTTGTATGTGTTAGGGGAGGGAGGAAGCAGCTTTTTGAATTTGATAAGATTCAGGGACTTCCGAAAGCCCTTGAGTCGTTTATTTCCTGAGCACATAATGAACCTCCCTGTGGGATGAAATTTTTACTTCTCTTTAGAACATCTTGTGCTTCCTTTTAAGATGAACACTTTTGTTTCAGAAGAAATTTCTTCCCAACAGTATCCAATGTAGCAATCCAATGTGGCCTTAATCTTGTCATGTGTTTGAGATTGATCTTGCATGTCTCTCACTTTCTTGTCTATACCTATGTTCTGTAATCAGGAATGTGCCAAGCTAGGCTTTTCTTTGTTTGTTTCTTTCATTCTTTCTTTTTCTTTCTTCCTTTCTTTCCCTTTTTTTGTAATAAATGAGAGATCTCTGTCTTCATATTTCCAGAAACAAGTTTCTATTTCCCGGTGACAGTTACTTTTAACATTTTTGTAATTTATTTTTGTACATTGATTCAACAATGTACAATCCAATAATTGATTGGAATTGTGGCTTCCTTTTCAGATGCACTACTTTTTTTGAACCCCTGTCTACCTGTTTGAAGTTGTACTGTCTTTACACTGTTATATTAAAATGAAGCACAGAAAACATGAAGAGACCCACTTAGGTTCTTCATGCCAGCCAAGATTAACGTTTCATCTGACATCTGGAGATAATCATAGAATGTGGGAGGAGAAGTGGGAGTCAAACAACCCCAGGTGTTCAATCTTCCTGGTGGATGTCCTCTTATTTGTACACAAAAATGAGCTGTTCTGGACATTCCAAGCCGAAATTTCTGGCTAGAAGAATCATTAGCACACTAAGAATTGTTGGGCTTTATTACATTTAGTCATTAATTTGTATGTGCTTATGTGTGCCACAATGCATGTGTGGAGATCACAGGACAACTTGTGGAGTCCATTCCCTCCTTCTACCTACACCTCTCCCTGGGCTTAAACTCAAGTTGTCAGGTTTGGCAGCAAGTATCTCTCACAGGATGAGGCTTCATGTAGGCCCCAAACTGCTAATTTTCACTACCAAGTTGATGAGCTTGACTGTGAACTTTTACTCACCAAAATCCTTTGTGACTTCATGTGTTTCCTGGAAAAAATTTATTTCTATCTTTTGCATGATATTTTCTATTTAATCATGAGAAAAATATGTGACAATGATCTTTTTCAGTAAATAAAATATATTTAACAAATTTATAGTTTTACACATAGGTGTCATGTGTATATTTACACATAAATGAATATTTCTATACATAAACATAAAATGTCTCAACATGAATTACATATGTATGTTTATGTGATATATATCATATTATAATGCACTATACTATACACATACATGAACTCACAAGAAACAAAATTTCCATCATGCCAACTGTGGACTTCCAGTGTACAGACCTGTGAAAGAATTCAACTCTGTCCTCAAAGTCACTCAGTTCGTGGCATTTAGGTAACTCACTAATAACCTCTTGGAAGATTGTCCTCTGAGGGAGTAGTTCTGCAACCATCAGTCAGACCTGCAAGGATTGATGGTTGAGGGTAGAGCTGTAGACAATAGATGAAAAGCAGTGCAAAGGTAGCAACACAGCTCCTTGGATAGAAGTAAATTCTGAGCACAATAAGCACTGTACCTCTTATACTTACTGGACTTTCACAGCATTTCCTAGAAGCCCACCTTAAGCAAATATTTGGAACACACATGCAGTTCTTAGTGCTGGCTGCTGTGAACCATGGGTAACTGGAGGTTGAGTCAAATGTTTTATCTTCTAAGAAACAGACATTTTCAAATAAAAAGACCAGTGTGATAGAGATTGGTCCTAGAGCAGTATGCTGTTTCCTAGTGTGTGTGTTGTGTGTTTGACAGCAGGAAGATCATAAGAACTTTCATTTTAATAGGCTCTGGAAACACATTTTAAATAAAAATAATTACTGCTGAATCTTGAACACCTGTTTTTTGTACAGATTTGCTTTTTTGTTTGTTTTTTTTTTGTTTGTTTTTGGCAAATTTTTATTTTCTATCACCCTTTAACACCAGTCGAACAGTTTTGTTCTTGTCTCAATTTCTGGGTATGTCTTGAATTTCAATGAGTTCTTGTTAATAAGCAAAGCATATTGCAAAAATCTAACCAAATTATTCAGTATCTTGCCCTTTATTTATCAAATAAAAGATCATGTGCTTTTGATACAAGTAATTTATGGAAAGGCACCTAAACATCTACTACTTCATTTTCTCTCGCACATTAATCTTCCTATTTATCATTGTTGCTCTTGCAAATGTTCAGACCTTGTCAGCTTATCACAAATTCATAAGAACACAATGGAAAACAGTGCTCGCTGGAAAGCATGCAATCAGAAATAAATACTCTGTCCCAAAGAAGGAAATATTTCAGACTCCACATATAGCAGCATGTTCTGTGGTTTCTTTCATTTGACTATCATCGTTTTATTCTTAGTATTCAACGCTGCATATGGAGACATTGCTCCCACTGTTCATTAAAGTTCCTGCTGTGCTTGAAGACTACTTTCCAGCAGCACAGCCTCTGCTGTGAGAAGTCCAGGGCTCCCAAACTCTCAGCTGTGCTCATTTAAGAGGAAAAACGCTTATGTGACTCATTTATGCAATCTCCCAACAGTCCTACTGCTGCTGAAATATAGAAAGATACAAAGTGAAAGAAACTTACAAATTAAAATTGAATTTGGTGATAACCGTCCACAGTCAGAACAGGTGAATCATATTTCCCTCATGACAGGTGATTAGTTCAGCTTAAATAACCACTGAGCTGGACAGTTCCAGAAATTGTGACACAGTCCTGAGATACAGGGCTGATGGCAGTTCAGTTTCTTGGACCACCTGAGGATTACACATTGATTTCTCTCTGTCTCTCTGTCTTTTTCATACATACACAGATATACTTTATTAACATATATTTATCTGAGGCTTTATTAACAGATGAACCTGATTTATCTATTTTAAAATTTAAGAATTTCTGGGTGATTAACGTAGACAAAATGGAATGAGTTAATAGGATAGCATAGATGATACAATTATAATCAGGTGAGTTCTGTGACCTTTTTTTATTTTCAGAGAAATTTCTCACAAATACCTAAAAGACTGCTAATGGGTCCTGAGTATGTATTTAAGGAAACCACCTTCACATCAAAATCCTGTTTGCCTTCTTCCCCTAGACTATAGCCATTTTTAATTTTGGTTTCCTTTGAGATTTCATAACAAATATATATTAATTCTTCTCATTAGTGGAAAAACAGAGAGAGTTATTGGCAAATTTCCAAAGCATTTGGAAAAGTGAGAAATTCTTCTTTGTATTAATTACATATAACAGTAATTAATGGTCTGGGACTTGTGTGATTAAGTAGATTCCATACATAAATTCTTTTGTAAGTCAATACACTTGAGTATTTCCAGTTACTAAACATATCTACTTTCTTAATTCATATCGACCCCATTTCTTTTAAATACTAACTAAAAGTGTTTGAAGTTCTACAGAGCTTATCTGTTTCATCCTCATTCCAATTCACAAAACGAGCTACTTCAAGGTAATTAACTCTGATAACCTATTTCACATGAAGTTATTATAAATGATAAAAGAGGAACTAAGTTTCCGAAGCCATCTTGAACTTTTAGGATCTAAGCTGGAACACATATGTTCTTCATCCAGCCTTGATTATCATCTATTGTCCATACATATATCAGTGTTGGATAAAGTTTTGAGAAAAGTTGTTTTATAAAAAAAAATAAGTGAATGAATAAATTCCTTGAATAAATTACAAAGGATCCAAAGATAAACAAGATGGTGATGCTTTTATTGTTTTTACTATAGTAAGTCTCCAGCTAAACATAACCTATCATTTCAATTATGCAAAAACTTCTTTAAAAAGCTAATAGAAACATTAAACATATAGAAGTTAATCTAATAAAAGAAATCCACTAAGTCCTTCAGATTTTTGTTACAGGACGATTCACTTTGTATTTCTATTTTACAAGCTTGATTCTTAATATCTTGGATTCCTATTGATGAGGCCCTCCAAAAATATATTGATTTAGTTGAAAATTCCAATTGATTGACATCTCTGATATTACAAAAGTGAAAAAAAACATGTTTATCTTTGAGTATCTTATAAACACAAGCTAGTGTTTTAAATTGGTCAAGAGAGGATGTTAAAGAGAGTGACTCATAATGGCCAGCCATGAACTAATGTGCTATTCACAGCGTCTTTGGGTGTCAGTACAGTCTTCTTGAACCAGGCAGGCTGAATTGTCTGTGACATTGCTAGAAAGTTAAATAAGTCTGAGAATATATGCCAAACAGAAATGAAACCTTGTATCGATGTATTTGTTTATTTACTATTTTGCCATTGGGTTTAGAACATTGCTTGAGGTACAGCATCCAAAAATAGAATATTTCATTATGTGGCCAAAAATAGGCTGATTAAAGAGTGGCATCTGCTTGTTCTTAAGGGTTTAACATAAAAGAGGAGAAATGGAGATTTTGTAACGAATCACTGTAATATTTATTTATTCCCTCTTTCAAACATTAGATCTAGCTCCTTAAGAAAAAATGAAATCTGTGTGATGACGTAAATACAGCTGACAAACTAAAAAAAAAATACAAGATTTAAAATTTTGGATGAATATTTTTTTCTTGCCTTGACTGTTAGAAATAGTATTTGCACCTTCTTCGAAGTAAATCTTAGTGTAATGGTAGAAAGCTTTCTTCTGAAAAGCTTTAAAAAGCTTTAATCCATAAAAAGTCGCATTTAAAAGTAATACAAATATAAGGCGTTTGAGTTATTCAGGCCGCAAATAATGAGCTGAAATTTTTAAATGCCTACTTTAACATCTCAGCATGAATTCTCACATGTGTGTGACTGATTCTGCCAATTTGAACTTGAATTCATACCGAGTCAATGATTGGAGTCATACTCTTGAAAATATAGCTTTAAGTGAAAATTTAATATCTTGCAAAAAAAAAAAAAACTTTGAGCACAAAATGTTGCCAGTTGGGGGAAGCAATCAGGAAGAACATGAAATTTGTTGCTGGCACACAGCAGAATTTGGACTTCTCTTCCTTGGGTTTTTGTTTAATATTGTTCCAACTGGAGGCATGAATAAGCTGGATGCCTCAAGTGAGGATGGTGGCTCTGCAGGCTTCCACCAACTTGCTAACCGGCTTTGTCAGCATTTGTTTGTTTTTGTGATTCTGTTTTGCAGTTCAGGTTGTTCATCCAGGATCAGCCTGGTACAACTGGCAAAGAGAAGTGAATGCACTTAGAGTCTGCATGCGTATTCACCTGATATTGACATGCTTTATTTGGAAAATAAAAACTGCAGATAAAAGAGGGGTAGAAGAATATGGGGATTTTAAGGAAGAAGGTTTAGTCAGACCTGCTTGAATAGAAGTAGCTAGTTACCTAAGGGAAAACCAAATTAGATAGCCCTGAGTGATAGGGACACAGTATATCATACCAAACAATTTATCATAGAAGATGATAGTATCTATCCACGTGTTTAAGCACATACAAGGAGAAAGGCATTTGAGTCATTTAAGACCAAACAAAAATAATGAACCAGAAACAAAATGTCTGCTTTAAAAATCTAAGCACGCACATTCAGATGTATGTGACTTATCCCTCAAATCCAAAAGGAAAAGCACAGCAGTGTTCCCTTAATTTCTGCTGGCTGTACATAATGAAATTAGGCCTTTTCACTTGATGTAGATCAATTTGTTTTGTTTTTGTAAGGTGCAGCTATAAGTAACACTATATAAATAGGAAAAATCAATAGGAAATGGACATACAGAAAGTTGAAAAGTTTGCTTTCTGTGGTGGGAAATATAAAGGTTTAAAAGCAACTTCAGAAATAATAGAGGAAACTGTCAGACCAGAGATGCAAGGAGGAAGATTATTTTTTAAACTTCCTTAATTTATGTATCCACTTTTCATCCTGATCATAGACACCTCCCTCCTCAACCCCCAGTTCCACCCTCTCTTTCTCTTCCCTCTACTACCCCTACTTCTCAGAAAAGGGGACCTCCCCACCAACACACCCCAGCCATGTCAAGTCCCATCAGGATTGAGCTCATCCTCCATCCCTGTGGCCAGGGGAGAAAGCCCCACCAGGGGGAGGTGTCTGAAAAACAGGCAACTGAGTCCACCTCAAAGATCCCTGCTCCCTTTACTAGGGAGGCCACATAAAGACCAAGCTACCCATCAGTTATATATGTGTAGGGAGCCTAGCTCTAGTCCATGCATTGTCCTTTGGTTGGTGTAGAGGCACCATTTTGACTTTAAAACCCAACAAGTAGGCCAAACACGAAAATGGGAAGAAAGACCTAGCCCATAGTTCAGGAAGTCACCATGTAAAATGGCCCTAAATTACTAACCTTTCTTTTTTTGGGTTCTGTAGTTCTGCTTCATGCTAACTGAATTGTGTCAATCAGGATTGTGTGTGTGTGTGCATTAAAGACAAAGAACAGTAAGACATGGGGCTACAATGAGTTGGACAAGTTCCGCAGGCAACTGGCCTCTAGTAAGACTTTCTTCTCTGCTTAAGAATGCTCACATAGCAGTCTCTGGTGGGCTTACCTTGCAATATGTCCTAGGGTTTCTTTACTGTTTAATTGTGATGTGAATTTTTTTTTCTTCCTGAATTTTGTTAGGGTTCTTACTCCAACCTTTCTACCCTGTGGTGGTTTTAGATTTTCTTCTCAGTTTCAGCCTTCACCACTTGCTCTGCCATCTTCTGCTGCACTAAAACCAATATGATTTGTAGTCTCTTCTATGTTTTTCATCTTACTGGATCCACTTTACTCACTGCTAAGTTTTTCCATGGTATAACCCTTTGCGCTTAAAAGCTGTATCACATTTCAGGAATTTTCCTTGACATCTGTTCTCTAGACACGTTCCTCCATCTTTTTCCTTTGCTGTGTGTTCCTACATAGTGTGTGGATTTTGCTTAGTTCTTATGGTGTATTCATTTTGTTTTGTTCTTATAACAAACCATCACACAGTTAAATGATTTAAAATGATACCACCTGCTGTGTTACATTCTGCAGGTCAGCCTCTCAGAAATGAGTGTCCCAGCTCATTCTCTGTTTAAAATATCCCAAGGATGGGTTCACAGAACGAAAAGCTGCATTCTTGTCTAGAAGTTCTGAGAAAGAATTCATCTCATAGTTCATTTATGTTGTTCACAGAAATCACTAAATTGTGGTCCTAGGACTGAAGCCCACATGTCCTTGCTGGTACCTAGTCAAGGAACTTTTCAGCATCTTGAAACTGCCACATTATTTGTCAGATGTTCTGATTTCTCCATCATCAAATATGCAGATGTACACTGAAAAGGTTCTAAGACTTGAAATCTTTTGACATTTTCTGTTACATAATTTTATCTATCTTCAGTCAGAGTCTTTGCAGTAACATTTCAAGGATAAGTATGGCGTATTGTTGGTAATACAGAATAATTTCCCTCTGTGAAGGAATAAATCCTAATTGCCTTCTTGAAAATCTTCACTTAGAAAGACAATGGACATTGGAAGTAGGAGAAAACAAGTAACAGGACAGGAGCCTACCACAGAGGGCCTCTGAAAGACTCTACCTAGTAGCAGAGTCTACTATCTAGTAGTAGTACCTATCAAAGCAGATACTGAGACTCATAACCAAACCGTGGGCACAGTGCAGGGAATCATATGAAAGAGGGAGTTAGAATGGCCTGGAGAGGACAGGAGATCCACAAGGACCAAGTATTTCTAGGCGCAGCGGTCTAAGGACCATGCATGGATATAACCTAGAACCCCTGCTCAGATGTAGCCCATGACAGCTCAGAATCCCTAGTAAGGGTAACACTGACTGTCTCTGACATGAACTCAATGGCTGGCTCTTTGACCTACACCCCTTCCGAAGGAGGAGCAGCCTTGCTTGGCCACAGAGGCCTGAAGAGACCTGATAAACTAGGGTCAGATGGAAGGGGAGGAGTACCTCCCCTATCAGTGGACTTTGAGAGGGGCAGGGAGGAGATAAGGGAGGGGGCTACAGCTGGGATCCAAAGTAAATAAACTGTCACTAATATAAAAAAATAAAAATTTAGTTATAAAAAAAATCTCTTCACTACATGTCAAGACAAGAAGCTGTTAAATGATCAGAAGGCAGAAGTGTTGGAGTTGGGGGCACTAGAATTCAGCCTTAGTATTGAGAATATTGCTCATATGGCTTCTGTCATTTAGTGCCTTGCTTTTGTAACTATGTCATCTTTTCTGACTGGCTTGTTAAATTAAACAGTGTGGAGTTTGTATTCTTATTGTGCATTGAGTCATTTTGCAGTCCCAAGTCTGGATGGTTTGTTTTGTTCTGTTAAGTTCTAATGTTCAGTTTTTGCCTCGGGAGGGTCAAAATCCAGGGGAGACTGCACTGGATTCTGGACCTGAGTCCTTTTTCCCTGTTACACATTCAGCAACCTACCTTTAGCTTAGCACTTTCCAACATGTTATGATAGTTGTTGCAGCTATAGATTTTCCTGAATTAACTGTTCTAGCTCTGGTCCTAGAGATCTTAGCTGAGGTGAGCTCTATGGAGAACAATTCCCACATCCTTAGAGCTTTTTAAAAGGCATGATTCTTCTTTCCTTGTCTGCTTCCTGCCTTTGCCTTTATGCTCAAAATGCCTACACTGGCCATTGCTAATTTTTATCTCCAGAGCTCTATATGACATGATATTTGACACTTAAAACGTGTGTGACAGAAGATTCTTAAAACACGTGGCTTCAGATTGATAGTTGGATACAGGTACAGAGATTCTGGCATTACCTTGTGAGTCTTTGATTAACTGTTTGTTAAATCATAATCTCCAATTATACTGAAGGAAAATGTTCTACGCAGTTTGAAACCTAATGGAAAGAAGGCAATCGTGTAGCAATATTCCCAGCTGCATATTGAGCAGGGAAGAGGTGTGGGAGAAGGAAGAAGGACAGGATGGCAAAGAATCTGTGATAATCTGGGTGCTTGCTTTCTTCCTCTAAGCCACAGCAGTGTTCCTAATTCATTGCCCCAGCAATTAACAATCTTCAAAATCAACACTAACTCTCATAGGAAGTATTATATATACTTACTACCCAGAGTAAACAATTTTTAGGTGCGTGAAGAGAAATGTGGATCTTCATATACAAAGCTGAAGAATAAAGTGACTTGTGTTAATATCTAGGCTTGCCAGGCACCTAAGAAACCTACTAAATAAATAGAATTTATAAAGTCTGGAGTAGAAGCCCCTGTGTGGTACTGACACATACAAGCATCTGAAAGTAAAAATACTAAGTAGCGCATTTTGAGAAAATTGTGACATCATAATTCTGGGTAATGTAATTTTCAATCCTAAAGAAATTCATTTCTTCCCCCCCTTTTTTTGCTGTCCCCTAAATCCATGTTGTAGGAATGAACAAACAGAAGTCAACAGTAACGTGAAACTACTCTTAGAATTTATTTAATTTATGTCACCAAGATGACAAAGAAAAAAAGCCACTAAAAGGATAAGGACTGATGGTGAAAATGATCTGTGTTCAGTGATGAGGCCCAGGACCCTGAAAGAAATTACCATTTCCAGAATAACAGTATTGGGATTCTAGCTTACCAGGTTCTTCTTTAGTTGAAGTGTACTGTCACACAAAGTTTGAAACCACTTCCCTATTCATCTTTTAAAAGTCTGTATTGTTTCTGTTCTTTCAGATATCTTTCTTTTTTTAAATTTATTTTTATTTATATATTTATGTATTACAATTTATTCACTTTGTATCCCAGCTGCAGCCCTCTCCCTCATCTCTTCCCAGTCCAACCCACCCTCCCTCTTCTCCCCCCATGTCCTTTCCCTAGTCTCTTCATAGGGGAGAATCTCCTCCCCTTCTATCTTATCCTAGCTTATCAGGTCTCATCAAGGCTGGATGCATCATCTTCCTCTGTGGTCTGGCAAGGCTGCACTCCCCAGGGGAAGGTGATCAAAGAACTGGCCACTGAGTTCATGTCAGAGACAGTCCCTGTAGCCCTTACTAAGGACCCCCACTTGGAAACTGAGCAGCCTATGTGCTTCCTTTGAACAGGGGGACTTGGTCCTCTCCATGCATGGCCCTTAGTTGGACTATCAGTCTCTGCAGACCCCCCTGGGATGAGGTGTTTTGGCTCTGTTATTCCTTTTGTGGAGTTCTTTTCCTCTCCAGGTCTTTCTATCTCTTTCTTCTTCCATAATGATTCCAATTAAGTAATTTAATCTAAATTATTCACATGAGTACACTGAGACACTTTAAATATATCTTAGTCAAAATAAAGTCTTAAATATCATAAGCAACAGTAAGAATGATCAGTTATATATCTCAGTTGTTTCTACTTCAAAAGGTTGCAATTTTATACTCAATTACATAATTTATTTAAGCTAAATTATGCATTTCCTAATTGATCCAGTTTAGTGTTGAGTATAAATTTTAACAAGTGTGTGGAATTATTTTATAATTTCATATGATGCCAAATGTCATTAATTTTGAGAACATGATGAATACATGTATTTTTATTATTATGATATATATTTCTTAAAAATTATTAAATTCATTATTAAGCTGAATAATAGTAATGATCTAAAACTTAAAGCCTACTGTATACTAGGAATTGTTGAGAATAATTTACATGTTACTGATAATCAGGTACTACTCTGACTTACTTCATAAAATGTTATATGTTTCTGTATGTGATTGTTTCATTATTTATCTTTATATATATACATGTATATATATTTATAGTTATAGATTTAAATAGATAAATAGATAAATGATAGATAACCCAAACTTTTGGATATTTTTATCAATAATCTTGGTTTTGTTATTCATAGTATTTAAACAGGCAAATATGCTTGTTTGTTTTTACAGGGGATTAAACCCATGATCCAATGTAACACTGAACTAACAGCTCTTTGATTTTTAGTACCACCAAATTGTTAATTTTTTTAAGTTAAAAACAGGTTTTTTTTTTCATACACTGTATTCTGTTATGGTCTCCTTCCCCATAATGTCTCCCAGATATTTACAGCTCCTCCTCATCCACCAAATCCACACCTCTTCTTCTTTCATTAGAATACAAACATGCACCTAAATAATAACAACAGTGTTATAAAAATAATAAAAGAAAATAAGCACAAACCAGAATAGGACAAAATGAACAAACAAACAGAATAGAAGAAAAAAAAAAGAATAGAAGAAATACATACAAAACAAAGGTAGAGGTAACACTACACCAGATCCCTAACTGTCACAACATTATTATTGTGACTTACATACCCAGTGTAAAGTTTCACAGATATCCGTGAGGGAAAAGGACCTGCAGATATGCTAGTCAGAATAAATGTGAATTAATGATGAAGTGTTTTATGGAAGGTCTTAGTTATCTATGCCTTCATCAAATTTTTGAAAAGAAAAATTTAAAAGCATTCGTTCTTGAAATTCATCATTATTTTCTTTCCTCTGAGTGCTTTTTGTGAAACATGGTCAACATCCTTCCTCCTTTGATGTTTGCATTTGAATAGTTTTTGGCCATTGCTGTGAAATATGGATTCAGGATGGAAATCTCATTTCAACTCAAATCCTATATCTCTAGAATCATAACAGAAAACATGAATTAAAATTGATGGCATTCAACTGATTTCTTAGGGATTAAAGACTTTTTTTTCTCTCATTTGGATTAGGTCAGAAGAAGAGTGATTAGAAATATAGTTTTTTTATTTTACATTCATTTTGCACTATAATATGATAACAAAGTTGCAAAAAGTTCCTTTTCATTTAAAAACAGATGGTAATTAAAAAATCAGAGATTCATTGCAAATGTATCTGTGGCACCTCAGCCATAGTTTTTAAGTGCCGTGTCATATAATAAATTCGAAAATAAGCATTGTATTACTCATTGGGTCCTTCCAAAAACACCAGGCAAACTTTGGTATTACCCTGGAAGAACAAATAAAACAAAGTCTAACAGTGTAAGCCTATGTGCTAACATAGGAACTCTGTGCTATGGAAACACAGAAAGGACAAAAGGAGCCAACAGTAGCAGAAAGGAAGAGGAATGGGGTAGGTATGAATCTATATAAAGTTTTAGAGGAGAAAAAGATGAGTTGTGCTTTGACAGTCAGAACAGACATGATGTGAGGAAACGTTTGGGATAATAAAGGATCTAGAATTATATGCAGAGGAATGTTTATTTCTACCTATTAGAATGTATTTTCAGGAAAGCAATTACAAGATCAACTGCAGTTAATTTAAGCAGAGCTCACATGCCGTGTGACTCCAGATAACTATGCTGAAAGATGTGCATCATTTCCTGAGCTTGCTGACTGCATTAAGCTCAGGGTGAAAGACTACATTGCTTCAATTATAATTCAGCCTGTTTTAGCCAGGCGGTTGCTTTTGAAGGCTATGACTACAGTTGATGCCCAAAGGTAGCACATACATTTTTTTCTTTTTCTTCCTTAACTTTGTTCAACTCAGGTTTATTCTTCAGTGTGAGGAAATGATTGCAGGTTGGCATCCCACAGCCTTGGCAAGGTTGTCATGGGTGATATTTTGCTGTGTGTCCAAATGCTTTCAGAAAAATGGCATCCCGTATGTGGACAGATGCCATAATTCATATCCCCACTTCTTGGCAAAACCCCTACTCAGTGTGGTGACTGAGTGCAAACCAAGGATCCTTAGTCAGTCTGACTTCTGAGGTCAGAGTACAGTCATTTTCTGTTTTCTATTCTGTAGTTACTATCTTGGTTGTAGTATTTACTGCAGGAATGGCCTTTACATTATTCTCTTTAGATAATTTAAGTTTGTTTAGGAAAAGGAAATGCTCTTTGTGCACGCAGGAGTATGTTTTGTAAATTCTCTACTAGTGTGAATCACAGCTTTGAGTTTTCCTGGTGATGAAGAAATTTTACTGGGTATATTTTTTTTTTCAAAGCCTGGGGAACTACGACTGCTTTTGGCACATGAAACAGCATATCGCTGGGATGAACTTGTTTGGGAATTCATATTTGTTATGGTTTTCCAGGTTGCTGGGCTTTTCTAAAGTGTCCTGACTCTCGCATAGATTCACTCACACTGTGTCTTTAGAAAATTCAGCCCATATTACATAGCAGTAGGGAAATATGCAGGGTATTTACACTTCTTAATCGGAAGACTAGGGCAGACAGAATGCTAGGCTTTCACTTGGAGATCGCATGTGATTTTTCTTTGTCACATCATTCATGATCTCTATAAGTAGAAAACTTACTAAACCTTTAATAGTAGACTTTCAATATCTACAAAATGCACTATTTTAACAAGTTCTCACACATACTTTTTTAAATATAATTTTACTTTATTATAATTTATTCACTTTATAACCCAGCAGTAACCTCCTCCCTCACTCCCTCCCAATCCCGCCCTCCCTCCCTTCCTAAGCTCCTCCCATGCCCCTTCCTTAGTCCACTGATAGTGAAGGACCTCCCCACCTTCCACCTGACCCTAGCCTATCAGGTCTCATCAGGACTGTCTTTCCTAGTCTTCCTCTGTGAACTGGTCAGGCTGCTTCCCCTCTCAGGGGGAGATGATCAAAGAGCCAGCCACTGAGTTCATGTTAGAGACAGCATGTGCTCCCCTTATGAGGGAGCCCAGTTGGAGACTGAGCCGCCAGGGGCTACATCTGAGCAGGGGTCCAGGTTATCTCTATGAATGGTCCTTGTTTGGAGTATCAGTCTCAGAAAAAAATCCCTAGGCCCAGATATTTTGGTTCTGTTTCTCTCCTTGTGGACTTCCTGTCCCCTCCAGGTCTTTCTGTCTCCCCCTTCTTTCAAAAGATTCCCTGCACTCTGCCCAAAGTTAGGCTATGAGTCTCAGTATTGGTACCCTGCTGGGTAGAGTCTTTCAGAGGCCCTCTGTGGTAGGCTCCTGTCCTGTTCCTTATACATATGAATACTTGAGCACACTGCCTACCACATACTTTTCTTTAATTTTTTAATTTAAAGTTATTTTTTATAATCTATTCACTTTACACCCAATTATAGGCCCCTCTCTCATCTCCTCCCAGTACTACATTTCCTCCATCTTTTCCCCTATACCCCTCCCTTATTTCTCAGAAAAAAGGATCCCTCCTCCTATACCTTCTGACTCCAGCCTATCAAGTGTCATTTGGACTGCCTGCCTCCTCTTCCTCTGTGGTCTGGTAATGTCCTCATCCCACCATCAGGGGGAAGGGATCAAAAAGAGAGCACAGAGGCCATATCAGAGGCATCCCCTGCTCCCCTTATTAGGGAACTCACATGGGGACTGAGCTGCTTATCTGCTACATCTTAGTAGGGGTTCTAGGTTATCTCCATACATGGTCCTTGGTTGGTGCATCAGTCTGTGCAGGCCTCCATGGGCCCAGAATTGTTGGCTCTCTTGGTCTTAAGGAGCTCCTGTCTACTTTGGGTCCTTCTATTACCCCACTTTTTCTTGTGACACCCTGTGCTCTGCTCAATGTTTGAATATGAGTCTTCACATCTGTTTCAATCCATTTCTGGGCGGACTCTTTCAGAAGATATTAATGGTAGGCTCCCATCCTGTTCCCTCTCTTTAACTGTTTCTCGTGCCTAGTGTCTATTCCATTTTCTCTTCTGAATGAGAATTAAGGAGAACTCTCTAGTGTCCTCCTTGTTATTTAGCTTCTTTAGGTCTATGGATTGTAGTATGGTTTTCTGCTTATAGGTGATTATATTCCATGTGTGACTTTTCGGTTCTGGATTACCTCACTCTGGATGATCTTTCTAGTTCATATACTTAATAATTACTAGATCATTTTTATACATTATAAGCATTAATATGCTTAAGGTCTAGAACAAAATGCTAAAATGCTGGAATATACTCTGAAAATAAAAAATAGTATGTTACTGAAACAATTATTCATTTTATTTTTCTGCTGTAATGTCAATTTTTTTGTACTTGTCATTTTGTCAGACAAGGGTATGTCCTATCTGATGTCTAAGAGAAAGTTGACAAATTCCATTTATTGATCTTTTGAAAATAAAACACTTTTCCCATGAGGATGGAAATTTTTTTACTCTGTTTCTCAAAATATTGATAATTAATTTCAAGTTATTTTTTGATAAATGAAAAAAGAAATCTTTAAAATTTTAGTAATGTGATACACAATTTCTAACCCATTAAGTAGACTGAGAACTATTTTTGAACAATCTTTTAAAAGCGGGTGGGAAACATTTGTTCAGTTCCCATTACGACTATTAATTTTGATGTCATTTTGCAATAAAGTATGGACTATCTGTAAACTGATTTACTTGATTAAGTTAATATTAAATTCCTTTTAGTAGCACATGCATGACCATGAACTTAGAACCGGAGAGCTTTGTTTATTTAAAGTTGTAAATTTTTTTGAGTGTTTAGGCATTGAACTTTTAAATATAGTTTAGTGTTTGGCAAGAAGTGGGCAGACTTCAGTTTAACAACCACTTATTTGTGTATGTTTCCAGTTGGAATTGTACTGTATCACATTGAATGATATTGATTATGTCAGTTGGGTGACTCTCATGAGCTTATATAAATATCCCAACTTGTACCAGCACTGCATACTGCTAGGGTAACATTCATCACTGTCCATATAATATTAATGTCTAAGTTCATGTTGTTTTCTTTTTATTAATGGAGAGTGCACTACTTAGATTAATATAATCATAAGTGGAAATTGTCAGACAATTTGGAAGAGTCATTATCAAAACAATTTAAATATTCCCCTCAAAAGCATGTGTTGGAAATGCAATACATAGTGCAACAGCATTTGGAAATAGTGCTTACTTTGAAGATTATTAGGCCGTGAAGGATCCATCTGATTAATGGACTATTAGTATCCAAAAAGTAGAATGATGCTGTGAGTTTGGTTACTGACTTTTTCTTACCCCTTTTTCTGTTCTTCCATCTCCAGAGACTAGCCTTTTATTCCTTTTTTTCCCTGATCTCAGAACCTTGAGTTAATAAATTTATTCTCAAAATAAATTATTCTCAAATATTATATAGTTTCATCAAAAATGTACTATGATGATTCTGAATAAGAATTAAGCAAATGATTATAGAATCACAATTACAAAGATATTTTTGGTTTGTAGTGATGGCTTAGCCATCAAGAGTACAATCTGCTCTTGCAGAGGACATGAATTTGGTTTCCACATTGGTTGGCTCACAACTCCTACTCAGGGAATCCAACAGCATCCTCTTCTGGGCTTTGTAGATGCTTACATTCATGTGAAATACCTACAAACACACACAAGCAAGTCCACATAGCTAAGATTGAAGTAATAAATCCTTAAACATATGACATATTAATAAATATATTTTTCAGATTTAAACTTTGATGTGATATATATATATATATATATTATATGATAAAAAGGTGATCCAAATGATATAACTTGGCAGATGAGCTAACTCTTATTTGTACCATTTCCTCAACAGACAAATATTATATTTTCTGTAAACAACATTTAATCCAATGCAATCTCTGAGAAAAAATGAAGGAACCCATCATTTATATTTTTTAAAATATATTTTATATGAAAATATTCCTGGACATGAGTACTCATTGTCTATGTAGACAAGAATATAAACACCTGTGGGATGGTGGACATTTTATGCAAGAAAGTTTCTGTCAGTTATTCAAGGTCAAGTCTTCATTTGGATTGTCATGCTTGGTCAGAGTAAAAATGGGCTTCAAATGTCCCAATTTTTGTTTGGAATAAAAATATACTTTCATATATTTTAAAGAAAGAAACACCAAGGTTCTTTCACTGTGGGAATATAAAAAGTGCAGATGCATCTGGTAGCTAATGACCAACCAAAATGTTCAAAACATTCTGGGTTGACTTGAGCTCAGTTTACAGAGCACAGATCCTGTGTAGAACACTGCCCTCCAGGAATACTTGGCAATTGTCCTCTTGGCTGTGATTTTCTTAAGAAGATCCTGTACAAGTTTGAGCCCGTTCACCATTTACTGTTACTAGGGGATTTTAACAAACTGTGCTCCAGCAAGTAATCCCTCACCTACACTTTTATTTAAAAAAACAAACAAAAAAAACAAAACAAAACAAAAAAAAACAACCCCAATAAACTCACTTTCTTATCAAGCTAGAGAGTGTAACTGCTTCTTTGGTCAGTCTTTGGTGTTGGCCTGTACCTAGAGTTAATCAATATTCATCACAAATTACCGAATCACAAGAAGCTTTGGGTCAGACTTTGAGGTCAGAGTGAGAGTCAGGGAAATGTCCAGGGGGCAGCAGAGAACTAGGATGGTGGTCTTATTTACTTCCTGGCTCTCAGATCTTGATGGGTATTGTGAGTCTCAATTCACCCAGGATTCTTCTTAAGATTTATTTATTCATTTTGCATATAATTGCTCTATCTGCATCCATACCTACACACCAGAAGAAGGCACCAGATAACATTATAGAGAGTTATGAGCCACAGTGTGGTTGCTGGGAATTGAATTCAGGACCTCTGGAATTTGGGACAGTGTTCTTAACCACTAAGCCATCTCTTCAGGCGAACAAAGTGATCTTATCTCCTGCAAATCTGCTAGCATCTTGTAGAATCATCCTATAAGACACAATTTTGTTTTGTTTTGCTTCTAAACTGGAACCTAGAAAGTTTATGGGCCTGTATGTTTTCTAAAAATATGCCTGAAAAGTTCCAAATTTAGGGAGTTTTTCTACCTCATTAAAAGTCTAGAACAGTCAATTTGTAAAAACTGCAATATAAAGATATACATACTTTTATTTATACATTAACTAGTACAAATATTTAAGTTCCTTTCACAATATCCTTCACTGTTCTCAAAAACTCATTCAAGCAGAATTACATTGTAAATTAATGAAATCAAGTTTCACTTAATTTTGACTTTTTACCAGCATTAATTTTAATATTGTTTGTATTATGTTGAAAGAAAAACCAAAAGCATAAATATGTCTAATTATTTAAATGCACATAAGGCAATACGCTACTCATGAATATAAAAGGTAATATTTTGAAGTATGTTCAAACCTGTGTGTGTGTGTGTGTGTGTGTGTGTGTGTGGCTTTTTTCTAGCTATGAGATTTCAGAAAACACTGGGGACCTGACATTCATTTCAATAAAAATAAAAAAAAAAAGAAGGTAAGAAGAGGAAAATTATTTAGAATTTCACTGCAAAACTTGGACAATTGCTTGGGTTGCAAATGAATCCTCTGAAGACTGAGTGGACCTGCCAGAAACAAACACATCTTAGAAATCTTAGGGGAAGCTGTCCTCTGGAGACATGGTCTATGCTGCTCGCTTCAAAGCAGTCAGCTTGCGCTGCTTGACAATAAACTAGCCTGAGCATCCACACCTCTGTAATTTCTCCCCGCACATGCTCAGTCCTTTGGTTGAGTTTCAAACTTTGGAAATTTGAGTTGTAAACAAAACACTGCTTTTCATTTAGAGTGGAACTTTCTCCACTGAGATTAGAAATCATATGCGTTACTTGCTCATGGAATTAAAGACAACCACCCTATGCTGTGCAGGATCACAGGCTCTGATCGTGTTTGTGTAGAGAATAAATGGGATCACAAAATGTTGTGCTCATTCTAGTAACCCACAGTAGGTAAGCAGACCTACTCTGCACTCCTGTGGCTTTCTGCTCATGTCAACTTTCTTCAGATTAAGCATGGCTTCTTGGCCTCTGACCAGGCTCTGTACACAGCTCCTTGTTCATGATGTCATTCTTTCTCGCACTAGGGAGGCTACTTTCAGGCTTCCATTGATGCACAGACATGCCAATTATTTTTGAGATATACAGTATACCTTTTTAATGCACAGAGTTCTAGATGCATATTTCTTATGACTAAGATGAATATAGAATTACAATATTTGGGCCGTATGACTAACAAATATAGGGACTTAAGCATGATTTTTTTTAAATCAAGGTATAATTTAAATAAAATAAGATGTTTAACTGAGTAGGTTTATGTATCTAAGTCAAATTCTATATCACATTGATATCAATTACCATTAACCTCTCTTCCATCTTCCATCACTTTAAGCATGTTGTCTTTTCATCTCTAAATGCCTAAAAGTGACTTATGTCAAACTAGCTTCTTCAGTTTCACCTGAGATTCAGGTGGGACAATCACCATTTTAGAAAGAAAAATTCTATATGGTACATAATCCGTGAGTGTTTGTTTATGATATTAACCTAAGTGGACGAAAAATCTTTACTAAAAGTATATATTGGGGAGTTTATTGTTGCATGAACACTATTTTAAATTAAGTTAGTGATTAGTAGTAGTATTAAGATAAAACAGCATTGTCTTCCTCTGTGGCCTTGTAAGGCAGCTCTCCCTTTAAGGGGAGGTAATCAAAGAGCCAGCCACTGAGTTCATGTCAGAGACAGGCTCTGTTCCCATTACTACGGAGCCTACTTGGAGACTGAGCTGCCATAGGCTACATCTGAGCAGGGGTTCTAGGTTATCCCCATGAATGGTCCTTGGTTGGAGTATCAGTCTCAGAAAACACCCGTGTCTAGATTTTTTGGTTCTGTTACTCTCCTTATGGAGCTCCTGTCCCCTCCAGGTCTTTCTCTCTCCCCCTTCTTTCATAAGATTCCCTACACTCGCACTCTGCCCAATGTTAGGCTAGGAGTCTCAAGCCTCTACTTTGATACCCTGGAGGGTAGAGTCAAGACTAGGATCAGATGGAAGGGGAGGTCCTCCCCTAACAATGGACTGGAGGAGGGGCATGGGTGGAGAAGAGGAAGGGGACAAGGGAGAAGGCTACAGTTGGGATACAAAGTGAAAATACTGTAATTAATAAAAAAATAAATAAATTAAAAAGATAAAACAGCAGAAAATTAAACAAAAATACGTTCTTATAGTTGTCTTATGGAAGTAATTATCACTTGTGGACTTTTGTGTTTGGAAGAGCATATCCATTTGGTGAGATTAATTAACTGGTATTGTCTTCACTTTGTGGAAGAGGTGCTCAAATATTCTTTCCCTTTGTGTGGAACAGTAGTTGCTTTGACTGTCTTTCTTCCTAACATCAGACCTCTGAACTGCCTGAAGCCGTTACGGTATGTTCCTTTTCTTTCATGGTATAGAAAAGCTAAACATTCCTAAAGACAGCATTCCTTTTGACTTGTAGCTCTGCTTTTGTGAAGCCCAAACTCCACTGATTCGTGATGTCAGTTGTAGTGCGATGACATCAAATAGTCTCCTGGAT
>CM053743.1:58440429-58467669 GCA_028658305.1 Pachyuromys duprasi
AGCCCTTTACTCTGAGGTAGTATTTGTCTTTGTTGCATAAGTGTGTTTCTTGGATGCAGCAGAATGTTGAATCCTGTTTCTGCAACCATTCTGTTAGTCTATGTCTTTTTATTGGAGAGTTGAGTCCATTGATGTTGATAGATAATAGTGACCAATGACTGTTAGTTCCTTTTATTGTGGAGTTGGTGGTCTTACTGTGATTTATTGCTTTTTTGTTGTTGTTGTCGTTGGGAAATTATCTTTATCCTATATTTTCTTTGGTGTAGTTGTTTCTTTTGGACTGAAGTTTTCCTTTTAGTACCTTCTGTAGGGCTGGGTTACATTGTAGGTATTGCATGAATTTTGTTTTGTCATGGAAATTTTTGTTTTCTCCATCTATGATGATTGAAAGCTTTGCTGGGTATAGTACTCCTGGTTGGCATCTGTGTTCCCTTAAGGACTGCATGACTTCTGACCAGGCCCTTTTGGCTTTCATAGTTTCTGATGAGAAGTCTGGTGTGATTCTGATTGGCCTACCTTCGTATGTTACTTGACCCTTTTCCCTTGCTGCCTTTAATATTTTTTCTTTGTTTTGTAGGTTTAGTGTTTTGACTATGATGTGAAGAGAGGTATTTCTTTTCTGTTCTAGTCTATTTGGTGTTCTGTAGGCTTCTTGTATGTTTATGGGCATATCTTTCTTTAAGTTGGGAAAATTTTCTTCTATGATTTTCTTAAAAATATTTTCCATTGCTTGCAGCCTGTAGTCTTCTTTTTCATCTATTCCAATTATTCTTAGGTTTCGTCTTTTCATGGCATCCTTGATTTCTTGGATTTCTTGTGTTTGGGACTTTTCCAATTTTATGTTTTCCTTGAGTGAGGAATTCATTTCAGCCCACTTATCTTCAGCTCCCGAGATTCTCTCTTCCATGTCTTGTATTGTATTGGGGATGTTTGCCTTTGTGGTTCCTGATCTTTTCTCTAAGTTCTCCAGTTCCAGGATCTTCTCCGTTTGTGTCTTCTTTATAGATTCTAACTCTGTTTTCATGCTTTATATCGTTTCCTTCATCTGATTGACTGTGTCTCCGATTTTGGTTGTTTCCTCTCTGTTGATCTTTAATTGTTCCTGTATGTGGGCAGTTAAATCCTTCTTAATTTCCATGAGGGCCTTGTTCATTTCCTCTTTTTGTGCCTCCTTTTGTTCCTCTAATATCTGCATAATTATAGCTTTAGTATAATTTTCCTGTGTCTCCGCTGCATTAAAATCTCTATTGCTTTTGGGTGTTTCTGGTGGGGCCATGGTGTCCTGATTTTTGTTGGGTGAGTTCTTATGCCGATTTCTGGGCATTTGTTTATATATAATCAACAAGCTGTTTGTGCTTCAAGGCTGAACTTCAGACTGGAACTGTCAATCTCTTGTGTCAGGAGTATTCTTCAAGAAGATCAGGGAGTTCTAGTAGTTTGATAGTGTGTGTTGTTGCCTCAGTTGAACTCTGTTGTGGGATCTGTGTGCCTGGCTTCGTGCTCTGTGCTAGAGGCTGTGAGCACCACAGGCTGGTCTCCCCTCTGGTCTGGGGGTTTGTCTCTTCACTCTGTGCCAGAGGCTGCGTGTCCCCCTTTGATATGACCGCTGGGGGCGCTGCTCTGGTCAGGAGGCTCTGAGCTCTGCCCTGAGCTTGCTGCTAAAGGCTCTCTTCTGGACTGGAGCCTTTGCGCCTCTTTCTGGGTCAGGGGCTGTGCACCATGGTCTGAGATGGTATTTGGGGCACCTCGGTCTGGACCTGATACTATGAGTCCCAATCCGGGATGGTGGCTGGGTGTGCCTAGGGGTGTGGGTCTGACTGGTGTAGCCCACAGTATCTGGGTGAAACTCAGTCTGTCCGGGGTACTGTGTACCCCAGGCCAAAGTGGTGGCCGCTGGCACAGAGGGTTGTGTGCCCGCGCAGTGCAGTCCAAGGTATCTGGGTGAAACTCAGTCTGTTTGGGGTACCGTGTGTCCCAGCCCAAAATGGCAGCTTAGGCACCTAGCCTGGCTGTGTGCAGCCTGTCTCCCTACGGAGTTTTTCCTGGGAATAGCTAGGAGTCCCTTGGACTTTTCCACTTGATTCCCCCACCTTAGGAATTCCGCTTACCTGGCAGTCGCAAATGCTGGTGTTTTAGGTCCGAGATCTCAGTCTCCAGGTCACTGTGCCTACACTACTGTCCTGTTCTTCAGACACAGTGTCCTCCTGGGGCAGCCATTTTGGATCCTCTGTCCTTATTTTTAAAGAAGTATAAAAAGAGGTCCTCCCCTGTTGGTGGACTTGGAGGGGGCGGGGAAGAAGGAGATGAGGGAGGGAGTGGGAGGGTGGGAGGGAATGGGGGAGGGGGCTACGCCTGGGATTCAAAGTACCTAACCTGTGATTGAGATAAAAATAAATAAATTAAAAAAAAAACAGAGATTTCTTTCAGTTTTTTTTTTGCTATTACAAATAGTGCCTATATAACTAGTTATATGCTTTTGTTTATATACCTATTTTCTCTTCTTTGTGGGTATGAATAAAATAAGTACAAGCTCACATGATAGCTTCATGTTTACATGTTTTGAGGAAACAAAAAACATTTTTTTCCTTTGGAATGGCAGGCTCATTTTATATTTCCTTCACCAGCAAACAAAGTTTTTGATGTTGCCACTTAACTATTTTCAGGCTTAAAGTACAGTTGTCTTTTGGTTCACCTCAGAGGTAAAACATTTACTTAGCAAGAAGGCAAAGAAAATTATAACTATTCCATTGGACATGAAGTAGCACTTTCTGGCTTTATTTTTTTAATGTAATTTATTTATTTTTATATCAATCACAGGTTAGGTACTTTACATCCCAGGTGTAGCCCCCTCCTTCACTCCCTCCCACTCTCCCCATCCCTCCCTCATCTCCTCCCTGCATCCTCCAAATCCACCGACAGGGGAGGACCTCTACCCTTCCATCCGACCCCAGATCATCTTGTCTCCTCAGGGCTGACTGCAATGTCCTCCCCTGGGATCTAGCCAGGCTGTTACTCCCTGGCATGTATGGGGGAGGGTCAAAGAGCCAGCCATGGAGTTCATGACTGAAGTAGTCCCTGTTCCCCTTATTAGGGACTTTCTGGCTTTAATATGCATTTCTTAGTGACTTGTAATATTGCATGTTATTTTGGTACTTTGATTAATAATCTTCCAAAGAATGTCTAACCAAATTCTTGATTAACTGGATTATGTACCTTTGGGGAAGTGGTTAATGAACTATTTATATATTTTGACTAATAAACCTTTATCATTTTGAAGTCCCTTAATAGTCTTTCATATTTTACAGTGTCTTTTCTCTCTTTTTAAAGAAATCCATCCTATTTCAATTATTAATATATACATAAGCTTTATATATCAGCAGTGCACCATGTGATGTGCAATTCCATGTCATTATTTGATCACATTTCAGTAAGCTTTCTGAAATGGACAGACAAGAACTTTTATCCACTTTTACACTCTAGGCAGTAGCATGCTAAACCTCTCACACCTGTTTAAAGGCAACTTAACTGTCATTCATTCACTTTCTCTATTATCTCTATCCTAGTCAACCAGTCATAACTGTTACCTACAGCAGGGTGTTTAGATTATCTTTCTTATATTTTGAATTTGAGTGTAATTAGGGATACTAATTCCTCTATGTGAAAACCATATTCCTTTTAAACTGCAGTGAATATGAGCTTAGAATGCTCTCTTTACATAATTTATTGTTTTTGATATATACACAGATTAGAATTACTAGATCTATTTTTTTTAAATATTTGGATGACTCCCTTTACTGTTCTCCTTATTATCTGTACCAATCGGCATTCAACTAAGAGTGGTCAGTTTTCCCTACTGGACATACTTGCCAGCACATGTCATCTTCAGTGGTTTTGACAAGAGCATTCTTACTTGGGTAAAGTGAGAGCCCCTTGTGGTGTTAGTTTGTATTTCTATGACCAAAGCTTTTAACTTTTTTCACATACTATGTAATTTGATGTTGTTTTTTAGACATATCTATGAATCTTTGTTACTTTTTTCTTTTTATTTTTAATTTCTGAAATTATAAACACTTCATTTTTGCCATTTCTTTTTCTCCCTTCAAGACCTCCTATATACTCTTTCTTTCTCTTTTTTAAATTCATGTCTTCCTTTTTACTAATGGTTGTTACACTCATGTAGGTATATGTGCATATAGCTAAATACATAATTACAATCTGCTTAGTCTGGATAATGTTACTTATATATATGTTTAAAAGACTGATGAGTGTTTCCTTTGCTTTTGCATTTGGATTTTTGACACAGAGTCTCACTATGCAACAAAGACTCTCCTTGAATTAACTGTAGAGTTTTTCTGCTTCAGATTCCTCAGAATTGATATTATAAATATGTAAAGTCATGCTTGGTAATATTTTTTATTTGTTTGTTTGTTTTGTTGAACTTTTGGAAATCTTTACATATTTTTAAAGATTTTAAATTTTATTTTGTTTCTGTGCCAGAGTGGATGAATGTGTATCAAGTGCCCATGGGGGCCAGAGGAGTTTGCATTTCCTTGAACTGAACTTACAGGAAGTGGTTATCCACCTTCTTTGGGTACTTGGAGCCAACCCTAGAATTTTTGCAAACATAGCAGGTGCTTTGAATTGCTGAACCTTTTCAGTACTTCCTGAGATACTTTATATTTTATTTTGACCATACTCATTACCAGATGGATAATTTTCTCCTATTCTGTATGTTGTCTTTCTATTTTATATAAACACATTTTAGGTTGAGATTGCCTAACTGTTTTTGTTATTATACCCTGTGTTTGGGGAATCTTGTCCTAAAACAAAGTCCCTGCCCATTCCAATGTGCTGAGACATTCTAGAGTTTTCCTTCTAGTGATATGATAATTTTTGTCTTATATTCCAGTCTCTGCCCATATTTACATTATGTTGCCATCACCAAGAAATAAAGTTCTGCTTCGTGCTTGGGTGTATGGATGTCTAATTATCTTAGCACCATGTACTGAAAAGACAATTTTTTCTCTAGTGAATGTTATTAGTATTCTTGTTTAAAATTAGTTGACTATAAAGGGAATTATATAAGTGCACTAAACATATACAAACATAAAAACTAAACTGTAGCACTATTCATAGTCTATGAACTAGAACCAATCTAGGTACCCATGAACTGGTGAAGAAAACTCATTAACAGGTGGATTGGTAAAGAACTCTTGGTTTGCATACACAATAAGGTATAGTGGTTCACAAAGAAGAGTAGAATTCTTCTATTTGAAGCAAAAATCATGAAACTAGAGGACACTGAGTTAAGTTAAGGAAGCCAAAACAGAAAGAGAACACTGTATCTTCTCTTATGTATGTGAACTGAGCAGCAACAATTTGAGAGCAAACTGGTAAAAGCACTTCCTACCAAGTCTGAGGACCTGAATTTGATTCCTTGAATCTATATTGTGGAAAAAGAGAATCAGGTCTTACAACTTCGCCTCTGACTTCCATACCTGCAATATGGTCCCTCCCCTCCATGCCCTCTCTCTCTAAAATACCAACATGAACTACAATAGTGACCATTAGCAGTTGAAGAGAGTAGACTTTCTGAAGGCTGAAGGCGAACAAATTTGATTAGTGCAGGTTTGCATATGTATAGAAATATACCGTTTTACTCTAATTCATTGCTTCTCGTGGTACTATGTAAAAGGTGTGGTTTCCCTCATGGAATAAACCTGGTTTCAGCCATGCCATAGCAAAGCTTTGTAGCTTTGACCAACTGGTTCTGTATTTAGAATAAATAAGGTACAGGAAAGGAGTTACAAAATCTTCCATTGCAGTCAAGAAAACCTACTGAGGCCAGGCATGTGGCAAAGGAGTCCCTGAGTGGAGGCCAGGATAAGCCAATGTGTGACATTGTGAAGGTGAAGCTTTGGATGCCGTAGTGACCCCAAGATGTTGGAAATGCCAAATCCTTGATATAACTGTAGAAAGTGGATGAAACTAGCTCAGAGAGAAGTTAATTGCACTCACCAAAGCAGGAATGCAAGAGATGTCAAAGTCCTTTTCCCCTGAAAATTACAGGATGTGGATGTCACCTATTTGTCGTTGGTTTTGGTTTTTAACATTTCCTTACTATGAACCATTTCCTCAATTTTGGAAAAGTAATGTGCATTCTGATCCATCGTACAGAGTAAATATGCTTTATTTTTACAGGGGTTTCAGGTAAGAGATTACCGTAAGTCTCAGTTAGACTTCAGACTCTAAAGCTGTTCTGAGAGAATGAAAGACTTTGGGGACACTTTAGGTTCCTATGAATGTATTTGTCATTAAGATATGGCTATAGGTCTCCATGAGTCAGGGAGCAAAATGTGGTAGTTTAAATAATAAAGGACCCCATATTCTCATATGCTTGAATGTTTGGTCTCCAGTTAATGGAACTATTTGTATAGCATTAGGAGGTGTGAACTTATGCTTTCAGTTGCATAGCTACCATGCTGCTGTCTAGTTCATGCACTAACCCTGTGAAACTGTAAGCAAGCCTACAATAAAATATTCTTTTTTTGAGAAACAGAAATGTGTTGTACTACACTAACATATGTAAGATATCAACACTTTTAAAATAAACAATAGATAGATACAAATTCATGCGTTGCTGTTAAGCATGTTTGTTCTCAACTATCAATGTACATGGTGACTCTCTTGATAATGTCATTTGAAATACAAGTTGAATGTTGTGAAATCTAAGATGCTTATTTTGGAGTTAGATATTCTCCTTTAAACCTGCTAGTTTGGCCTCTGTGACTTGGGATTTTCTTACATTTTGTATTAACTTTTGTATATAGTGTGAGGTGATGAGTCCATAAGACTTGACTTAAAAAATGACACTAGGCTTTTAGATTTTATGAAATTAATTCTTGGGTGTCCAGAAACAGCCAATAGTTCGTATTGCAAAACTTTTTTTTTCTATTGAGTTATCCACAATAACAAATTCACAAAATATACTATCCATTATACGTTATGGGATATATTGTGCTAACTTCTATTTCTCTGAGAGAATGGTTTTAAAACCCAAAGATAATTTTAAAGTGTGAAATTGAAGGTGGATTCTAAATAAGTTATATTTTTAGTAAAGATATAAGAAAAGGCCTTTTTAAATTGCTTGTTCTTTTCTGGACTCTTTTTAAAGCACTGACATAATCTTTTTTTTTTTTTAAAGAGTTTTTTTTTTTTTGCGCTGTTGTTGTTGTATAATTTTTGTCACAGCCTAGATATCTCAAGGAAAAGCCAAGATACATGCAGTTCAGCCTTTTCCAGGATCCAAATAGCTTTTTACAGACATCACTAATCAATTTTAGAGAAAGAGAGCATGAACATTACAGTTTATGTTGCATTTTTCTCTATTGCTCTATCAATGAGTCTCTGAACAAAACATTTTTCTTGCATTATATTTTAACATTTGATGTTAGAGCAGTGCATCTAGTTAATTTATTTACTTATTTTTATTCCTTGAAACAATGAACATCATCTTGAAGCAACTGTGTAGGAACTGAGCACCTCATTGAATGCTGCTAAATATTCTGAGGAACCTGAAATATGCCCCCCAAACTGAACATCTCCATACTCACAAGTAGGAAAGCCATACACATTCTTTGCAGTATTGTATCCAAGACAAGAAAGAATTATAGAAGAAAATATAATTTCATTTGGGGGAAGGAATATAGATTGAATAAAGTTGAACAGATTTGTCTTTTCCATCTTTGGATGATAAAAGATGATAAAAATAGGCTCGAATTCTGACTGTAATTTAGGTAAGATAGTAATAACCCTTTGCTTTAGTTTTCTATGGGTTTGTTACAATTTCCATAAAATTTGAAAATATCATTTGAAGTGTGAGTTCTATCATGAATGTACTGAACAGCTATAAGTTGCTTTTGTTGTGACCCTATGATGTGGCATTTGATGATGAGTGTGATCAGACAGAATTATCTCTCATTGGGCAGGCCTACAATATTTCTCCAAAATTAAAATCTCCCCTTTTACTTGTCTTGAGATGATGATGTGTAACCTCTGCTTTAGTAACATAAATCCCCTCAGCTTAGCTGACTGATTTGGAGACAATATAGTAATAGCTAGTGTAGTGTGCCCATATTGACAGGGTGCTTCTGTTTTAAACTATGTTCTGAATCTTAGTATCTTTGGAAATGTAGAAGACATGTTCATCCATACAGAGGAACACGCCTGCTCATTTAAGGCTGGTAGATTCAGTCTCCACAGAAGCTTTCTCCTAGATGTTCCTTGCCCATGTATTTTCCCCACCCTGTGCAGTTATGTCCTCATTTATTTACCCTGCTATTCCATTGTGGAGTTTTGTTTTAAAAGATGCTTATTATCCCAGATATCTATATAATTATGTCATTAGTGGTCATAGCCACTTTCTTTATCTGAACACATATAGTACATAGTTCATTTCAGGCTCAAGCTTTGAACTTAACTGACTCCAAGCACAATTGCTAATCTGGTCATGTCAAGGATGAGCTATGTACTTCACGATAATAATAATGTCCTCGCCAAGGAGGACCTCTGGGGGGCGGGGAGTCAATGTAGCAATGTAACAGAGCAGATAATAAGACTCACGATCAAGCCTTTGGCAGAGGGTGAGAAGTAATGATAGAAATGGAGGAGGTTGGTGAGACTTGTGGAGAACAAGAGCTCCACAAAGACCAAACTGAGCAGGACACAGGGGTCTTGTATGAGATGGTTTCTACAATCAAGGACCATGTGTGGATGTGGCCTGGAACCCCCGCTCAGATGGGGCCCATGGTAGCTCAGTGTAGGACTGAAAACCCTAGTGAGGGAAACAGGGACTGTTTCAGTCTTGAACTTGATGGCTGACTCTTTGACCTTCCCCCATACAAGCCAGGGAGTGACAGACTGGCTAGATCCCAGGGGAGGACATTGCAGCCAGCCCTGAGGAGACAGGATGAGCTGGGGTTAGATGGAAGGGGAGGAGGTCCTCCCCTCTTGGTGGACTTGGAGGGGGCGGGGAGGAGGGAGATGAGGGAGGGAGTGGGAGGGTGGGAAGGATGGACGGAGGGGGGCTACGCCTGGGATGCAAAGTACCTAACCTGTGATTGATATAAAAATAAATAAATTTAAAAAATTGTAATGTCCTTTGCAAAATAGAGTTACAACTGTGTGATACAAACAATGTCAAGGTTTCTGGTATTAGTGTTTAGGGTTAAACATGGTAGAGACTCTCCTTTATCAACTGGACAATATCTGGGTTATATTTTTTTCATTTCAGTAGAAGTATTCATCTATTCTAATTTGCTATTAATCTGCACATACCATCAATAGCAAAGACACCATAGACTTCCCATGATGCTGGGCTTTCGTGATATCATCTGAATAGTACAGAATATGCTGGGATGAAGATTCAACCCCCATTTTCCAGATAAAGGGAAAATTCATGTTGCACACTTTCCCAGTTATCACTTATACTTTCCCTTATTTTTATTTATTTTAACTTAGACAATGTTTCATTCTTTCTGGTTCTAAAGCCATAGACAGCAGCTATTTACCATGCTACTACTACCTACTATAACATAGGTGAAAGACACCCATCTTTTTCATGATCTTGACTTACAAGTGGAAATTTAGTTTTTTGGCAGTCTTAGTGTCAAACAGAAGCCCCACTTTACTTGAGGGTCATCATCAGGAATACCCTGACAACATCTAAAAATCACAGCAGTGGTAGAAGGAGTCATCCTCCAGTGGTTAAGGCAACCTCAATTCCTGACCATTTTAGTGTATGTCACATTTGTAGCGCAGAAAAACATTTAAATAGTTATAACTGATAAGGATTTTACATACAAAATCCTGCAAACTAAGCCAATATACTGTTTCTCAAATCTTCACTGTCCAATGTGGGCATCAATCAGTTGATGATTCTCACATAAATCAGCAACTTCTATACTTGTCAAATGTGGAAGTTATTCTGATCATTCTCTCTATTTAGCAAAGTTCCAATGCCTTTCAAGTATAAGGAAATGCTGTCCCTAATCTTTAGGTTGTATCATTTTTGGTAGTATCAATATGAACTTGTGAATTCATGTTATCAGGAGTGAATTGTTCAGTATTTACTTTCATCTTCAAATTCTTTGTTTTAGTGTGTAACACATCTCATTTTTCTTAGCTCTGATTTTTCAAGCACATTAGAACTTTATATCTTATCTTGTTTTTTTTATTATAATGTTGAAACTTACTCAATTTTCATCATTATAGACATAGGGAATCCAAGTAAGTGATCACCTCTCCTCTGTTTAACCAGATGCATTTTCCTTTTAAGATCTGCTTAAAGTTTGATATTAGCACATGGAGTTGAAAGTTGACTACAATAAAGCCATAGTTGTGGTAGCCATTCCATTGGACCTGAGATGGTCACGTGCATCAAGTCATGCTGGCTCGCTATTCTTGTTTTCAGCAGACACCTCCTGTTTTGCTCAGTTAAACCTCCTGTTTTGCTCAGTTAAACCTCCTGTTTTGCTCAGTTAAACCTCCTGTTTTGCTTGGATATGTTTACTTGGAAACCTATATAAGTGGTTTACTCTGTAATAAAGATGGCGCCTTGATCAGAGTACTGTCTTGGCGTCACTTCTTCCTGTTCTCTGTCTCTTTTAATTCCCAGCCCCTTGTGCAGGCGGTTACTATTGGTAGTCACGGGCGACTGCACATAGTTAAGGTAGTTCTTCCATAGCTGGTCAGGTGCCTTAACTATAAGCCATGCTCCAAACTACAACGTGTTTGTGTTATCTTTGAAGCTTTCACCTGTTCCTCTGATATCTCTTGTTAAGGCACAGGCCAATTAAAGGTGTCTTCTTCCCCAGGCCACCAGCAGTAAGAACTCTTATTATATAAACCCAGCCACAACACTGTCCTCAAACATTGGTTCAAACTATTGGGTACAGATTTCTTTTCAGGACTTTAGCTCCTTGAGAAGAAAAAGAGGTCCTGACCAATTGTTTCCATGGACAATAGTCCTTATGCAGTGTACCTAATGTACTTTGTAACAGAAATCCAGTTGCCAAGCAGTCCCGACCACAACCAATCTCACTATTTTTATTCTTCCCCCCCCCCACAAACTATAGTTTCTTTGGTTAAAAATATGAAATATAGAAATAAAAGTACAAGCATTAGTATTCATAGCTAAAAATGAGAAATTGCTTTGACATAAAAAGAGGAGAACATTGTTCACTTATGTTTAGAAACAACATTATTTTTTTGCCTATCTATTAATTTATGATTAAAACCCAACTTCATACTGATACTTCTTTGTATGGTAGAGTCCTGAACTTTTTGTTTCAGCTTGGCATATCTGCCATGATTGTGAATCTTTCTCTGTTGTAGAAGCTTTTTCCATTAACAGGTACAGTATATTTTCTGATTTCCTCCATCTGTTTCCTGACCACTTTTTCTAGTATGTATTCCACCCTCTCTGTGTAGATGTCTCTATCCTTCCCCTCAAAACAGCAGCCTTGTCATCTTTCCTCCGGTGACTAGCTCCTTCAGCTTCACCTGCTTGGCACTGTCTGCTCACTGTCCATAGGCTGCTCCTACTTTCTAAGCCTCAGGCTGGGATAATATTTTGAAATCTTACAGGATATATTCTGCCCATACTCATTAATTCAGTTCATTTATTACTCTATGACTCCTTCATTTACAGAGGAAAGTGGGGTGATGCCACATGAACAGTTAAGGGGTTTTTATTCAGTTACTCGAATAGGTTTCCGAATTTATTGAATGTGCAACGAATGTCTTTCACTTTTCATCTAACTGCTTGTGTTTATTAAATCATTGATTAGTTAACTTTTCCATTTTATTTTCTCTGAAAGAAATATTCTTTTCCTTCAAATAGAGGGCTGATGAGATTGTGATAATACTAGTCTCATAAAGAGTTTTGTTTTAGGTTCCTCGGGTTTATTCCATCAAAAGAAAGTTATCTTGGGCTGGAGAGATGGCTCAGAGGTTAAGAGCACTGGCTGTTCTTCTGAAGGTCCCAAGTTCAATTCCCAGCAACCACATGGTGGCTCACAACCATCTATAATGAGATCTAGTGTCCTCTTATGGCCCACACGCAGGCAGAATACCATATTAATAAAAATTTAAAAAAAGAAAGCTATCTTTCTGTTATACAATAGCCACATAAAATCAAAAGTAATTCACCTGTTTCTTGAATGTGTCCTCCAAAGTGTTCAATATTTGGCTCACTCTTAAGAAGTAAAAACACAGGAGTATAAAGAATATTCAAGTCAGAGCTTCTACATTCATAGAATGTAGCTTTACATGCTTTAAGGGATAAGAACAAAAAAATTAAAAGTTTTGTAGCACAGAATCTCAATTTCTCTGAAAGAATTTTTTAAAATTATCATTTATTATAGTTTATTCAATTTTTATCCCTGTTGTGGCCCCCTTCATTGTCTCCTCCCAATCTCACCTTTCCTTGCTCTTCTCCCTCGTATGTCCTTCTCCTAGTCCATGTATAGGGAAAGTCCTCTTCTCCTTTTATTTGATACTACCCTATCAGGTTTCATGAGGACTGGCTGCATTGTCTTCTTCTGTGGCCTGGCAAGGCTACACCACCCTCCTAGGGGAGGTGATCAAAGAGTCATCTACTGAATTCATGCCAGAGAAAGTCCCTGCCCCCCTTATTAGGGAACCAACTTGGAGACAGAGTCTATGGGCTACATCTGAGCAGGGGATTTAGGTGCCCTCTCTCCATGGTCTTTGGTTGGGGTATCATTCTCTTCAGGGACTCCAGAGCTCAGTTTTTTTAGGCTCTATTGGTCTCCATCTGGAGCTCCCGGCCCTCCAGCTCTTTTTATCTCCCCCTTCTTTCATAAAATCTCATGCATTCTGCCCAAAGTTTGGCTATATTTTCATTGAAAAAAATTTAAAGATGTTGTCTGAAACTTATTGGGTGACATTGCTTCATTTTAAGTTTATGTAGATGTATGCCTTGTCATTAGCTGTATGTTTATCAGTTTTATTAGTTGTGACAAAGAAACTCCTGTTATCCCCATTTATTTCTCCTGTATGCTTTGAAAGAGTTCTAAGCCCATGTATCAAGTACTACTTATACTTAGATTCCTCTGTCACCATGGTAGATTTAATCATTAATCTGAATTATAATCCACACGCAGCAGCCTAAATTTACATGGACATATGTAAAATACCTTCTTCTGTGTCTAGATGTTCCATCATGTCTAAAGAGTACTTTTGAAATTCTAAATACGGAGTTATAGGAATAGGGTGAGAGCATGTCTACTAGATAAACAGAGCATAAGGGATATGAAACTTCTTACACTTAGGAAACTACTTTGAACAATGTTATGGGCCTTAAGTTTATCTTATTATAGCATATAACTGAATAAGAGCTAATCTATATTATTGTAAACTATTATGTTGAATTACGTGATTTGTTTGTTTATAATTCATTTATAAATTTACCAATAATTTTTAATATAATGTTTCAATTATGAAATATGTTAGAAAAACTAATAGCCATAAAGTGAGGTACTTGTAATATGAGAAGAAAATTGTGTTATAGACTGATTTTCCTAAAATTCTCAAGAAATATTTTATAGATTTTAAATATAACACATTTCCAAAGTGAATCAGCATCTTCCAAATTTTCACTTTTGAGTTTATCATGTCCCAGTCAATGTACCATTAAAAATAGTTAACAGTTAATAATACCAAGTTTCCTAGCCAAGTTATAATGTATTAAAAACATGAAGAAAAGATAGGTGTTGCACATTTATTATAATACTAGTCATAATTTTTCTTAATGTGAAATAAATATTAATTAAATCACATGTTATAGCATTGTATGTTGAGTCACATTAGAGAGTGCATAGTCTTTGAATTTCCCAAGCTTCATTATAGCAATTATCTGTTTTGCTTCATTAACTTTCTTCCATACTTTCTGTGGAAATTGTCTTCTTAGCCTGGAGCTTTTGAGTCAGTTCATGTATTGAGAACTCATTAAAATATCTGGCCTAAATTTTCTCAGTATAAAGAGCATTTATACAACCCAAATTTTCTTAATGTATTCATAGTAAAGTTGACATCTGTGGTAATCAACTTAAGACAGGTATTTTCTGTAAGTAAAATCACATTGGAGATGGGTTAAAGGTGAAGATGAATAGAAAATTCACTTATCGTATATTTTGATTGAGACTCTGAACCCATTGTACTTTTTGATGGAGAGCAAATCAGTGCCAATTCCTATATAAAGGTACGAAAAGAGATAAAATGTGTACTAGGGATGTGCATAGCATATTACACATGACTCTAAGTCTGCCATATCTGCTGAGTCATGAATCTATTTTATTTCTAGCTGCCAAGATAGGTTTTCTTTGATCTTGAAGTTCTTTCAGGAACCCAACCTCCACAATGCTGCAGGCTGGGAATCCTGAACAAATGAAGCTCCTTAGAAACAGCTCCAATTAATGAATGGTATGGGATGCCTTTTCAAATCTATACTCACACCCATTATTTGGCATAATTTTAAAGCATGTTCCCTTAACAGGTAGCTTCTGTTAGTCCTAAGGATGACATGTTTGACAATACACTGTGCAGTTTCTGTCCCCTGTCTGCTTTGCCTCTAATCTTTTGACAGCCCTGTTGTTTGTGTAAAAAGAATTCAGCCAGATCACCCAAATAAGCTCCAAATGGTATATGAGCTACCCCTGTTTGACTTATCTGTTTTCTCAGTCTTGTGAAGCCAACATGAGTTTGGTAAAAACTAAATTTGGTGAGGTTTTAATGAAACACAGATTCCAGTCAGATCCAGAAATTAAACAAGAGGAACTAAAGTACGCAACCTTACTAAACACTTATATTTATAAGGCCAGGTATATTAAGTGTATTTTTATTTATTATTTCAACTTCTGATGAGTTTATTTATATGTAACAAATCTTGTGGTTTGACCCATGTTCTTCAAAATATGTTCTTTTTTTTTGTATTTGGGATAAATCAAACTAAGAAAATTCATTTGTTCAGTTAACAAATATTCATGGTTGGCCTACCATATGAAGAAAACTTACAAAATCCCCTTCCTCATAGGATTTCACTCTGTGAAAGTGAAAATGAAGTTATACCAGGTCTTGTAAGTAATGTCTATACTATTGTGGTGGTTTGGCCACCAGAAATTCATGTGTTTGAATGCTTGGCCCATCAGTAGTAGGACTACTAGGAGGTGTGACCTTGTTGGAGGAAGTATGTCACTCTAGGGTCAGGCTTTGAGGTCATACATGCTCAGGTTTTGCCCAGGGTGATACACAGTCTCCTTCTGCTGCCTCTGGTCAAGATGTAAAACTCTCAGCTCCTCCAGCACCATGTCTGACTGCAGGCTGCCATGCTTCCCATGATGATAATGGACTACACCTCTGAAACTTTAAGCCGGTCCTAAATAAAGTTTTTCTTTGTAAGAGTTGCCAGGGTCATGATATCTCTTAACAGCAATGAAACCCCAAATAAGAAAGTTTGGCAGCAGTATGGTTATGGTATGTATTCAAATAAATTACAGGGTAGACAAGAAAATATTCACAGAATTTGAATTTCACAAAGTCTTGTAGGAGGATAGGACTATTCCAAAGAGAGGATTAGATTCTAAATCTAACACATTAAAGAAGTATCTTTATATGATCATTTCCTTTCAAGTATTATTTTTTAGAATATTACTTGTTAATGGAAAGCAAAATTCTATTCCATGTAATTAAATGCAAGAGATCTTAATAATGAAATTAAGATAATGTTGCACATTCGGAGTGATAATTCAGCATATCACTGCTTCAAATGGGCTTATCAGCATGACCCCCACACTGAACACAGCTGTTTCAAATGTCCTCTTTTTAATAAAATAATGTTCTTCACCTCAAAGAGATTAGATTTTATACATGTAAACAGAGTAATCCAAAATGTAATTATGTTTCAGGGAAAGAAAAAAAAAAAAGAAGCCAGAGTAGTAAGGGATTAATTTATGAGAGTACAGATCAAAGGCATTTGTAAAGATACAGGTACCTGAACAGCATATCAAAAACCCATCAAGACAAACAAGTTCACATAAAGCAGAGAAGTGCAGTATGTACAGTGTTGTGAAATCTTGTGCTGAATGCCTTTGCTTTATGAAGAATTATAAGAAAAGGGAGGACTTTGAGGTGAAAGATGAATAAAAAGGCTGCGTCTGGATGATGAAAGGACTTGTACCTGGCTGAGGGGCTGGAAAAGACCTCAGAGGGGCTTAAATATGATTCGTAGTCCATATCAGGGTAGGATTCCTATGGCCTCAGTGAGTAATATGAACTGGAGAGAGAAGCAAAGATTGAAGACTAACTCAGAATTTAGACATACTATTTAAGATGTGACAAGGAGCAGAAAACAGCCCCTGCATATGTATGAGGAAACTAACAGGATCTGATGTTGGACTGAAGCTAAGGTGTTGCATAATGTGGAATTATTTAATTAACAACAGAATTTAAGTTTAGTTTGGAGACACAAATCTCAAAATAGAATAAAACCACAGAAATATTCCTCAGAGCTTCCCAGAATGATGGAACTATGGTCTGCAAATCTCTTATGTTTTAGTAGGATTTTACTCCTGGAATATTCGAAGAAAAAAGATTGATGTTAATTGGATAAAAATTTTAATGTTAGTACTGTTTAACATGTCTTCAAAATGAAATATTTTTAGGTTCCTTTATTGTAATCCCCTAATGGTAAATGACATTTGGATATCCACTCTTAATGATGGCTCTAAGTACAATCCACTTACCTAAAAGAAAAATATTAATTTCTAAAGAAATTTTGCTCAGATTGCACACTTCAGCAAAATTCTAACCAAACAATACTACCTTAAATTTTGGAAACCAAAAATTATTTGCACTATGTCAAGATTATTTTTTAACTTTTATTTTATTTCTTTTTTTAATTTATTCACTTTTTATCCCGACTGTAGCCCCCTCCCTCATCTCCTCCCAGTCCTACCCTTCCTCCCTTTTCCCTCTCCCCAGGTCCAATGAAAATGGGACATTCTCCTTCCCTACTCTCTGACCCTACCTTATCAAGTCTCATCAGTACTGCCTAGATAATCTTCCTCTGTGGCCTGGTAAGGCCACCCTATCAGGGGAAGTGATTAAGGAGCAGGCAACCAAGTTCATGTCAGAGAAGGACCCAGCTTCTCTTATTAGGGGACTCACCTGGAGACTGAGCTGTCTACGGACTACATCTGAACAGTGGTGTCAAGATTCTTAAGTGTATGTAGTTGAGTGTATTGCATTATGCTGTCGTTTAATGCTAATGTGTAGCTATTGCCATAAACAGGAAACTAAAGTTAAAAAGTTAAGGAATAGAACAAATTTGTTCAGTGTTATTTGAATTAGGGAAGACATGAGTTTTTGTAGTTACATAATAGGATAAATCAAAATATAAATTGTGGATTAGGTTTACCTTATGTTCTCCCACACTACTACGTGCAAAAAAAAAATGAGATTTGCATTTTTGGCAGAACGGACTCTTCTAGTGACCTTGGTCATAGTATTTATTAGTTTTCCTTTTTTGTAGACATTTTCCTTTTTAATTTTTTTAAATTAATTACAGTTTATACAATTTGTATCCCAGCTGTAGTCCCCTCTCTCATCCCCCCCAATTCCACCCTCCCTCAATTACTTCCTCCCATCCCTCTATCCAAGTCCACTGGTAGGGAGGTCCTCCTCCTCTTCCCTCTGACTCTAGCCTATCAGGTCTCAGCAGGACAGGTTGCCTTGTTTTCCTTTGTGTCCTGGTAAGGCTGCTACCCCCTCATGAGAAGGTGATGAAAGAACCAGTCACTGAGTTCATGTCAGAGACAGTCCCAGTTTCCATTACTACAAAACCCAATTGGCACTGAGCTGCCATGGGCTACATCTGTACAGGGGTTCTAGGTTATCACTGTGCATGGTCCTTGATTGGAGTATCAGTCTCAAAAAGGACTCCTGTGCCCAAATTTTTTGGTTTTGTTGCTGTCCTTGTGGCGCTCCTATCCCCTCCAAGTCTTTTTTATCTCTCCCTTCTTTCATAAGATTCCCTGCATTCTGCCAAAAGTTTGGCTATGATTCTCAACGTCTGCTTTGATACCTTGCTGGGTAGAGTCTTTCAGGGTTCCTCTTTGGTAGGCTCCTGTAATTTTCAGTATATATATATATATATATATATATTTTCATTTTCTTTTGTATTCTGAATCAGGAAAGAATTGTGAATATTCTCTGAAAAAGGAAGAGGCAGGTATGATATAACCATTTAAAAATCTTCAGTAAGATTATTTTTATACAGAAACATGCTATGTAATTTTGTATAATATATGTCTCACTTTTTATTTATATGTACACACATACAAATATGAATGTGTGTTTTGACGCATGTATAGGTAGATGGGTGAATGATAGATACCCAAGACAGTGAATTTATAAAGGGGAAGCTATATTTTGACTCAAACTTGTACTGATTTTTTTTTTTTGATCATAGCAGTAGCAAATGGCAGAACAAAGCTGTGCATACAGAGGATAGGAAACAAAAGAATGTGAGAATGAATAGATCCTCATCATTACCTTTCTATGACATAAAAATCTTATAGTAGTCTCCACCTCTTTGAAGTTTCTCCACATCTCAGTAGAACAGTACCGAGTAGCATTACAGTAGTTGGAGAACTCGGCTTCATCACAAGGCCATTCAGAGGACAATTAATACCCCAAATATACCAATATGAATACCCACGTATGTTTTTATTATATAAGTTTATCACTTGGTATTTTGAGGAGATTGGTTTTAGAACCTCCTCAAGTTTCAGAATCTGTTGAGATGCTCAAGTATCATATACCAAATGTCATACATATTTTTGAAATATTTAACTTTATATGTTTGTTATGTGTATTTGTGGGTTTTCTTGGTAGCCAGATGTGAGTGTTGCATCCAAAGAAGCTGAAGTCATGGGAAATTATCAACCACTGGATATAGGTGTTGGAAACTGACCTTGAGTCTTCTGGAAGAGCAGCTAGTGTTCTTAATCACTGATACTCATCTACAAACACTAAACAGTAAAATTACTATTTTTAAAAGGCTGTAACTTAGCTGCTCACACATGTTAAATTGTCTGCATGTAACTTAAACGACCAAGCATGTCAATAACTAGTAACTATGCATATACATAATATATTACATTTTTAGAGAACAAGAAGTATTAATATCTGCATAAACTTAATGTAAAAGTTTTCTTTTCTAATTGTATTAATAGTAGCAAAAAAGAAAATATCATGAGTCCTTGTTAATATTGCTAAACATTGATTTGTTTGCTTCTATATTTGTATAGAAAAATGCATAAAATCAGTGGTCAATAATTTACTAATAAAATTCCATAGATCAAAAACCTAATTTGCTGTGAGGTATGCATTAACATAATTTAGGAAAGGAGGTATTAAAATTTTTAGAAAAAGAAAGGAGGTATTTACAATTTTTTTTTAAATTTCAGAGTTTCTTTTAGTACTAATTGTTCAATTCCAAACTGTTACTAAAGGCCAATATCGACATCACAGCTTTCACGTAGTTAATAATTACATGAAAAGCAGAAGCAGAGACTTTAAAAATAAGAAAAATTATTTTTGTTGAAGAAATCAACTTCTCTTTAAATAGTTTATTTTTAAGACAATTAACTTAGTCAGTGAATGATGGATCCTGGAGTTTACGCTCTAATGTACTGGTATTTCCATAAAATACAAGTTCATATCAGAACTGTGATTTCAAAGAGAGTAAAAATATGTTTGTTCATATTTTCTCTTTATTTCCAAAAACTCTGAAATTTTTAAAGATAAAACTCAGGTCATATATATCTCCTTTAAAACCCGTTATTGATTTTCGGTTTGTAATATCAACTCTGAAACTGCCCTCACAATTTTTGGCATCATCTAAAGTTCATACAGTTCTACCCTTTAATTTTTTACTATTTAAAACATCCTCATTTTAAGAACTCTTGAAAATCCATATACTTTAATTCACCTTAGGATTGTCTTGTGCATTATTTACATTTGTGGATATTCTTTTCTATGATGCACAGCTAATTAAACTTTTTCAATCCTCAACTTGAGCATTGTTTTTTTTTTTTTTTTTTTTTTTGCAAATCCTTTGCTAAGCCCACAGTTAAAACTTAAGTCTCTTGTGATACATGATTTTAGTGGAGGGTATTACTAAAGAGTCTCATGTAAGGTGGAAATTGATATGCTAGTTATTTACACTGATTGGATAATGACTTTTCCTCCCAAATATCTGAATTTTTGATATTCGGGCTCCTTCCTATAGCTTTACATGCTTTATGCCTGATATTTAGTAATAACTTAGATAGTTGCAGACTTTCACATGATCTTCCTTTTCTTTATAGTGTATGTTTGAAGATTTCAAATTATACATAAGTGGCTTCAGAGGGTTATTTTCTTTAAATAAGCTCATTAAAACAGCAACAAAGTAATATTCCTATTTTGACATTTGTACCATCCTCCGTTGATATAGTTCTATCATGACAGGTGAACACTTAGGTCTTAATGCTAAGAGTGCATGCATATAAGCTGATGAATGGACAAATACAGATCACTGGCTTTCCACTAGGGACAATATTATTTACTGCAGTGGTTCTCAGCCTGTGGGTTGCAACAACTTTTGGGTCTCATATCAGATATCCCACCTATAAGATATTAACACTATGGTTCATAACAGTGGGCAATTACAGTTATAAAGTAACACTAAAATAATTTTATGCTTGGTGGTCACCATGCCAGGAGGAACTGTATTAAAGTATCACAGCATTAGGAAGGTTGAGAACCAGTGATCTACAGGTAATGAATGAGAATAATCTCCATTGTCAAAATGGGAGATGTTATGGCTGTCTGAGCAGGTGGAGATTGGACTAAAGTGCACTGTGAAAACAATCAAAGGAAGAACTATCAAGCTAAAATGCCAGAAGAACTAAGATTAAGAAACTAGATATAGAAAATTACACGATGAATCATTTTGCCATTAATGCATAGTAGTCTCTATAACACAGCTTAAGAGGTCAATTATGCTCATTTATTTTGCATTTATTTAGACCAGAGAGTACTTGTATTTTTGTGGTGACTTGAATGGGACATTTGGCCCTTAAGATCTTGTATTTGAACACTTGCATCCACAATAGTGTCCTATGGAGAATGGTTATGCAAAAGTGCAGTTTTGTTGGAGGAAATGTGTTATTGAGGGAAAGATTAGAATATCTATACCCTCATCCCACTTCCTGGCATCTCATCTGTTCCATGTGTGGATGAAATATAGACATCCAGCTTCCCTGTTTTTGCCACTATGCCATGCCTTCCCTACTGTTGTGGACTCTCTTTTTAGAACCATATGCCTGAAGTGTAACTTTTATTCTCTTGAAGCAATTGCCATTTCAGAGCTTTACTGCTGAATAAGATCACCATTTCTAGCTCTTTCAGAATTCTCGCTGGCTGGTTCAATTTTGCTGTTTTGTCTCAAATTTCCAAGCTGACTGATTCAAACTGGCTTCTTGCAGCTTCTGACTGAATTACTTCTGGCCTCAAAGTAATTCTAACAATCTGTACTGATCTTCTGGGTCCTTCTCATTCTATGACTTGTTCTGTCTTTACTTGTGTCTAGTTTGTTCTCTTTTCAACCTGTCTTTGTAAAACTGTCCCAGTATCACCATGAAGTCTCTTGCTCTCTCTGATGCTGCTCTTAAGTAGCTTCGCCTTCCTATCTTTCCCTGAGAGTTGGGCATATCCTATCTATGACTCATTCTGTCAAATCTTTCTCTGACTTGTCACTTTATCTGCCCTTAATTAGATGTCACTTTCAAACATGAGTCTTTTCCTCTACAAATTAACTTTACATTCATTGCTTGGGAATAAAGTTATGTGCTAAGGGCATGTATGTATTCCAGTCAGATCACATAGACCTAGACAGTCTTTTGAAGTGATCAGAGCAGCCATGTTGCTGGATTGAAAGTCCTCTATACTTCTGTGGATTGCTTTTGGTCATAGTATTTTTAACTCTAACCTACCAAGAAATTAGTTTAGAAAAAGTGTTATTGTTTTGAAAACCCTGACAACACATAGATTAGGGGAGAAATGTGGAAGATTGAAAAATTGGGCTACAAAGGTGGGTGGATGCTGCAAGCATAGCTTGAAGGGTCATTCTTGTGAGAGCCTGGAAGACAGTAGTTTCAAGAATTGTTTGGATGTCCTGGCTAATGAAGTATCAAGAATTCAGAGGAGAGGAAAATGACTTCATTAGCAATTAGGCTGGAGAACATTTGTGTGATACTTTGGCAAAGACTCTGAATGCATTTGCCTATAATGTCTTAAGAACTTGCTTAAGGCTAAATTAAAAAGTAACAAAATAATTTCTTTGGTAGAAGAAATTCCAAGAAAACATGATTTTGACTTTGGTACGGTTATTACTATTTACTCTTATGCAGGTCTACAGTGAAAAAAGAACAATAAGTAGGTCAGAAAGAAAAAGAAAATTGTGCATTTTAGAGAGAAAAAAAGGAGTACTGGGAAGCTTAAAATTACTGGCAGTGCACATGCTGAAAGGGAGACTGTAATTGTTGTGGAGATTAGTGTCATTAATGAGAAGCCTCCTGCTCTGTTATGGAAAAGATGGGAGTAGTGCTCAGTACTGAGAAGATAGGGAAAGAAGAGCATCACCTTTCTGGAATGCATGACATCCTCTCTCCCAAAGGGCTCAGAACATGTAGAGTCAAGCAGAAATAATTCTTTGCGCTAAATACAGTATTTCATACATTACTGATATCCAATAAGCATTGTTGTATTGAATTTTATTTGACATTTCATTCAAGCTTGTCATGACCATTCTGTACCCAAGATTAGATGTCTCAGGGGCATAATGCTCTCCAGTTCATATCACACATGGAGATGATCTGTGTGGCATTTATGTCACTGGGAGAAATAGCGAATGACATGCTGTCATATTATTTTTTACAATTTGTTTACATTTTATTATATACATATATAATATCATATATATGTATTATTTAAAATTTTTATGCATCATGTTTTGATCATTTACTACACATACACACACACATACACAAACACTCTTCCAAGATCTATCACCTCTTATTTACCCACTTTGGATACACATTTTTTATATATGTCAATTCCACTTTGTGTTTCTTATATATTCTTGAAAAAGTGGTTTTCCACTGAAGTATTGTCTACTTACTAAGAGCTACAATTTCAGAAATAAAAAACAAAATACAAAAAACCAACAAAAAAATCAACTCTGTCTTTCCTTCTCCCACTATCTAAGTTTGCCAATAGTGTCGCTTGTATGTGTGGAATATCATGTCTGTCTCCCGTATCTATGCAGGGGTTCATGCTGGTTGACTTTCTTGGGTCCTTTCCATAACCACTGTGAGTGCACATGTGCAGTTGCTTTGGTTTGTTCGTAAGACACTCAGTCCTTGTGTTCATCCATTGCCTCTGGCTCTCATAGTCTTTCTGTCCTCTCTTCTGCAATGACTCCTGAGCCTTGGGCAGAAGGGCTGTGAGGCAGATTCCCTATTTAGAACTGAACATTCTTGAGTCTTTTATTTCCTCACCTTGGCCAGTTGTGGTTCTCTGCGGCAATTACTACGTATCCCAGAGGAGAAACTTCTCTAAGAAACACTGAGGTATATGTTGACCTATGGTCATAACAATAACTCATTAGGAGTCAATTTATTACTGTATCCATTTAGACATGCTGTCATATTTAAAGATAAATTATTTTATAAAATATAATGAAACCAAAAACATATTTTTAAAGTAACTATGAAAATAATAGTCATTATTTCTGGTGTATTAGAATATTTATATAGACTTCTCAGTGATTATTATTATATTATCTAAAGTTAAATTATAAAAAAGAATATTTAAAATATTATTGGTAGTATTGGGAGATAGCAGACCAACAAATATAGAAATAAAACAGAAATGGTTAGAGAGCAGGCATATTAAAGGTTGGATGATGTTGGAAGAACACTGATTTCAGTACTATTGAAATACGTTTTTCTGGGAAAAGGGGCTTTCATAGACTAAGACATCAACCAAGGAGCATGGACCTAGGTCCCTTGCACACAAATAGCCAATAGGCTACTTGGTCTTCTTATGGATTATCTGTTGAGTAAAGGGTGTGGGTAGCTGTTTCTAACATGGACTGTATTGTCTGCTTTTGGATAATGTCTCCCTGGCAGGACTGCCTTGCCTGGCCTCAGGGGATAGAGATATGCTCAATCCTCATGTGACTTGATGTGCTGAAAAAGGCTGATACAGGGGAAGGGGTGATCTTTTTTTCTGGGGGAAAAGAGAGAAGGGAAGAGGGAAGGGAAAAAGGAAAGGACAAAGAAGAGATCAGGAGGAAAGGATGGAGGGGCACCCTTAGTATGTAAAAGAGATAAAAAAGAAAATAAAAATAGATTTTAAAAGAAGGGAGGAGCTAAAAATTCTTTCTGGAGATCTTAGCCCCAAATTGGGAAAACACCTCATTTCTAGTGATATTGAGTTCAATTGGAAGGTCAAAACCACAGCTTATAATAAAAGAGAACCTTAGGAAATCTGAATTATACTTTCAGTTGGTAGGAAAACTTTGTCTGTGCAGTGTGTCAAGAGACTATTTTTAAAAGACCTTTACTGAGTTAGTGATTTGGTGAACTCAGACTTTTAGTGACAAAGAGAGAAAGATTTTACCCCAAATCATATGCTTTGCAAACTGGACCCAGAAAAGGGACATTGCATGATATAATGAAATCTCACCCCCCAACCTGCACACATATGCTCTGGATCCTTCAGACCATCACATCCTAACACCCTTCCTCAGCTCACAACTGCGTCCCAGCCTCCAACACCATCACGAATTCCCTGTGAACAGGGAGCAGGTTAGTAAAAGAGTCAATCACAGCCATCACACTCACTAAAAATCCAAAGACAAAAAGCAAACACAGAAACAAACTATCTATCCAATAAGGACAAACCCAGAAATCATTAACTAGAACTGTAACTATCCCAAACTCAGATGCCTAGCTACCAGCATAGGAACACAATCAATAATATCCAGGAGAATATGCCACCACTAGAGTCCAGCTATCCTACCAAAGCAGGCCCTGAATATTACAACCTAGCTGAAGCACAAGAAAAAGACCTTAAAACAAAGTCATAAAGATGCTAGAGGAAATGCATAAAACTCTTTTGAAATCCAGGAAAACACAAACAAACAATTGGATGAGATTAATAAATCCCTTAAAGAAATCCAAGCCAAACAGTTGAAGGAAGTGAATAAAACTATTCAAGGCCTGAAAATGGAAATGGAAGTAATAATGAAAACACAAACTGCAGGAATTCTAGAAAAGAAAAACTGAGGAATTCAAACAGGAACTACAAAGGCTAGCTGTACCAACAGACTATAAAAGACAGAAGAGAGAATCTCAGGTATTGCAGATATGATAGAAGAAATAAATACATCTGTCAAAGATGTGGTCTCAATTCGCCTACTAAACAGACACAGACTAACAGAATAGATGTAAAAATATCATCCATACTTGTTCTGAGTCCAGGAAACATACCACAACATCAAAAATAAGTATTAACTTAGGGCAAAAGGTTGAAAAAAGATATTCAAAGCAAATGCACCTAGCATTTGCAAAGCAAGCAGATGTAGCCAATCTAATATGTAACAAAACATACTTTAAATAAAATAAAAACTAATAAGAAATGGGATGGGGATCATTACATACTCACTAAAGAAAGACTACACCAAGATGACATTTCTGTTCTTAACATCTATGCCTCAAGCACAAGAGTATCCATGTCTGTGAAGGAAACACTACTATTGCTTTCATCTCTTATTAACCCTCACACACTGATACTGGGAAACTTCAATACCTCACTTTCACCAATGGACAGGGCATCCAAACAAAAAACTAAACAGAAATATTGGAGGTAACAAACATTATAAATCATTATAAATCGAATGGATCTAACAGTTATTTACTAAACATTTCACCCAAATACAAAAGAATAGACCTTCTTCTCAGCACTGCATGGAACTTTCTTCAAAATTACCACATATTTGGAAGGCAATTCTTAATAGATACAAGAAAATTGAAATGTCTCCCTGCATATTACCAGAACACCAAGAAATAAAGCTGAATATCAAGAATTACAAAAACAATAGAAAGCTTACAACTCAAGGAAACTGAACAACCCTCTACTAAATATAAAGAGGCAAAACAGAAAGAAAGAAAGAAATTAAAAAAATTTAGACTACAACTAAAATGAATGAAACTTATGGGACACAATGAAAGCAGTGTTAAGAGGAAAGTTTAGTTACTAATTCCCTTCATAAACAAATTGGAGATATTTCATTCTAGGAACTTAAAAGCATATGTGAAAGCTCTAGAACAAAAAGAAGTAAGCAAACCCAAAGAGTATATGGTAAGAAGTACTTAAACTGAGAACTAGAACCAATAAAATAGAAAAAATAGAAGGAATCAGTGATACAAAGAGTTGGTCCTTTGAGATAATCAACAATATAGACAAGCCCTTTTTCAACCTCAGTAAAAGTGAGAGAGAATATTCATATTAACAAAATAAAAAGTGAAATGGGGAACATAACAACGGAAATTGAAGAAATACAGAGAATCCAAGGACATACATAAAAATTATACTTCACCAAATTGGAAAAATCTAAAAGAAACTGATAATTTTCTTTTTATATATATAATAAATTTATTTATTTTTATATCAATCACAGGTTAGGTACTTTGCATCCCATGCGTAGCCCCCTCCCTCACTCCCTCCCAACCTCCCTCATCTCCTTCCCGCCCCCTCCAAGTCCACCAACATGGGAGGATCTCCTCCCCTTCCATCTGACCCCAGATCATCTTGTCTCCTCAGGGCTGGTTGCAATGTCCTCCCCTGGGATCTAGCCAGGCTGTTACTCCCTGGCATGTATGGGGGAGGGTCGAAGAGTCAGCCATCAAGCTCAAGACTGAAACAGGCCCTCTTTCCCTTACTAGGGTCTTCAGTTCACCAATGAGTTATCATGGGCAACATCTGAGCAGGGGTTCTAGGCCATATCCATACATGGTCCCTGGTTGGAGAAACTGTCCCATGTAA
>CM053743.1:58468169-58488459 GCA_028658305.1 Pachyuromys duprasi
CCCGTGCCCCCGCAGTGTGCGGACTGGTCAGAATGGTCCCCACTCCACTCAGTCTGTGGTGGTTTCCATGATAGGCTTTTAAAGTAAGACCTAATGATTGTTTGGATTTCCTCAGTGTCTGTTGTTATGTCCCCCTTTTCTTTTCTCATTTTTCTGATTCAGATAGTGTCTCTCTGCCTTTTAGTTGGTTTAGCTAACAGTTTGTCTATCTTGTTAATTTTCTCAAAGAACCAAGTCTTGGTTTCATTGATTCTTTGAATTGCTTTCTTTGTTTCTAATTTATTGATTTCATTCCTGAATTTGATTATTTCTAACAATCTACTATTCTTGGGTATATCTGCTTCTACTTTTTCTAGGAATTTCAGGTGTGCACTTAAGTTGCTTGTGTGAGATGCTTCCAATTTCTTTATGAAGGCGCTTAGTACTGTGAACTTTCCCTTTAGCATTGCTTTCATTGTGTACCATAACTTTGGGTATGCTCTGCCTTCATTTTTATTGAAGGAAGTCTTTAATTTATTTCTTTATTTCTTCCTTTATTTCTACTCTTGTTCAGTAAAGAGTTGTTTAGTTTTCATGTGTGTGTAAGCTTTTTTGCTGTTCATGTTGCTGTTGAGGTCCAACTTAGTCCATGGTGGTCTTATATGATACAAAGGATTATTTCAATATTCTTGTATGTGTTAAGGCTTGCTTTGAGAGTGACTATATGGTTAGTTTTGAAAAAGGTTCCATGGATTCCTCAGAAGAAGGTATATTTTCTTTTCTTTGGTTCAAAATTCTGTAGATGTTTGTTAGGTACATTTGATTTATGACATCTGTTAGTGTCATTATCTCTTGATTTAGCTTCTGTTTTGTTGACCTGTTCTTTGTTAAGTGTAGGGTGTTAAAGTCTCCCACTATTAATGTGTGGGGATCGATGTGTGATTTAAACTTTATTAATTTTTTTTTACATATATGGGTGTCTTGGTATTTGGGGCATAGATGGTCAGAATTGAGATGTCTTTTCAGTAGAATTTTCCTTTGTTGATTATGAGGTCTCCTTCCCCATCTTTTTTTATTAATTTTGTTGGAAAGTCAACTTTAGTAGATATTAGAATGGCTACTCCAGCTTGCTTCTTGTCCATGTGTTTGGAAGTTCTTTGTCCAACCATTATTCTCAGGTAACATCTATTTTTTTTTGGCTGAGGTATGTTTCTTGTGTGTAACTTAATGTTTGGTCCTATACATGTTTATTATCTCAGTCTGTACCTTTTTATTTGAGACTTGAGTCCATTCATGTTGAGATTTTAATGACTAGTGACTGTTAGATCTTTTATTTTGATGTTGGTTGCGGTAATGTGTTTGTGTGGTGGTCTACTTTTGGTTTTACTGTAGTGAAGTTATTTATATATTGGGGTATATAATGTTTATTTGCCCTAAGATTATCATGCCATACAAATAATAAGATACAGAAACCTGTTAGATTTTATAATTGTTTTGTTTATCTTGAGTTGGGCAGGTATTTTACCTACCCTGTCTCAACAACCTCACCATCCACTCTCAGCCGCCATCCAGTGTCATTGACCTTACCCATCTTTATCTGGGCTACCTTCCATCCATAAACTTATGAATACTTGCCTATATTTGATGTTTTTGTTTCCATCTACCCCATCCTTAGTTTCCTTTCTTCTGGTCCACGTGGTTTCTTCTCTTTGGTAACTCATCATGGTGTCCCCCTTCTTCCTCTTTTCTCATCTCTGTGTTTCCCTTGATTCTCTTGAAGCCAAAGCTCAGGAATCTTAATCATGCCTATCCGATTCTGCCCTACCTAGGTTTTAAGCCTTTAATCAACCAATCAGGTATAATGTCTTAGCAGACTTATACTACAAAGATAGCTTTATCCAGGCTGAAAGGACACCTTGAGGGCCAGTAATTAACATTGAAATACAAGCATAAAACCAACCCCCAATGTTATGCCTAGATCATGAGACCCCCAAGAGACCACCACAAGTCCAATGCAAACACACAAGGGTCTTTATTCAAGCTCTAACTCAGGCTATAAATCGTCCCTGGTGCAGTAGTTCAAGAAAGAGAGGCTCAAAGTCTCAGAAAGACAGAGTTGTTTTTTTATTAATTTTTTTATTTTTATATTAATTACAGTTTATTTACTTTGTATCCCAGCTGTAGCAGAGTTTTTAAAGGGAAAAACCTCAAGTGGGGAATTCCAACAGAATTAGGTAAAACTGGTTAAGTGGTTCAGGGAGCAATGTGATCCTGAACCTGTATGACAGCCTTCTGGGTTGAGGACCCATTAACACATTCTGTGTTATTCACAACAATCTGTGGGGTGGATGGCCAGGTGGTTTCTCTTGGAACCGATGATAGGGGCCAAGTTACTTTAAGGACAATCAATTTAAGATAAAGTCTGAGAAAGAAAATGGAGTTAGCCCTATTATCTTTAATCCCTTTACCAACATTCTGGTTTTTGTGTGTGTCTAACTTCCTTGGGTAGCAGTTTTCCTTCTACTATTTTCTGTAGGGCTGGGTTTGTGCATATATATATATATATATATATATATATATATATATATATTTAATTTGGTTCTATCATGGAATATCTTGTTTTCTCCATCTACGTTGATTGGAAGGTTTGCTGCATATAGTAGTCTGGACTGGCTGTAGTGTGGTCTGTTAGGGTTTTCAAGTCATCTGCTCAGGCCCTTCTGGCTTTTATGACTTCTGCTGAGAAGTCAGGTGTGATTCTCATAGGTTTGCCATTATATGTTACCTGGCCTTTTTCCCTTGCAGCTTGTAATATTTTTCTTGGTTCTGTAAGTTTAATGTTATGATTATTATGCTGTGGGAGGATTTTCTTTTCTGGTTTAACCTATTTGGTGTTCTGTAGACTTATAGGCATCTCTTAAGATTGGGGACATTTTTTTCTATGATTTTGTTGAAAATATTTTTGGCTCTTGGAGCCTTGAATCTTTCCTTTCTTCTATTCCTATTATTCCTAGCTTTATTTTTTTCATGGTGTACTTGATTTCTTGGATGTTTTTTGTCAGAAATATTTTGGATTTAACATTCTCTTGGATGCACTGATTTCTTCCTTTGTGTTTTCTACACCTGAGATTCTTTCCTACATCTCTTGTATTCTGTTGGTGGTGTTTACCTCTGTAGTACCTTCTTCCCTAAGTTCTCTCTCTCCAGGATTTCTTCAGTTTGTGTTTTGTTTAATGTTTCCATTTCCATCTTCATACCTTAACTGTCTTGTTATTTCCTTCACCTGTTTGTTTGTATTTTCCTGCCTTTCATTCAATTCCTTTGCCTGTTTGTTTGAACTTTCCTCTATTTCTTTCAGTGATTTAATTATTTCCTCTCTAAAGGCCTTAATCTGTTTGTCTGAATCTTCCTGGATTTCTTTATGAATTTGATATCTTTCCTCTGTTTTCATCTTCATGAGCATAGATTTAAGGCCATTTTTTTTTTCTTGTTTCAGTTGTTTCAGAGTATACAGGGCTGCTTGCTTTGGATAACTGTTCTGGGGATGTCATATTGTTTTGGCTTTTGTTGATTCTGTTTTTACATTGATCTTTAGGCACTGTTTTTTTCTGGTGTTGGATGTTAGATCCTGTGGCCTACAGGAGTTATTGGGGATACAGAAAGGGAGCCGGGGCAGAAAGATGGATGTTCCTGCTGGAGCCCTTCTTAGGTTGTTGGGAATGATCTCAGACGGCAGGCAGTTCTCAGTGAATTGCCTGTGGGTCTCCTCCAAAGCAATTTAGATCCTGGAGAGCTCAGGGATCTTCCTTTTGCAGAGAAAGCCCTCAAGTCAGTTGCCCTACCACTAGCTTTCTTAGTCTGAGGTTAGTGAGCTCAGACACTGTGCTTCCTGGGTGCTGCCTTTTTAGAGACCCTGTGAGAATAGAGGTCTTACTGGTCTCCTTAGGGAGATGGTTGAGCCTGAGAGCAGTGGGTCCTGAATGTCAGGAAGCCCAAATTTGGAGCTGCTCACTGGGGATGGTTAGAATGGGCTCCGAGTTTGGAGCTTCACCCTCCACATACTAGGAGGTAACCTCTCCAAGAGATGGCCATAGTGGGTACCCTAGTTTGAAACCTGGGGTTGCTGATACTGCAAGGTGTCTGCGGGGCAGTGAGAGTAGGCCACAAATTTGGACATGTGTGGTCCCCGTACCAGGAAGTATCTTCTCCATAGGTCAGTGAGAGTGAGCACCAGAGAAGAGAGCAGTGAGACACAGGTACCAGAAGGTGGAGTTTTGCAGTTCACAGTATGGCCTGACAGCCACTCTGCTCTCACTGAGCTGCTGTTCAAATACCATGCTTGGCCAGCACTTCCTTATTGGATTACCTGTAATAAGTTTTGTTACTGTATGTTTCTGTACAAAGTAATGAACCTCCTTATATCTTTTTTATAAATGTAGGTAATATACTCTGACTATATTTACCATTCATAAGATTTTTTTTTTCTGATTTAAAGCACTCAAACTTAAACTCACCATATGAAGTATCAAACTTGAAGCTAGAGAATTTTTGGTATTAAAGAAAAATAGGCTGGGGAAAAAGAATTTGGTGGAATGATAATTTAATATTGTTAATATATGTCTTCTTAGCTCATAGGGTCCAAATACAGTTTACACCATGTACACAGTCTTCATTTCATTTCAGGCAAAAAAAAAAAAAAGTGACCCTGTTGGCAAACTGAATAAACTGTAGATAGAAATAAATGAGGAGGTAAGTTAGTAAGTAAGTAAGTAAAGTTGCCTTTAGTGCATTCTAACTTTTTCTATAAAGCAGTTCGACTGGCTACAAGTATTATTAAAATCTGCAGGATACAACAGCTAGCAGGGTAAAGAGAAACTTTGCAGGCTAGAGTGAAGAACATTTTATCTACCTGTTCATTTCCCATTTCTGAATGGTGGCATTGGTTTACCATCTTATCATTATTAAAGTAATTTTTCTAAAACATAGGAAACCTCCAAAAATTAATACAAATTTCCAACTGTAATGAAAGTTATTTTTTAAATTAGAACCTTAAATGCTACAGGTAATTGCTATTTTCACCCCCAACTGTATTTTATTCTGCCTTCAACAACTTATAAAATATAACAATGCCCAAAGTTACATTCCAACTTCTAGAATTGTGACCTTTTTATAGTAGATTTTAAAGCCACTTGTCACAGATATATCAAAAACAAAGAGGGAAAAAGAAAGAGGAAATGGGAGGGGAGCAAGGTGGTAGTAACGAGAAGAGGAGAGAATAAGAGAGAATAGAAGAGAAGGCAAGAAAAGAGGAGAGAAAAGAAGAGAAGAGAAAGGAAGAGAAGAGATGTGATTACAATTTTCAGAGGTCTGAATATTGTGTCCTAAGTTATATCACTTCACAAAAATCTGTCATCACTCCAAATACTCTTCCCTAATTCAACAAAGTAAGAAATCAAGACTGTGCTGTCTCAATTTTGTTCTTCACAGTTCTTGGTAAAACTGATGAAGGAGATCCATCTCTTATTCTCTTGGTGATAATTAGGTTTGAACATAGGTAACAACAATGAATAGTTTAGTAAAATTTACCGTAAAGAAAACTTAGTTGTGCAGACATTGAGATATGGTCATGCAGAGGACAGATGGGACCATACTATCTTTTTATTCCCTTTTGAATCCTAGGCAATGACAAAATAAGCCAGGTCATGTCCTGAGAAATACTGACGGATTGTTTCATATGACTCTGGAGCATTTCAAACAGTCCTACAAAAGCAATGTGTTGCAATTTATTTCAATTTTCTTTTTTCACCAATTTTTCATGTATCTAAAATCAGCAGCAAGAATGACTGCTTTCATATTTCAAACACATGATTTTTTATGTAAAGTTACTGTGGAGTGAAAACTGGATATATCTTTAGATTATTTCCTATTTTTATTAATCCTGCTCCCAGAGTAAACCACAACATTAATGATGCCAACAAATTCCAATAGAAATAATAACAATCTACTTTTCATTTCAAGAACAGGTAGAGATCTGATTTCTGAGACACAATCATTCCTCTGAGGAAGTTGATGATGTTGAGCTACATAATTCTGGCTCTACTATCTTTATCCCACTGTAGAAACAGTGAATTTCTCTGGGTTACAGAGAAATTCTTTTCACATGTCTCCTTACCTCCTCACCTGTATCTAGCTCAGAATACAACATGAATGACCCAAACAATAAAATCTGAGTTGACTCCCAATTTTCCTACATTTGAAAGAAAAGAAAACATTCCATATAAAACCAAGGAGGTTATTATGCTGGGTGTCTCCAACATAAAACAAATTTTCATTATTTAATTAGGTTTTTATTTTGCATGACGACAACAAAAAAAGGATGACAAGAAATAACATGTCTCAAACTGATTGATGAATTGATTCTTGGGAGAATCTTTTTGTAAGATGTTTCTCTATCCTGTCTTTACTGCTTAAGGCTTTTTGTGATTGGTTAAATAAAGATCTGACAAGCCAATAGATGAACAGGAAGAGATAGGTGGTGTTTCCAGTGACAGAAAGGAATTCTAGGAAGGAGAAAAGTTGGATGTAGAAACTAAGGGGAGGTAACAATCCATGGCAGAGAAAGTAGATTTGGGAAAATGTATTAACTTTAGTTGAGGGAAAGATAGTTTAAACTAGAATAAATTAAGACCTTAGGCATTTCTAATTAATGAAAAGTCTCAGAATCATTATGGTAGATGGTGCTTCAAGGTCAGTATGTGTAAAAATGACTCTCAACTTATAGTCTTTAGAATCCAGGCTTAGGGCCTGAAAAGTCTAGGATGAAAGGGAAGCAGATACTTTCCAGAGCAATTTCTTAGCTGAGCAGAAAGGTCCCTTTGTGAGAGAGGGACGTGGATTTTCCATCTTCAGGGGATCCTGCATGATCCCGTCCATGAGGGAAAAGAGGGCAGAAGTGTGATGCAGGATTATGATGGAATAACTTTCCAGTACCATCCTCAGTGAGACTGTTCAATGTTATTTGGGGTGAATAAAGACTATATAATTCTTGGGGAATCAGTGGAAAGTCCCCAGGGTAGGTGTGCTCTATTGGCTGAGGTTTGAGATGCCAGAAATGCATCAGAGCAGGGATTCCAGATGCTTGTGGGGCAGGTTCTCACCCAGAGAAAGAAAGTTGAAATAGTGTTTTGGTCAAGAACAATGTGTGTTCTCTCAGGGGTAAGGGTTAGGCTTAGAGATGCTCTCCAGATGAATTCTGTCAAAAAGAAAGAAGCACCTTCCTGAGAAAGCTAGACCTCCATTCTGTTGCAAGCTTAGGAGGGATGTCTGGACATTGTAGACAACAATCTCAAACAGCAGGGTTTTCTATATCAGGAGATATACAGGAGCTGGGAGGCATAGGCTTTCTGCACTTGAACACACAAAGACCTCTGCCCAGCAGGGCTTTCACAGGCCAGGATCTCTGCGGGAGGTACAGCTGTACACCCCTAGCCAACAGCACTTCAGGGGAAGTGGTTCCTCAGCCACACAGAGGTAGAGTGAGTTGCAATAGCTTGTCATGCAGGACTACAGAGTGTTGTAGCCCAGAGTCAAGTAGAGGGTTAGACCAATCCAAGGGGAAGGAGCCAGCAACCAGCACTATGTGCTAAGCTGAGCTGAAGAAATCTAGGCACAGACAGAAGTTGAAATACTGAGCCTAGAAAGTCTCTGCCCAGGTACAGTATGTTTGATTGTGCTTAAGTGCTAAAGAACAAGAAAAGAAAGAAAAGAAAAGAAAAGAAAAGAATTAAGAAAAAGGTATAGACAATCATAGAAAAATAAATAGTTCAAAAATAATAAAACAAAGTCTCTGAAGGAAGGAGTTAGAAATTAAAAAAGAAAAATATTTTCTATGGTAAAGTTGAGAAAAAAATTACACAATGCATCTGATCTCGTATAATATTGGTTTGCTTATCAGCATAAAAATAATTATTTTGTCAGTAATGATTACAATTTTTTATATCCTCTTTAAGAGGGATCAAAACAAGGCAGACCTAGATAAGTAAGGGGCTAAAAATATCTTGTTAAGTTAAAACAATAGAAAAAATTTAATCAGTTTTTTGAATCATGAAGAAATGTTAAATGAATCCAATCTAAAGTACCTCTATATGTAAGACTTCAAAAAGGCAGTTTATATCTGTTATAAAACCTGAAGTGATTTTCTCAGTCTTGTTACGGAAATGAGATAAGGATGTGAGAAATTCAGTTATCAAGAATTTGGATGACAAATTGTAGAATAACAAGACATAAAAAATTTTAAGGAAGCAGTAATGACCTATGGCTTACATTTGCCGTATGTAGAACAAACATTTATTAATCAGGCCATATATAATAATAAAATTCCAAAAGTTTTGCGAGGTTTAGTGACAGCAATTTAAGAGCCTGGCCCTCAGTTACAACGGTACATGGTCAAAAGATGACTCTTCAATCATGGAACAACAAAATAGGACTAGAGGCATTGATATTGTCAGGGATCAATAACCAGGTGCAGGTCAGATTAGAATACAGATTACCCTTGATGACACCATCTGAGAACAACTCTGTACAATAACCTTAAATGCTAGGTACAAGGTTGAACAATAGGGGTGACCAAAATCAGTTACAAAGATAACCCAAATTACAAATGACTCTTTCACTGACTTTTTATAAGGGTTTACTATAGCCCTATTATAGAGCAATATATCAGATATACCTGCTAGAGAAATTTTATTCGAAGCTACAAATTTTGAAATGCTAATGCAGAACACAAAAAGGCTCTTAGACTTTTAAGAGCCAGATCTCCACCTTTTAATGAATGGATCAAAACTACTGCAGATATAAAATCCAGTGCTCATAATTCAGTTATGGTTAGACAAACAGAATGTGTGAAAACACAAATGTCTGTTGTGGTAGCTGAGAAAGATCAGGTCATCCTCTAAAGAACTGGAGACAAACAGTTCCTAAGGATAAATTCTTCTATAATAATAATTCATTGAGAAAGTTTCTTGTAAAATGTAGATGTAAAAGAAACAGGCATATGGCTCATGAAATATACTCATCCAAATATACTCATCCAAATATACTCAGGCATTTCCTTCATGTTAGAAAACTGATTATGGAGCTTAGCTCAAGGCCTGACCCTCCAAAACCCTATACATTTGTTTCCTGTTCATCAAATAAAGACTATTCCAAAAAGCAACTAGAATAATCAAAGGCTGATAGGAAAGACAGAGCTGCTCAAAACTTAAGCCTTTTAACAGAGACAGAGCAGCTCTATTGGATAGAACAAAAGATTCTAAAGATACCAAGAAACAGATATTTTGGCAAACTACTATGTATACTGAGAGACCAAAGTTAAATTACAGTTAGATGGAATTGAAATTAAAGGGTTAGTGAGTACAGAGGCAGATGTAACTATAATATCACAAGATTCCTGGAATTCAGCTTGGCTGCTTCAAAGGGTAGTGCTACATAGCTAGGAATTGGGACATTGTCTCAGGTAAAAAAAAAAAATCTAAAGTAGATTAAATACATAGGACCAAAACTTCAAATAGGAAAACTGAGGCTATGTGTAGCTAATATGGTCATAAATCGGTGGGGAAAAGATTTTGTTGCAACAGTGGGAAGCACAAATTAGCATTCCTCCAGCTTGAAAGACAGGTTGTAAAAGAGGAGAAGTTCCTAATAAAGAATTTTTAAAAGTATTTCAGACTGTCCAAGCTGTCAATAAGCAGGATACAGCAGAGGCTGACTCTTCAACTTTATATGTGGAAACCACTTTCAGGAGGCCACAGCTGCTCTGCCACTCCAGTGGCAAACTGACAAACCTGTTTGTGTAGAAAAATGGCCTACGACAGAGAAAAATTGTAGTCACCAGAACAGCTAATCCAAGAACACCTGGATTCAACATAGAGAAGAGTCCACCAATTGTAGTCAAAGTTTTGGTTGTGTTTTGTGGATATGATTTTGTTATAGTCCAAGTGTAGAATTCCGGAATAGTTGGACCTTAGCTGATAGCAGCCTCTTGAGAAGCACATGATCTTTGTTGGCTGATACACAGCCTCATGAGATGGCTGGTGATCCTTGTCAATAGGAAACTGCCTTGTGCAGAGGGCGTGATTTTTGCCAGCTGAAAAAATTCCTGGTGTGGACTCTGAGAAGGTATAAATACTAGCCCACAGACAGAGAGAGAACCCTTTGCTTCACATTGCTTTGGACAGCAATGCTTGGCATAATTTCTGCTATGCTTGCATTGCCTCACTATACTTCACATTGCTTTGCTCCTAGAGAGAAAAGCTCCAGAGAACTTTTCATGCCACTTCTGCTGAGCTGTGCCACTTTTGCCGAATGCTGCTGTTGCTGCTGATTTGTACCACCACCACTGTTAGCTTTTTGCTGCTGTTATTAGCTGTTTGACTAGACTGCTGGTATCCTGATGATGAAGATAGAATTGTCCCAAGGAACTATGTCTAAAGAGATCTACATTCCACATTCCTATTAATCATCTTTCTCTCCAAACTAAAGTTGGTGGGTTGGAAGAGAGGTAGAGGTATTTAAGAACCATAAATAAAGTAGTTTTTTTTTTTTAATTAAAGCCTGAAAACACGTTTGTAAGGTTGTGACTGAAAAGAATGAGCCATTAAATACTCTTGATGGGAGTGTATGATAGTGCAGTCATTATATGAATCACTGTGGAATGTTAGCAAAAAATAAACTCATATTTGCACGTGACTCATGTATACCACTCTTAGGCAAGTATCCAAAGTTTTGTCATCTTACTACTGAGGAGACTCTTACACAGTGTTTGTTGTTTTGGCAAGCTGCCTATATGTTAAACCATTGGATTGATGATACAATTATGATGTTATACAATGAGAATTCTATTCATCTAAAAAGAAAATAAAATGATAAAAAATTCTGGGATAAAAAATTCAAAGCCTACAACCGACTCTTATAACTCTCCAATTTTTTTAAACTTGTCATTAAAGAAAGACTCTAACTAGCAATGTATCAAATAATCAAATAATAAGCTAAGGTCAGATGAAAGGGGGGGAGGTCCTCCCCTATCAGTGGACTTATCTGGGATATAAGATAGACAGTGTACGAAGATTTGCCCAAAGATCAGGAGATCTTAAATCAGGAGGGACCAATTAAAAACTATTAATGATTTTCAAAAATTGTTGGGAAATATTAATTGGCTAACATCCACAACTACATTAACTATTCAAGAGCTAATTTATTTCAAACATTACAATATGATAAGGTCTTAAATAATCCACAAAAATTATCAGCAGAGGCTGAGAGAGAGAATTGACTCTGGTAGAAAAGAAACTACGCGATGTATATGTGGACTGTTTGGATACAAAGAAGGCTTGTAATTTGGTTTTCTAGCCTTCTACTTATTCTCCCACTGGAATTCTTATGAAGAGAGAAGATAATATCTTAAATGGGTATATTTAGCATACAAAAGAGTAAAAATTTAAAGACATATGTAAAAACGTTTTCTGAATTTATTTTGAAAGGAAAAATGAAACTTCTTCAATTAGGTATAAATCCAGAAGAAATTGTAATTCATTTTACTAATGCTGAGATTGCCTCATTATGGGTAAAAAATGAACACAGGCAAAGATATTGTAGTAATTTTTTGGAGAAATTAACAACAAATACCCCATAAACAAGCAACTTCAGCTTATAAAAATAACTAATTGGATTCTCCCTCATATAGTAAAAAGAAAACCAATTTTTGGAATCCTTACCTTCTAAACTGCTGCAAATAAATCAGGAAAGGCAGATTATTATTCAGAAAAAAATAAGTAAGGTAGCTCAGGGTCCTTATAATTTGATTCATAAATTAGATCTGCATGTCATTCTTATGGTATCTCCAAAATCTCTTACTATAGTTCCAGACTCTCAACATGTGAAAGAGTTGTTTTGCATATTGAAACTGCTGAACTTATCCAGTATGATTCAGAATTAACTTCACTATTTACAGGATGCACATGTGGACCCTTTGGATCTAACAATGTCCTGACTTTTTGGTTGTTTTGCCTTCTACTCATTCTTTGACAGGAATTACACAGAAATTTCAGTTAAGAGGGGTTGATCAAAAGTTATTAATAGTCTTAGTCATGGAGGAAACAAAGTAAGAGAAGTTGAACTCCGGTATCACTTTTTCACTTTTTTTCCTTCTTCCTTCTGTCTGTCCTACCTAGTGTTAGAGGGGGAAAGGGAGAGAAGGGATGAAGGAAAAGGGTTATATAGAAACTATAGGAAAAAATGGTAGAGAACTGAATCTACTTTTAGACTAAAGAACATTAACAATCCAAATATTTTAATCTGGATTTTTTATATTGATACAGATTTAGAATTATATTTTGCATATATATGAATATATATATATGTGTGCATAAGGTATTTCACTTAAGCAACTCATTTAAAAATGTAACAAAATTTTAGTCTTCGACAAGTTCTTTAGGATAATTAAGAAATACTAATTAGTAGTTAGTCACATAAACATATGTTCATGTTAGATACTAGCCTAGTTAATTAAAGAAATATATTTCCTAAGATATTCACCTTAGATGAATAGTGAGTAGCTAGGACCAAGCCAAATTTGCCTATTCAGATATAATGTGGTTAGATGGTCTTCAAAAACTTAACAGATCTATAGATTGTGGCATTTAAAGATGTTAATAAAAGGCCTTTTTGACAGTGAGACATATCTGCTCCTAGCAGCACCTAAATTATGCTTCAAATAAAATGATGGACATCGAAGAACCTCCACATGGAGTTTCCTTCAAATGGGGCAAACCAGCCACTGAGCAAGAAAGTGCCCTTGACTCAATTGCAGACAGCATGCTGTCCAAACTGGTCAAAGAAGAGGCAGGGAAGCTGACTGACAAGCTTGCCAAGACAAGGTAAGCAGTCCTTCATAATTCCTGCTTCACAAACACCTGTCAGATATTTTGTGCCAGAATGCTGAAGATCATGCTCCAATATTGCAGAAGTTTCTTGAGTGCCTGTCCAGGTAGCCAGCAACCTCTCTCATTGCTATAGTTTTAGAAGGTGCTTGCTCTGCGCTTCCTGTTTACTCAAGTTATATTTATCTTTCTCAAGTCTCTGATGGGTTTGGAGACTAGATATATATTGTCTCACCTAGGATAGATAGTAGAGTACTTTTCCAGGGTTGCCAAAAACATATTAGACTGGATATAGTGAATGTGATTCTTGCTTGAAAGTTTTCATAATTGTTTTATTGTATATAGTTCATTGATGTTAGAAACAGACTTTTATTGGACTAAAGGGGGAGATGTTTAGAGAACCTTTTTTGTAAGATATTTCTCTATCCTTCCTTACCTAAGGCATTTTCTCATTGGTCAAATAAAGATATGAAATGCCAATAGCTAGACAGGGGGAGATAGGTGGACTTCCAAAGAGAGAGAGGAGTTCTGGGAAGGAAAGAAGCTGGGGATTTGCCAGTGAGATGCATAGGTGGGCAGATATTCAGGGACTGAGGAGGGGTAATAAACTATACAGGAGGGGCTAGTTTGTGTAAATGGGTTAATTTCACTTGTAGGGGCTAATTGGGTACCAGCATAAATGAAGGCCTTAAGCATTTGTAATTAATAAAAAGTCTCATTGTTGTTATTGGGAGTTAGTGCTTTGGGGACATTAACGCTGAAATAGTGAAGGGCAAAAATAAAGAAATGTATTTGAAGACAGAATTTGTATGATTTCTTCCTCACCTAAAAAGTTATAATAAAAATCTCTAGAAAATGGTCACTTCTATTTGGAAATCTTACCATAATTTTTTAGAAAATTGTACATCTTAAAATACATCCTATGGGGTAAGTTATACAGTATGTTAAGATTATAGGTTTGATCTTAATATAAAATGAAATACCAAAGGATAAAAGGCCAAATGATTTGCCATGAACTGCTTCAACTTATCTCTAAACCATTAAATAACTGTTTAAAATACAGCCAAATTTACTTGACACCTAAAAAGACATAGCACAGGATTGTGAATCCTTGTGACTTGAGTCTTTTCTTTTACCTTTCTCCTGCATATACTTTCCTAATGTATGGCATGAAAATAGGTTAAACAATGTGCTTCCAACACAGGAATAGATGGCCTTAACGTCTTTTCTATTTGCCTAATTCTTGTTCGGTTTTTTAATTTTATTACCTTAGAGTAGCTAAAGACAATGTAATTTTAAGGCATATGCAGTCTTTGTAAATGTAATGATAATTCAGCTTCTAAAAGCCTTGTCAGCCATATAGATTCAGTGACATGGATTTATGAACAAAGTACAAGTTCACTGAATACTAATCTTGGCCATGCTATGATTTATGATACAGAGCTGGGCTAAGTGCCTAACATCTCAGTTTTCTCATCTACTAAAAGGCAACAACATTTTTTTTAAAGTCTCTTGGAGAAATTGGGTGTGGTTCAATTAATCAAATGTATTAAAGCATTAGGCTATTACATTTTCAAATCAGTTCACACAGCACATTCTGGTTCAAATTCTATTCTATTCAAGCAGAGTTTTAATGTTTGTCCTTAATAAATCAACATTTTGGTTCAGGTGAGATTTATCAAAGACACACAGATAGTAAGGCCTTTAAACGCCAACCACACTCCTGCTGCCTGCAGACATCCTCACATACATACCTATTCTTGTTTGTTGAATACCAAGCCCAGAGCATTTATTGACCCAGGGGGATTAAACTTTAGTGCAAGATGCCAAGTAATTAGGGAAGTGACATTAGAACATCATTTACAGTCCTCTGTAGTAATGAATGGCAATGTCAGCTAAAACAAGGACAAATTTACGAGATCTAACAGCTTAGAGAAGCCCCTAACATAACACCTGCATAAGATAGCATGCAAACATCAAGCCATGCTCAGGATTAGGAAAAAATTTTGAAGCAATTACTGCCTGCTTTCCTAGCAGCCATGAGTACTAACAACACAATTTCAGATACAAGTCAACAAGCTCACAATAAATGTTATTTTCCCATATGTGACCTTTCAGAGGAGAAATTGACAGTAATAGCTATCCTTATCAGAGTAAGGTAAACATTCTATTACAGAGATTATGCTCATGGTTAGCAAGGGTTTCTCTCACCTAAGTAAAAACTTATAATTTCTTACATCATTTTTGGGAAGATGTAACTTTTCTCTTTATTTTTCAATATATAGTTTTTAAGGAAGCACATATTTTAATACCTACTTTTTTTTCAGCACAAAGAAACACTCTGAAATCTTGACATTTACTTTGGTTTCTTTAACTTGTGCTTGCTTCCTATTTAGACGATTAGCACATGAGGTTAGAGTTTTAAAATTTTCTGAAGACCACATTTCATCGTTTTTTGAACCAAAGTAGCTTCATAATGTTAGTAGTTCCTCAAGAGCCAATTGAAAAACAGATCAATGCTTTTAAGAACACACACACAAAAAAACACTAAGTTTTATTTTTAATATGATTAACCTCAATGAATTAATAAAACTTAGGATAAAGACAAAACTAAAATGGTTTTGGCTCTTTTTCAAAAATCAGGTGTCTGTAGGTATGTGGGTTATTTCTGGGTTTTTGATTTGATTCCATTGAGCTTTCAGTCTGTTTCAATGCAAAAATATGCATTTTTATTACTGTTTCTCTATAGTACAGCTGGAGATCAGATGTAGAGATACCTTCATAAGTTCATTTATTGTATAGGATTATTTTAGGTATTCTGGATTTTTTATATGAACTTGAGATTCATTATTTTAAGGTCTGTGAAGAATTGTGTTGGTATTTCGATGGGAATTGCATTGAATTTGTAGCTTGCTTTTGGTAGGATGCCTGTTTTTACTATGTTAATCTTGCTGATTCATGAGCATGGGAGATCTTTCCATTTTCAGATATATTCTTCAATTTCAGAATAAAGGGCTTTTAAAAAAGTTTTCCAAGCAAAAGGACCCTAGATGGCAGCTGGAGTAGCCATTCTAATATCTAATAAAATAGGCTTTCAACCAAAATTAATCAAAAGAGATGGGGAGGTATCATTTTCTTCAGGGTCCCCAACCAAGCACAATGTGTGGAGAGAACCTAAAACCCTAGCTCAGAGGTAGCCTGTAGACTGCCTCCAAGTGGGGTCCCCAGTAAGGGGAACTGGGACTTTCTCTGCCATGAACTCAGTGGCAGACTCTCTGATCACCTCCTGCTGGGGAGATGCAGCCTTGTCGGACCCCAGAAGAAAACAATGCAACCAGTCTTGATAAGACCTATAGGCTAGGGCCAAATAGAAGGGAAGGAGGACCTCCCCTATCAGTGGACTAAGGGAGGGGCATGGGAGGAAATGAGGGGAGTGGGTGGTATTGGGGGGAGATGAGGGAGGGGGCCACAACTGGGATAGAAATTGAATAAATTGTAATAAATGTTAATAATAAAAAGGAAAAAAATGACAGGGGAGGGACACTTCATTCTCATCAAAGGAAAAATCCACCATGAGGACATCAGAATTCTGAGCATCTATGACCCAAATACATGGGTAAAAGAATGTTATAAATGAAACATTAAAGCTTAAATCACTCATTGAAGCCATTAATAGTGGGAGACGTCAACACCCTACTCTCATCAAGGAATAGATCATGGAGACAGAAGCTAAATGGAGAAATAATGACACTTACAGAGGTCATGAATGAAAGGGACCTCATAGATGTTTACAGAACTTTTCACTCAAACTCAACGTATATACCTTCCTCTCAGCACCTCATGGAACCTTCTCAAAAATTGACCATATAGTCACACACAAAGCAAGCCTCAGCAGAACCAGATGATTGAAATAATCCCTTGTGTCCTATTAGACCACCACGGTCTAAAACTAAACCTCAAAAATAACAGAAATAGCAAAAAGCCTCCACATGGATGGAAACTGAACAAGTCTCTACTCAACCAGAGCTGGATCAGGGAAGAAATAAAAAAAGAAATTAAAGACTGCCTAGAATTCAATGAAAATGAAAGCACAACTTACCCAAAGGTATGGGATACAGTGAAAGTAGTGCTAAGGGAAAGTTTATAGTACTAAATGTCTTCATAAAGAAATTTGAGGCATCTCATACATGCAACTTAATGGCATACCTGAAAACAACAGAAGAAGAAGAAGAAGAAGAAGAAGAAGAAGAAGAAGAAGAAGAAGAAGAAGAAGACACACAGAAGAAGAGTAGACTGCAGACTGCTGCTGGAAATAATAAAAATCAGAGCTGAAATCAATAAATTTGCAATAAAGGAAACAAACAATTCAAAGAATCAACAAAACCATCAACTGTAATTTTTCTAAGTGAGAAAAAAAATGAGATGATAAACTTCCCTGGCTAGTTTAGTGTCAGTTTGACATATAAAAGAGTTATTTAAAAGCTCAGCATCTGCTTTGATAATCTGCAGGGCAGAGAATTTCAGGGGCCCTCTATGACAGGCTCCTAAGTTGTTTCCTGTTTTCTTCTTCTAATGTCAATCTGCTTTGCCTTTCTGGTCGGGGATTGAGCATTTTAGCCAGAGTTCGCCCTCTTGATTAGTTTTTTTTAGGTGTACAGATTTTAGTAGGTTTATCCTATTTTATATGTCTATATGAGTGAATGTATACCATGTGTGTTTTTCTGCTTCTGGGACACCTCACTCTGGATGATCCTTTCCAGTTCCCACCATTTACCTGCAAATTTCATGATATCCTTGTTTTTTATTGCTGAGTAATATTCCATTGTATAGATATGCCACAATTTCTGTATCCATTCCTCAGTTGAGGAGCATCTGGGTTGTTTCCAGCTTCTGGATATTACAAATAAAGCTGCTACAAACATGGTTGAGCAAAGGTCCATACTGTGTACTTGAGCCTCTTTTGGGTATATGCCTAGGAGTGGTATAACTGGATCTTGAGGAAGCACTATTCCTAGTTGTCTGAGGAAGCGCCAGATTGATTTCCAGAGTGGTTGTACAAGTGTACATTTCCACCAGCAGTGGAGGAGGGTTCCCCTTTCTACACAACCTCTCCAGCATGTGTTATCACTTGAGTTTTTGACCTTGGCCATTCTAATGGGAACTGTTGGGCAGAGTGCACAGAATCTTATGAAAGATGTGGGAAATAGTAAGATAGGGAGAGGACAGGAGCTCCACAAGGAGAGCAACAGAACCCAAAAATCTGAGCACAAGGGTCCTTCCTAAAACTGATACTACAACCAAGTACCATGCATGGAGAAAACCTAGAACCCCTGCACAGATGTAGCCCATGGTAGTTCAGTATCCAAGTGGGTTCCATAATAGTGGGGACAGGGACTGCCTCTGACATGAACTGATTGGGGGAGTAGCCTTACTAGGCCACAGAGGAAGACAATGCATCCACTCCTGATGAGAGCTGATAGACTAGGATCAGAAGGAAGGAAAAGAATATCTCCCCTATCAGTGGACTTGGGAGGGTTATGTGTGGAGAAGGGGAAGGGAAGGTGGGATTGGGAGGTGAGGAGGGAGGGATTTATGGGGGGATACGAAGTGAGTGAAATGTAATTAATAAAAATTAAAAAAAGGAGGTACTCTCAATTGCAAAATTTCTCCATAAGACTTACTTGTTTGCAAATATATACTACATTTTGTTTATTAGTGATTAATTTTGTATGCTGATTTCTAATTAATTTATTCATTTTACATCCTGATTGTAGTCCTCTCATCTCCTCCTTGTTCTACCCACTCTTCCTGTTCCCTCATATCCCTGTTCCTTAGTCCTCAGAAAGTTGGAACTGTCTTCTGTTTCCAACTGACCCCAAACTATAGAGTCTTCAATTCTCTTCAGGACTGCAGGCATACTCTTCCTCTGTGGCCTAGCAAGGCCACCTCACACAGGGGAGGTGATCGAGATAGGGCAACAGAGTTCATGTCAGGGACAGTCCCTGCCCCACTTACTATTTGACTTACATGGAGACTGAATTGCGTCTCAGCTTCATCTGAGCAGGGTACCTGGGTCCTCTCCATGCATGGTCCTTGGCTGGTGCATCAGTCTCCTCAGTCCCCCCTGGGCCCAGACTCCTTTGCTGTCTTGGTCTTCTTGTGAAGCTCCTGTCCTCTCTGTGTCCTTCTACCCTCCAACTCCCCACTGTTTCATAAGTGGATATTACTATATTAAAATCCACAAACCCAAAGCGCTAAGTAACAAGGAGAGGCCTAGGGATGATGCTTAATTCTCATTCAGAAGGGCAAATAGAATAGACACAACTCAATGGCTGAAGAGTGGGAGCAGGACAGGAGCCTTCCATAGATGTCCTCTGAAAAACTCCACCCAGCAGAGGATCAAAGTAGATGCTGAGATTCACAGCCAAACTTTGGGCAGAACACAGAGAATCTAGTGATTAATTTTTATGGCTTGGCCCTTTGTGAGTTGGCACCATCCCTGGGCATTTACTTGGGATGTGTAAGAAAGCACACTAAATTAGCGAAGAGGTGCATGGCAGTACACAGCACTCCTCCGTGGCTTCTGCTTCAGTCCTTTCTCTAGGCTCCTGCTTGAGTTCCTACCTTGATTTTGTTCAGTGATGAAGTGTGACCTGAGAGTTGTAAAATGAAGTAAGCCCTTTCTTCTCCAACTTGCTATTGATCATGGTGTTTTATCACTGTAATAGAAATCCTCGCTAAGGCAAATATAAACATTTTCATCATAATTCTATAGAGGTTGTTAAATTAATTGTGGATAGTATGAACCCAAAGATTTCAGCACAGTCTCACCACTTTATTATTGTTTTGCTATATTCCAATCACCATTGTTATTAATTCATTAATCTCCAAATCTAATTATCTTTATAACACATCACAGCAGTTTCTACTTTTTCTTGAAAATATTTGTATCATAAAGTAATAGGCTGCTTTTTCTTCCAACTTCATTACTTCCATAAAGCATACATGAATTGAAAAAGTGTGACAGGAATTAAGTTGAAATATCTCTAATAAGGTAAAACAAATTAGAAGAAAGTTATTTATGAAGGTAAAATTTTCAAGATGTAGTTATCTATGTAGCTGGTGTTCCTTAATTTCCAATGAAGTTATGACCTGAACTATAAGAATTTGAAAGTCTCTTAAGCCAGGAAAGCATTTAGTACTCTTTTTTTTTTTTGCTTTTTTTAAATTTATTTTTATCTCAATCACAGGTTAGGTACTTTGAATCCCAGGCATAGCCCCCTCCCTCATTCCCTCCTCCCCTCCCACTCCCTCCCACATCTCCCTCCTCCCCGCCCCCTTCAAGTCCACCAACAGGGGAGGACCTCCTTCCCTTC
>CM053743.1:58488959-58510995 GCA_028658305.1 Pachyuromys duprasi
GGGGGAGGGGGCTACGCCTGGGATTCAAAGTACCCAACCTGTGATTGAGATAAAAATAAATAAATTAAAAAAAAAGCCTATATGCCACAAAATTTGAAAATGTTAATGAAATGCATAATTTTCTTGATAGATTTTACTTACCAAGTTGAATGAAGATTAGATAAATAAGTTAAATAGTCATATATCCCCTATGTAAGTAGAAGCTGTCATCAAAACTCTCCAACCAAAAAAATCCAAGGGCCAGATGGTTTCAAACCCAGAACTCTACAAAGACCTAAAAAGAAGAATTAATACCAATACTCTTCAAACTACTCCACAAAAGAGAGTGAGAAGGAATATTACCAAACTCATCCTATGAGACCATAGTCACCTTGATACTTAAACCACACAAAGACCCAACAAAGAAAGAGAATTTTAGATCAATTCCCCTTATGAACATTGATGCAAAAATATTCAATAAAATACTTGCAAATCAAATCCATGAACACATCAAAGATATCATCCACCATGACCAAGTAGGATTCATTCAAGATAGGCAAGGGTGGTTTAACATATGGAAATCCTTCAATGTAATCCACAATACAAACAAATAGAAAAAAAAACACGATTATCTCCTTTGATGCTGAAAAACGATTTGAAAAATTCCAATAACCATTCATGTTTAAAGTCTTGGAGGGAGCATGTACACAATGAACATACCTAAACATAGTAGAGGCAATAAACAACAACACTATAGACAATATCAAAGTAAAGGGAGAGAAGCAAAGAAATCAATTACACTGAAATTTGGAACAAGGCAAGTTTGCTCCCTCTCTTCCTATCTCTCAACATAGTAGTTGAAGTCTTAGCTAGAGCAATGAGACAACTAAAGGGGATTAAGTAGATACAAATCAGAAAGAAGTAAAAGAATTGCGACATGCAAATGATATGAAACATACAAGAAACATACCACAGCCAAAAAAATAGATGTTACCTGAGAATAACATAATGACCCTCAAAATTCTTCCAGGGAACTCCTTCAGTTGTTAAACACAGTCAACAAAGTGGCTGGATACAAAATTAACCCAAAACAATCAGAAGACTTCCTGTATACAAAAAAACAAATGGGAAAGAAATTAGGGAAACAACACTCTTCATAATAGCCACAACTAACAAAGTATATTGATGTAACTCTAACCAAGCAGAAAAACTTGTATGAAAAAAAGAAACTTTCAAGTCTCTAAAGAACGAAATTGAAGAATATGTCAGAAGATGAAAAGATCTCCCATGCTCATGGATCTGTGGTAGTAATACTGTAAAAATAGCCATCCTACCAAAAGCAATCTACAAATTCAATGCAATTCTCATCAAAATACCAACACAATTCTTTATAGACCTTGAAAGAACAATTTTCACATTCATATGGAAAAAAAATACTCAGACTAGCTAAAACAATTCAGTAAAATAAAAGATATTCTGAAGGTTTATTTCTCCCTGATCTCAAGCTGTACTATAAAGCCACAGTAATAAATTGGCATGGTACTGACATTATAATAGACTAGAGGATCAATGCATTCAAATTGAGGACCCAGAAATAAACCCCCACACACCAACAGACACCTGATTTTTGACAAAGAAGCCCAAACCACACAATGGAAAAAAAAAAAGGTAGCATCTTCAACAAATGATGCTGGTCTAACTGGATGTCTATATATAGAAAAATGTAAATAGAACCATTTTTATCACCGTGCACAAAATTAATTTCCAAGTGGACCAAAGACATCAACATAAAACCGGAACACTAAATCTGTTAGAATAAAAAAGTTGAGAAGAGTCTTGACCTCATTGGCACAGGAGACAACTTCCTGAACAGAATACCAACAGCACAGGCTCTAAGATCAACAATCAAAAAATGGAGCCTCATGAAACTGAAAAACTTCTGTAAAGCAAAGGACTCACTGTCATCAGAACAAAATGACAGCCTATAGAATGGGAAAAAATATTCACTAACCGTACATCTAACAGAGGACTAATATTCAGAATTTATAAAGAACTGAAGAAATTAAACAATCCAATTAAAATGGGGCACAGACCTACACAGATAATTCCCAACAGAGGAATATTGAATGAAAGAGAAAACCTTAAAGAAATGTTCAACATCCTTAGTCATCAAGGAAAGGCAAATCAAAACAACTCTGAGATTCCATCTTCCACTGAACAGAATGGCTAAGATAAAAAAATCCAGTAACAACACATGCTGGAGAGGTTGTGAAGAGGAACCTTTCTCCATCTCTGGTAGATATGATTTCCACTTTGGAAATCAATATGGCACATTCACCGAAAACTGGGACTAGCTCTAACTCAAGATCCGACTCTGTTACTCATGGGCATATACCTGAAAGATGCTTAAACATACAACAAGGACGTTTGCTCAGCTACGTTCATAGCAGCTTTATTCATAATAGCCAGAATCTTGAAACAATCTAGATGTCCCTCAACGAAAGAATGGATAAGGAAATTGTGATACATTTACACAATGGAATACTACTCAGGTATTACAAAATAGGAATTAATGAAATTTGCAGGCAATTAGTTGTTACTAGAAAAGATCACACTGAGTGAGGTAACCTTGAAGCAGAAAGACATGCATGATATATACTCACTTTTAAGCAGATATAATTCAAAACTAACAACTTATCAATTAAGAGTTAGTACTACATGAAATAAGAGTTAATTTTGTTAGCAATTATGAAAATTATAACAAGAACCACTAATTACCAACAAGTATTAGTGTATATTAATGAAGTACAGGTATAATTTATTTAACATTAATGTTAAGATGTGAGTAGATATTTTGGAGGGTTACTGAACATTTTACACTAAGTTACACATACTTACATATGATTACCATTATATATTTAAAAAACTTTCTCAAGACTAGCAACAGTAGCAAGATTTCAAGATATTTAAATATTCAAAAAATGATAAATTTAAATATGGGTATTTGAATAAGCCATGTACATACATGTGCCATAGAACAAATAAAATAGTAAATATTAAAAGTGTCATTCAAATATTAATAAAATGTTACATTTGTGCATACTTGTCAACAATTATCTTTATCTGAAAATTAAAATAATAGCTAATGTCTGTAACATTCTTCTAAATCCTGGACAGTGATCTGTGAACAAGTCATTTATACACAAAACTTTCATAACATTATGATGGAAAAATTGCATAGCTATTTCATAGACAAAAATAGTCATATGGGGAAGACCAGATGGCTTAACCTGACAACCTGCATGTTATCCCTGGGATCACATGGTGGAAGGAAAGAACCAAGTCAAGCATGTCATCCCCCAATCTCCACATAAGCACTGGAACTGTTTGTGTGTGCATGCGAGCGAGCACACACATACTGATTTTTTAAAATTAAAATTGTCAATTAAAATTATTTAGAGTGAGAGAAGAAACAGTGCTGTTTTTTTTCCTCAAATTTTATAAAAGGAAATAGTTACAGAACAGCAAATAAATCAAGTTGATTTTAGTCTTGGATGATGCTGGACTTGGACATAGTAGTCAAAAAAAAACGTGTACTGAACATTTTTGTTGGATTAAATTTACTAATATTTGATACATCTAGATCCATGAAATGTAGTTTACTAAACTGTATTTTTAAAATGAGAATTTTTATTTATCTGGAAAATATATTAAATACTAAATCTTTGTATCTCAGATGGGTTGAAGTTTGAAAATTCTACTGCTACTGAAGATTGCAAAAGTATAGTATGTACTATATATGTGCATTGTGAACAACTCCAAACAGATTACTGCAGGCATGCCTCCATCAGAAAAGAGGAACTTTTCATCCCACAAGTAAAAGGTTCAGCCTAGCATTTTTCTTCAGAAGAATGCAATACCCATCACACCTAAGCAAAGGACTTGCAGAGGAGTAACCCACAGATATCATCACAATCTCAATCAGATTATCAGAAGGACTTGCAGAGGAGTAACCCACAGATATCATCACAATCTCAATCAGATTATCAGAAGCAAAGTACAATACTTTCAAATTACACATCCTGAATATGTGATGTTTCCTCTTCCAAGACCATATGTTATTTTTTTTTCCTCTTACTCTAGAAAAACTCAAATTGAAGAGTATTTCACAGGATACTTGAGCAACACTCTTCAAACTTTTCATTAGAAGAAAGCAGGGTAAGACCCCTTGCCTAGAAGCTAATGCTATATAAAAACTAGACACACCTCAGTAATCTGCATTGGACCCTGAGAAAGACAAAAGAACATGAAGGGAAGACAAAAGATATCCAAATAAGCCTGTGATACACAATCCCCTTCATTCAATGTCTATTCCTTATGTTGATTGCCATAATGGGAACTTTGAGCTTTTACAACTTTTCTGTAAACATGAAACTATTCTTAAATTAACAGCTTATATTTAAAATGGTTGGGAATGCATTTTTGTTTGGGGAGCATCATAATCTGAGCATTGAGTCAAATGAATACAGCAACCCATTTTGAGAAACCATGATAGATGATTAAAAACTAGCATTACCAGGAGTAGAATAAAAATGATACTGCCATCTCTTTAATTCAGAATGGAGCAGGAGTTATTTAATGATAGGCTGATAATCTTAGATATGTCACTTTTCAGTATGTCCTTAAGTCCAACTTTGCCATCGAAATTCCACATCTATGAAACAAATTGATAGGTGTCAAAAGCGACACATTAGACACTCAGGACTTGAATGCCTCACTGAAGGGATGGGTATGACGATAAGGACTTTGGAGACATTAGATATATTTGCAGTTGCAGTTACTCCCACTTTTGTGGCCTTAAGAAAACCTTTCTATTGAAATTATAGATAAATAAGAGAAAGCTACATATATTCTTTTGGAAATAGCATGCCCCTAAGAATTATGTGACTCTGTCAAGAGCAAACAAAGCTCCCCATTGTAGAGTATTATGGACATTTTCACAGAGAGAAATGTCAACCTTTCTGTGTAATCATCAAGTCAAAGAGAAATAAAACTTGTCCATTTAAGTCACATGTCTTTGAAAAATCTCTTTTTCTTATTGTTAATTAACAAAAGAAATAAAACCAAGTTAAGATAATTTTGAAAATTAACAAGTATTACACTTTCATTCCTTCTATTTCAGTTCTCAGGCTTTCTTTTTCTTCTTTTTTTTTCCTTTTTCTTTTGGCAAGTATTCGGTTCTGTGCACTATGGAAGTATGCATCTATATATAATGAATTAAAAAACATGCAAGCATATCAAATTTAAAAGTGTATTGTGTTATTTATAAAGTAACAAGATGACATTTAGGAGAGAAAAGTGGCCTTCTGAGTTATTCATTTCTCTCCCAACAGTTGCAATGTTACGGTATTATTTTGGATGTTATAAAGTGATGCATAAATGCTAGCTAGGTGTTATTTGCCCTCTTCAGGACAGTGAAATTTTAGTTGCCCAGATATGTCTGTTTATGTCTTTGGCCTAAAACTCTCTAGTTGCAATTTCAACCCACTACTAAAACTTACATTTCTGCTATATTACTTTAACTCCAGGAGTGTCAGAACTTGACACATAAACATTCCAGGCCTCTATCATCTGGGTTTTCATAGAAAAGAGACGTGAAACTTGTAGTTATATCATTTCTCCTGTCATTAAATTATAGATGCTCACAGAATTTGCTAGTTTCCAACTCTTTCCAGTCTCCTTTCTCTACCATCCTTAAATTGACTTCTACATCATTTAAATAATTCATTAGGCTTCCATCCTCATCTTAGGTGCTTTTCTCAGGAGACAAGGCACTAAGAAAAGTAGACAGAGTGATTGTAAGAAATAGAACAGATTAAGAAGTGTAGTGTTTTATAAGATATGTCAGGAGCCAATGATTTGTATAAAGTTTTAAAGCTTTTTGAGCAATATTTCATTTTTTGATCTAAAGTTTTGAATAATACATTTCTGATGGAGAACATCTTTATTTCAGGATATAATCAAAAGCAACACATGCTTTGATAAGTAAATAAAATAGTATAATTTCAGTAACTGTGTCTCTGAAGGCTAGAGAATCTTTATTAGGAAAAAGGAAACAGAATATGGTACCTCAGCATGAAGCAGACATTCCTTCCTAGAATCTTAGGACTCTCTCTTTGAGTAACTAGTAAGCTTGTCTCAAAGTAACTCAAAAAATTACAACACTTTAGGGCTTTCTTAAACATGGAAGGAGGTACACATTAAAATTCTTACCAAGTTACTTCATTTCTCAAATTATCAAACATTATGACAGACACATTTCACACTTTGCTATTTTATGTAACTGCATGATGTGTTTACAATAATTTTAATTGGAATTTATTTTCCTTTGTTACATAGAATTTTAAATGACTGAAATTTCAGGAAATCCGAAATTACCTATTGTTCAAAAAGGTGAGAGTTTCTCTCTCGTCTTCATAGCATGGAAGCTGTGTGTCTTCTAAATTATTGTTTGTTAATTATTGTAAATTATTGTAACCACAGCACACTAGAGTTTAAGTAGTCTAGGAAGGGCTCTAGTGTACAACAGAAGGAACTCCAGAAGGCTGTCCAGAAGATTTCAAGATAGATACAGTAATGATAATAATCATAGTAATGATAGTGCTAATGTTAATTATATTAATAGCAGTTTCTGTTTATTGTACGGTTATGAAAGAGCATTCTGCATGGTCTTTCATGTGGGTTACCTTATTTAATTACCAGAATAACACCCTGAAATAGGGGTGATTTTGATCAATCAGTATAGAAGAAACTCAGGTTCAAAGAAATCCTCTAAGTTTTCCAAGGCCAGTGAAGTAACTGAGATATAGGTATATCCAAACTAAAATGTGGAGTTCTTAGCTGTAATAAGAAGTTGATTGATTGGAAGTTGATGAGTCTATCTATCTGTCTGTCTGTCTATCTATCTATCTATCTATCTATCTATCTATCTATCTATCTATCTATCTATCTATCTATCTATCTATCTATCTTTCTATCTTTCTTTCAATTTTCCTCCTTCTTTCTTTCTTCTTTTCTTTCTTCCCTTCTTTCCTCCTTTCTTCCTTTTTAAATTTCTTTCTTTTCATGAACACATGCACACTTTTGAAGATGTGGATGTTCTTCAGTGACAGACTCCAACAACAATCTTAAGACATTTCTCAAGAACACACCTTATTTTCTAAAATAATCTCCATCAAGTTTACCTGCTTCTTAGAGAATAGGATATTTTCTTTAAATGGAAGATAGACATTTCTAAAAATTAATGTATGCATATGCAAAGAGCTCTTAATGATGTTTACGATGACATATTTGAATAAAGATCTTCCTTACACATGTGATTTAAGTTTACAATATCAGAAACCCATTTTGTTTTTAGATTTAAATTTTTTGTTTTTGTTGGTTTGGGTTTTGAGTTGTTTTTTTAAATTACAGTTTATTCACTTTGTATCCCAGCTGTAGCTCCTTCCCTCATCCCCTGTCAATCCCACTGCCCCTCCCTCTTCTCCACTCATGCCCCTCTCCAAGTCCACTGATAAGGGTGGTCCTCCTCCCCTTCCATCTGACCCTAGAATATCAGGTCTCATCAGGACTGGCTGCATTGTCCTTCTCTGTGGCCTGGTGAATTTCACTGTGTAGCCCTGGCTGTTTAGAACTTGCTCTGTAGACAAGGTTTACCTCAAATTCAAAGATCAACCGGGCTCTGACTCTCAAGTCTTGGGATTAAAGTCATGGGGCACCACTGCTAGGCTTCAAGAAGATCTTTTAATTGAGGTCTTATAGAAAGTTCTATAAATGCCAGTAATTTTCACGAATTCAATTTGAAAACAATACTTCTGTTCTATGTCACCTATTATTTTCATCCCCTCTATTAATTTACTTATTTATTCACTTTATATCCTGATTACAATTCCCCTCCCAGTTCCTCTCATACCCTCCCTTCTATTTTTCTCTCTCCATCTTCTCAGAGAAATGGGAGGTACCCAATAGGTACCAAGGTGCCCTGGCACTTAGGTAGCTGCAGGACTAGGCACATCCTCTCCCACTGAGGCCAAAGAAGGCAGCCCAGTTAGGGGAACAGGATCCAAACGTAGACCTCAAAGTCATAGAAGGCCCCTGCTTCAGTTGCTGGGAATATCACATAAAGACCAAGCTTCACATCTGCTACGTATACGCTGGGGGCCTAGGACTAGTTCTTGTATTGCTTTTAGATTGGTGCTTCAGTCTTTGTGAGCTGCCCTGAATCCAGATTAGTTGATGAGCATATCTGAAATGTATAAACAACATATTAGCATCTAGTTGAGTAAGCAATCTGTACCTGAAGAGCAATGTATAGCTAGCGTATTTTTTGTGGTGGAGATATCTACCTTCATATAGTTAATGAACAAGACATAATTGTTTTAAAATTTTTCTTCCATAGTTCTATGAAACTAAAATTTTAATTTTATGCTACAGATTCTTTCTTAGTTGAAATTTTCCTTTTCTGTGGCACATTGACAGGGGGATCACAGAAAGTTTGTGTGACTTCTTAAGAAAACATGGTAACACAAAATACAGTTTTACTATTTTATTGTCAAAGATACCTCTCAAAAACTAACAGTGTAGTAAAATATAAATTCCTTTCAAATTGTATAACTTACTTTGAATAATGTGATGAATTTGCCTAAAATAACCAACTACTTTTCTCATAAAACATTTTATCACAAGTGACAAAAACTACTTTGTTTTTTTCTCCCTTCCTGTACACTTGCTGTGTAAATCACATCCTTACGCTAAAGCCACATTACTAAGTAACTAATGCACCACTGTAATTCTGTTCCTACTGGGAGGTATTGATTGTCAGTATTTCTATGCTTTCTTGCTATCTATTGTTTACATAATAGGGGTTTTGTAAAAGTCTTCAGGATTGTATCATTTAATGGAAATTTTGATATGTTCATTTATATTATTTTATCTTGCTTGATTCCATAATTCATTAGGGAGATCTGTTTTCAGAGTTGCTAACACAGAAAGGAAATGAAAGAGAAGAATTACCCCTGAGTAAAAACCTGATTAACAACCACTCAATGAATTTAGTTCTTTCTGGAAGGCTGCCACCATTTATTTTTTGGCATGTTGGCTTATATTAAATTTTATACTGCTGGATTTCATATGAACACCAGAAACATCCTCCTAATTATCAAAACACTTGAGAAAATTCAACCTGTTTTGACCCAAGTTTCTACTCTAAAAAAGAATGGAAAATAACATTAACAGTTATTAGTCTACCATCAGGAGATAACGGAAGCAAGGGGGCGGGGGAAGGTAAGTGAACTGAGAAATGTTCAGCAAAGTTTTAGCAGTCTCAGTTGCTTCTGATGGCATTGTTCTCGTAGAGACAGTGACAAAACCTGTCAGTCACTGCCACCAGAAATATGAAGCCTTTCCGCAGTGACTAATTAGGAAATGTTGGTGTTGAACTGAAATTTCATTTGTATCAGACTTTGCATTGTTCTATGCTACTGAGTTCTTAAGTTCATATACAGTTTCATGTCATACAATGGGTGACATCAGAATTATGACTGTGCATCCTAAGACTACTTATGAGACTGTCTAAGAAGAAAATAAGGTTTATATGAATAAAGTGTACAACAATATTTTAGACACCGATTCAGTTTGATATGTTCATTAAGTACCACCTGTTAGTAAAAATGCTATATTGAGTTTAAATTTGGTCCTGTGCATTAGTTAGTTTTATATAACTGTGATAAAATACCAGGACACAGATAAACTACAGAAGAAAATGTTTATTTTGGGTTTACTATTCCAGAGGGACAGTGCCGTCATGGTAGAGAAGCGTGGCGCCCAGCTGGAGCCTGGAGGCTGGAGTTCAGTGCCGAGAACTGACGTTACTTGCTCCATCTTTTCCGTAGAGAGCACAGATTGAAAGCACTGAAGGCTCCTCTTGCTCTGCTGGCCCTCTCTGAGTTACACATTTCTTGGAACAAGGCCACATTTCCTGAAGCTCATCAAGCAGCTACTCACTCTGGAGCCCAGGTAGTCAACTGTCTGAGACCATGAGGACATTTTGTGTTCAAATCATCACACCCTGAACTTTCAATTAAATTGGAAATATAGAAAAAATAATTATAACAAAGAAAATGGTCGATAAAAATGTAAGAATACGTATTATGCTTTCATCATCAAATACTTTTTGAATACTGGAATTTTTATATTTTATTTAATTTGTGTGTGTGATCGAGAGCGAGAGTGAGAGAGAGAGAGAGAAAGAGAGAAAGAGAGAAAGAGAGACTCTTTCAAACCAGTTGGCTCCAAACTACAGTATGTAGCCTACAGTATCCTGACATCTTGATCTCTTTGCCTCCACCTCTAAGTGCTTATGGTTTCTGGGCATGGTTTATGTAGTTTTATGTAGTGCTAGAGATAAATCCTAAGGCTTGAAAATAATTTAAAATACTTCATTTACATACCCTGTAAATAAATGATAGAATAAAATTCATCTTAATTTTTAATGACAAAAAGTAATTTTGTCATTAAAAGTTAATTTCAGAAAAAGCTGAAAGGGTAGAAAGAAATAGAAAACAAATGCAAAAAAATATTCTAGGAAAAAAAGGCTATTACAAATCGAGAGTCTCTCATATTTTCCTTAGCCATGGTATGTTTAAGGGAATTGGTAACTTCAAATATGTCTTTGATCACACACACTCTTTAATATGTTTTACTTGCACTTTAGTTTCCCCTTTCACCTAAAAAAGTCATTTTTACTCACTGGTATAAGGAAATTTTCATTTTTGGTCTGTTAAATGAATTTTCATTTTGATTTATTAATGAATATATAGGTTAATTTTAGACAGAGAATAATATTTGGGTTGCTTTATTCTTTGAGAGCTATTGAACATTATTTTGCTTATTTAACTGTATTCACTGAAAGTGTACTATACAAAGCATCAATATTTTAAAATTATGTTTTTCATTATCATATAAACATGTTAATAAGACATAACATACATTAGTGTTTAGAACTTACTGCACTCCTTTACACATAAATACTTTGTCCTCTTTCTTGTGAAAAATGCCTTAAAGTCGTTGAGACCTTGGGATTTTTCTTTACCTCCTCTTGCCTTACCACTTTTTTAAATTATATGTTTTTTTCCTGTCCTTGTGGGACATAAAATATTAATCACTTCTCCCCTTTCTCTTAGCACAGAGTCTGTATTTAAACAAAGGTACACAGCAGAAATTGAAGTGTTGAATTAAGTTGTGCAAAGCAAAGAAGCCCATGTTCTATGCAGCCAGCCAATAAATTGAATAGGATTATTAACCCCGGGCCCCAGCCCCCAGGCCATTCTCACTGATTTAAGTTACATATATTCAGTCTTAGAAAATCTGGTTTAGCTTTTACTGCTTTGAAAGTGCATAAATATAATTATGCTGTCAATTTAAATAGGCTAATAAGATGTTTGTAAGATTTCCTCCCATTTCATATTACAATAGCATATTTGTCCTAATTGGATACATAATGTTCCATTACTTGATAGTTCACACAGCTCTTTCTTCAAGAAAGAATTTCTGGTCACTGATGGGAGGTGTGAAAGCAAATAGCCCCCAGCTGTCACCTTTGTTTTCTTCTATTTCATCTCTCCTCCCCTCACTTCTCTTTTTTCCTGCAGGGACAGCCTACGTACACCTAAATACTGAGAATGGCAAGTGTTACCTAGAAGCCAATGTTTTAGCTCATATTTTAGTGAATGACCTTCCTCCCTTCCTTCTTTTCTTCTTTCCATTTTCTTTCCTTCTCTTCCTTATTTTCTCCCTCCCTCCCTTCATCCTTCTATCTTGCCTTTCCTTTCTTCCTTCTTTCTTCCTTTGGTCCCTTCCTTCCCTTTTCTTATAATATATCCCATTATTTCTTCGCTTTATTTCTTCCTTATTTTTTAATTCACGTTTTTCTTTCTTTCTTTTTCTTGTTTAGATAGCGTCTTACAATGTCCAGGGTTCTTTTAAATACAAGGACTCAAGTGTCCTGAGAACCTATGGAAAGCTGGTAGGGTTGTCTAAAGTACTGATTATTGCAAAGACAGAACTACTGGAAACATTCTAGGATAAAACTTTGGAATTATATATTTAGGGGATGAATTGATTGGATTGGTACATAACATCTTATCTCCCATCCCAAGAAGATTCTGAGCTCAAAGGCCCAGAAACTACTTTCAGCAAAATCATAGAAAAAAAAATCTTCTATGTAAAGAAAGAGATACCTATAAACGTGCAAGAAGTTTGCAGAACACCAAATATATTGGACCAGAAAAGAAATTCCTCCTGTCACACTATAATTGAAACACTAAATGTACAGAACAACAAAAAAAGAATATTAAAATATGCCAAGAAAAAAGGTCAAGTAATGTAAAGGCAGGCATATCAGACTTACACCAGACTTCTCAACACAGAATCTAAAACCCAGAAGCGCCTGGGAAGATGTCTCGAGGACTCTAAAAGTCCACAGATATCAGTGCAGACTATTATACCTAGCAAAACTTTCAATTACCATAGATGAAAAAAATAAAATAAAAAACAAGATATTCCATGACAAAAGCAAATTTAAACAATATCTGTGCACAGATCCAGCCATATAGAAGATACAAGAAGAAAAAATCCATTCCTAGGAGCCTAGGAGATTAACTACACGCAAGAAAATACAAGAAAAAAGAATTTCACACCAGCGAAAACAAAAGGGAAACACGCTAACACCACCAACATAAAAATAACAGGAATTATCAATCGCTGGTCATTAATATTTCTCAACATCAATGGAATAAATTCCCAATAATAAGACAAATGCAGAATAGAAGAGAAAACAGGATCTATCATTCTGCTGCATACAGGAAACATACCTCAGCCACACAAAACAAAACAAAAGAAAAGAAAACAAACAAACAAACAAACAAAAAAACACCTTACCTCAGAGTAAAAAGGCTAGAAAAAGATTTTACAAGCAAATGGACCCAAGAAGAAAACTGGAATATCCCTTATAATATCTAATAAAATAAACTTTTGTAAAATATAACAATATGACTTCTAGGCCTAGCATTCTATAAAAAATGACACGGAGGTTTTAATATTTATTGAAGGCTTCAGGAATTTTGGCTCTGTTGGTATCCTTGTGGAACTCCTGTCCACTCCAGGTCTTTCTCTCTCCCTCTTCTTTCATAAAATTCCCTGCACTTTGTCCAAAGTATGGCTTTGCATCTGTTTTAATAACCTGCCTGATAGAGTCTTTCAGAGGCCTCTTGTGGTAGGCTTCTCTCCTATTCCCTGTTTTCTCCCTCTTCCGATGTCCATCCCATCTGCCTTTCTGAATGAGGATTGATCATCTTATCTCATGGTCCTCTTCTTGCTGAGCTTCTTTATGTGTATAGAACCAAAATATCTGGGCCCAGGGATCATTTCTGAGACTGATACTCCAACCAAAGACCATGCATGGAGATAACCTAGAATGCCTGCTCTGATGTAGCCCACAGCAGTTCAGTCTGCAAGTTGTTTTCCTAGTAAGGGGAACAGGGGCTGTCTCTGACATATACTCAGTGGCTCCCTCTTTGATCACCGTCCCCCCGGAGTGGGGAGCAGCCTTACCAGTACACAGAAGAAGACAATGCAGGCAGTCCTGATGAGACCTGATAGGCAAGTATCAGATGGAAGGAGAGGAGGACTTTCCCTATCAGTGGACTGGCAGAGGGGCATTTGAGAAGAAGAGGGAGGGAGCGTGGGACTGGGAAGAGATGAAGGAGGGGACTAGAGCTTGAATAAAAAATGGATGAATTGCAATAAATAAAAAATATATTAAAAACTTAAAATAACTCAAAAGAAAAGCTTCAGGCACTATAACTAGGTAGATAGTCAGCGATTTTAATCCTACAATAATAGACTGGCTTACCTACCAAATAGGTGACCTGTCATCTTAGTTTTGCCCTGACACGTCCTTTTTCATCATGTTCGGATGGTGATTTCTCCGTCTGATCCCTACCTGAGATACCCCCTCTCTGTACAGAAGTCCTGCCTCCTAATACTGCCTCACCTTATTGGCCACCATATTTTTAATTAAATTTTTGTTTTTATATTAATTACAGTTTATTCACTTTGTATCCCAGGTGTTGCCCCTTCCTCATCCCTTCCCAATAACACCTTCCCTCTGTCATCTCTTCCCATTCCCCTTTCCAAGTCCACTGATAGGGGAGGTCCTCCTCCTCTTCCATCAGATCCTAGCTCATCAGGTCTCATCAGGACTGGCTGCATCACCTTCTCTGTGGCCTGGCAAGGCTGCTACCCCCTCAGGAAGGGGTAGTCAAAGAGCCAGCCACTGAGTTCATCTCAGAGACAGTCCCTTTTCCCATTACTAGGGAACTCACTTCCATATTGAGCTGCCATGGGCTACATCTGTGCGTGGATTCTAGGTTATATCCATGAATGGTCCTTGATTGGACTATCACTCTCGGAAAAGACCCCTGTACCCAGATATATTGGTTTTGTTGCTCTCTGTGTAGAATTCCTGTCCTTTCCAGGTTCCACCATCTCCCCCTTCTTTCATAAGATTCCCTACACTCTGTCCAAAGTTTGGTTATGAGTCTCAGCCTCTGCTTTGATACATTGCTGGATAGAGTCTTTCAGAGGTTCTCTCTGTTAGGCACCTGTCCTTTTTCCTGTTTTCTCCTTCTACTAATAGCCATCCCATTTTTCTTTCTGAGTGAGATTTAATCATCTTACCAGGGTTCAGAAACTGTGGTACATTTACACAATGGAATACTAATCTGCCGTTAAAAACAAGGAAATTATGAAATTTGCAGGCAAAGGGTGGGATCTAGAAAAGATCATCCTGAGTGAGGTATTCCAGAAGCAGAAAGAGGCACACAGTGTATACTCACTTATCAGTGGATACTAGACCTATAATACAGGATAAACATACTAAATCTGTACACCTAAGGAAGCTAAGCAAGAACGAAGACCCTGGTTAAGATGATCAATTCTCACTCAGATTTTTATTAAAACAAAAAGAAGATGCATACCCCTGCACAGCTTTAAGTTCTTTCTATCAATACTCCCTCCATTCTTTTCCCACTTGATCCCTCTTGTTCCCTTCCCTCTGACACCTCTCCCCTGTCCAAGCCTCTCCCTCCATCTATCCCTGATTTCTATTCTATTTTCTTCTTCTCAGTGAGATTTAACCTCCCCCCTTTCCTGTTCCCTCCTTGTTGCTTAGCTTCTTTGGGTCAATGGATTATAACAGTTTAAACTGTGCTTTATTGCTACTATCCACTTATAAGGGAGAACATACAATGTTTGTTTTTCTGGGTCTGGGTTACTTCACACAGGATGATTTTTTCTAGTTGCATTCATTTAGCTTCAAATTTCATGATTTTATTGTAAAAGTGCAACACATTTTCTTTATCCATTTTTTAGTTGAGGGACATCTAGCTGTTTCCAGTTTTTTACTATTATGAATAAAGCTACTATGAACATTGTTGAGTAAGTGTCCTTGTAGTATAGTAGAACATCTTTTGGGTATATACCAAGGATTGAGATTGATGTGTCATGAGGCAGAACTACTCCCAAATTTCTGAGAATGTGCCAAATTGATTTCCAAAGTAATATACAAGTTTGCACTCCCACCAGCAATGGAGGAAGGTTCCTGTTGCTACATATCCTCTCCAGCATGTGCTGCCCCTTGAGTGTTCTATCATATAGATTCTGATATGTGTAAAATGAAATCTCAGTATCATTTTAGTTCATATTTTTTAATGAAATTATATCAAGCATGTCTTTAACTGTTTCATGGTCATTAGAGATTCCACAATTGAAAATTCTCTGTTTTGCTCTGTACAACATGTTTTAATTGGGTTATTTGGTTTATTGGTTTTTAATTCCTTGAGTTTTTTTTAAATATATATTTTGGATATAAGCCCTCTGTCAGATGCAGGGTTGGTGAAGATCTTTTTCCATTTGTACAGTGCCATTTTGTCCTTTTGATAGTGTCCTTTGCCTTTCAGAAGCTTTTCAGTTTCATGAGGTTCTGGTTATTAATTGGTGATCATAGTGCCTGAGTTGTCCCCTGTGCCAATGAATTCAAATCTTCCATACTTTCTCTTCTAATAGATTTAATGTATCTGGTTTCATGTTGAGGTCTTCAATCCACTTGGCCTTGAGTTTTCCTCAGAGAGATAAATACAGATCTATTTGATTTCTTCAACATGTAGACATCCAGTTAGACCATCACCATTTGTTGAAGATGCTGTCTTTTCTTCATTGTATAGTTTTGGCATCTTTTCCTATCTTATTGATTTTTCTCAAAGAACCAACTCTTGGTGTCCTTGAAATTTTTGGATTGTTCTCTTTGTTTCTAATTTATTGACTTCAGTCCTGAGTTTGGTTATTTCCTGACATCTATTCCTCTTGGCTGTGTTCACTTCTTTTTGTTCTAGTGTTTTCAAGTATGCTTTTAAATTGCTAGTATGAGATCTCTCCAATTTCTTTATGAAGGCCTTTAGTGCTATAAACTTTCCTCTTAATACTGCTTTCATTATGTCCTATAAATTTGGTATGTTGTGCTTTCATTTTCATTGAATTCTAGAAAGTCCTTAATTTGTATCATTATTTCTTTCGTGACCCATTGGTCATTTAGTAGAGAGTTGTTCAGTTTCACTGGGTTTGTAGGCTTTCTGTTATTTTTGTTGTTGTTGAAGTCCAGCTTTAACCCATGGTGCTCTGATATCGAACCTGATATTACAAATAATCAGACACAAACACCTCTTAGATTTTATGATTGCTTTATTTACTTTGGGCAAGACAGATATTTCACCTATGCTTTCTCAATAACCTCACTATCCATCTCTCAGTCCCCATCCAATCCCTTCTGCCCAAACAATTATTATCGGGACTACCTTCCATCTGTATTTGCTTGTATTCTTCTGGGTATTTTCTCCATCCACACCATTCTCACAGTCTTCCCTCCAGGCCCACATGATTCCTTCTCCACTCTAACCCATTGTGGTGTCCTCCTTCCTATTCTCTTCTCATCTGTCTGTTTCACATGACTCTCTTGTCCTCAAAGCCCCAGGAACCTTAGTCACTCTTACCCTATTATGCCCTGCTCAGGTATAGGCCTTTAATGAACCAATCAGGTAAAATGTTTTAGGCACGTTTACAAAATAAGAATAGGTGTAACCAGATGTTGAGAACCAGCAATTAGCATCAAAATAAAGCAGCAAAACAACCTCTGCCAGGAACATTTCTCCTGACTGGGCTGCCTTGTCTAGCCTCAGTAGAGGATGTTTTTGCACTTCTGCAATTTGATATGCCAAGGCAAGTTGATATAGATTAGAGGCTTCCCTTTTTCAGAGAAGAACATGAGACATGAGAAAGGAGGGAGGAGGAAAAGTAAGAGTGGGAACTGTGAGGAGAGGATAAATAGGAAACTAAGATCTGGATGTAAAGTAAATGAATAAATTATTTAATAAAAGAAATGTAAGTATACACATTATTTAGAAGTTTTAGGTCTAAAGAAGTCCAGATAAATAGTTAGATGGATGATTGTTTAGAATTACCCAGGGATAATACACACATACACACACACACTCGAAGACATACATAGAGACACACACACACAAACATACACACAGACAAAATCACACACACATAGAAACACATACACATATACACATACACAAACGCATACAAACTCATATACACAAATAAATAAACACACATGCATACACAAAGACATACACAAATACATGCACAAGCAAGCATATACACACACACACCTCACAGATATACCTATTTCAGAAAAACCCAAACAAAATATAAACTAAACAACACTATAGACAGATTTAAGAGAAATTCCTGAAGGCAATCTAAAAGAAAACAATAAAAAACACATTAGAAACAAAGAAAAGAAGTGCGTAAACTGTGATTAATATAAAAAAATTACTTAAAAAAAAGAAACAAAGAGAAGGCACATATTACATTAAGCTTCTCGGTATAAACCATGGGAACCAAAAGACAATTGATTTTCCTCTTTAATATTTCCTTCTGTTTTCTCTCTGACACAATTACACGTGGTTTCAACATTCATTCCTGTTTAACTGACACCAGCGGATTTCTTTGGTTTTTTTCATTTCTCTTTGTCATACCATGTTGAATACATAGTATGTCTTGTATATTCATACTGTGTTTACTTAATCTTCACTCCATTCTACTTCTTACTCAATGGCATTTTATTATTTATTCATTGTTTCCCCCATTTTAGACTGTCCTTCCTTCCTGCCTGCCTTCCTTCCTTCTTTCCTTCCTTTCTTTCTCTCTTTCTCTTCTATTTCTCTGCCTATGTTTCCTTCATTGACTTCATTGTTACACAAGTTTGCTTTTAAATAAATATAATATACCTTAAAGATATGAAATCAATTTAAGTGCCAGATTTAATGAACCTTTTTCCAAAAAGCAGATATTCAATTTCTATTCTTCAAATAGTGAGGCAGTTATATTTCTATACTGGACATTACAACATTGTGGAGATTACAAATTGTGATAATTTTCTTTTACTATTGTAGCCTCCCATTTTGATAGACATTTGATTTCCTTAGTTGGAATTGAGCTACATGGTATAGTTGTGGGTGCTCCCTGGAGCTGAGATCTCATTTGACCTCTTAGGAAAGAAGCAAACCTCTGGGTAAATGGCATTTAGACTTTTCTCAATTGGTTTTTTTCTGTCTGGCATTCTTCGGTCTTATCCAGTAGTCATGATTTACTTTACTCATTGTTCTATCCATAAAAATCCTCTTCCCAACAAAACGGTTACTTGTATTGACCCTACTGACTACAATTAATCACAAGCTAAAAGACATAATACACACTTTCAACAGAAAGACTAAGAAGTAAGCCAAGCCAAACTACTATTCTTGGTGATGTTCATTCTCAGCTATCAATATACATATATGTATATATATGTATATATGTATATACATATATGTATGTATATATGTATATATATGTATAAATATACACACACATATATATGTATGTATGTATACATATATGTGTATACATATATGTGTATACATATATGTATATATGTGTATATATATGTGTATATGTATAACACAAATACATATACAAGCACACAAACATTCACATGCCCACACACATCTATCTGTTTATCTATCTGTCTATCTATCTATCTATCTATCTATCTATCTATCTATCTATCTATCTATCTATCTAGCTAGCTAGCTATCTAGCTATCTAGCTATCTAGCTATCTATCTGCCATAGCTTTGCCAGTGGAAAGTAGACTTTCTCCTGAATTCATCATTTATTGACTAAGGACTGCATCTGCTCTTTCTCTGCCTGGTCAACCAAATATGTTCCAGTATCAGGATAAAAGAATTTCGAAAACAACGAAGCTATGGGCTTGTTAAAAACACATCTTCAAGTTTCAACAGTATCACTTAGAAAAGGAACAAGAGATTTGATGTCTGCTCTGGCTATTGATAGTGTCTGTTAAAGAAAGCTTAAGCTTCCAACCTTATCTATGCTCTCATTTAATCTGTGTAACCTTAAGTCTTTTAGTTTACTCTTTGTGAAACTCAAATTAACAAATTTTTGGACAAGATTATATTTTTACATTTTTCTATCTTTCAAATAGGAGACTCTTGATTTCAAAGAGATTTAAAATGATCACACATGACAATCATTAATTTAATAATTAACAATGCTAACATTTTTATATTTTTAATATGAATTTTTTACTTCTCAGTACTGTGGTCATAATGTCTTGGTTTCATTTAAAAATGATTTTATTAGGACTAAAGTAAAACATAGAAGTCTAGAGGAATTGAAAGAAACATTATTTCTTGATAATACTTAGAAACAAACACTATCAGAGTAAACCAGTTTGTGACAAGGTTAAATTAATTTAGTGAACAACACTTTTCCTTGATTTATTTTGTTTCAGTATTGCTTACTTTTAGAGATCAATTTCCCGAAACTATAATTACCTGAAATGCAAATTTTGAATGATTTTGTGTTATAGTGGGAAATGGAGATTCATAGAAAAGAAAGACAAGACATATTGTCTTCTAAGACAAGAGTAGATTCATTAATGCTGAATATATTTTGATTAGATACTCTGGTTAGTGTACTGGTGAATTACTTTGTATTATCTACAGTGTTCCACTCTACTTTGCTATTCTTCAAATAAAAGCAGTGGGATTTAAGTGTTCTATTAAAGTTGCTTAACCTACACGGAATAGAATTTCATAACTCAATAGCAAATAAGGGAACTTTCCTGTGAAGGAAGCAATCACCAACATTTTAGCTGAATTTCACTAACCTATGAATACTTTTTAATTTTAAAAGTAGGCCAAGAATGTCTCAAGATTAGATTTCAATAAAGGGTAGTAAACATCACATTCTTCTGAAATTTGATGTAGTTGGCAAAACTTTAAGAATCAGAAAATGAGTAATATCTCTAAGTAAAGCTATCTGATTATTTGCAAATACATAAGAAAGATATGACTTGACCTGAATACATTTAAACAGTGTGGAATAAAGGTTTCTTTACCTTTAAATACTTCTACATCTTTGAAAATTATTGTATATATTTTTTCATGATTCAAAAGAAGAAATATGTGGTTAATCCTAATTGCCAATTGATTGGACTTAAAATAACTATGAAAATACACCTCTGGTTTGTTTCTCAGAGTGTGTTTCCAAGAGTGCTTAACTCAAGAGAAAAGGCTTTCTGAATGTGGATTCCTTGGACTGGGGTTGAAGACTGAATTAAAGAAGAAAGCCAGCTGAGTACCAGCATTCAATTCTTTCTGCTTCCTGACACTGGATGTGATATAATGAGCTGCCTTCTGTTCCTGCTACCATTTGCTTCCACCATGACATGCTGAGTCTCATGGAGATATATTCCATTATAACCTTTTTCTTTCTCAAGTTGTTCTTGATGTTAAAACATGAAATTTTCAAGTGTATTTGAAGTGAAAACTTGAGTTATAGTAGCAAAATGATTTTAACTGAGTGTTGGAAGAATAATAATTTCCTAAGTGACCTAAGTGCTTATGGCCTAATCCAGTTCATTCAAAGTATTATAGACAAAGGTTGCTGACATTAGACTTCATACTCAGCAACAATGACTTCTAGTTGTAAGGTCAGGCTGCTCACATGGATGCCTGTCTCAACTATTACGATGACTATCACCTCATCAGTAGAAATGGTAACTCTGTCACAGTTCTCCTTTATTGAACTTGCTCACTCAGTATAATTGCTTCTATTAGCACCTCAGCATTTACCTTTTCAACATCTTTTCCATTAAAGTCAATCTATAGATTCTTTCTTTGTTCTGTCAAGAGTTATTGTTAGGAAAACCACCCACTGTACATAGCCTATAGACTATTTTTTGTATGTTGATATGAACTGTGGCCACTTTGGGAGAGACAGTTAAGGTAGCTAGATATCCTAAGGTGAGAAATCTTATTGTGTGAAGATGTGAAGAGTAGAAATCCTGGTAAATAGAGAAGCATGGACACAAAATTCATGTGATAACTTTTGATTTTTGGATTACATGAAACTATTGCCTATACCATAATGAATTTTGAAAATATGTAGTCATTAAACATAGCAAATCAAACACACATGGATAGGAAGAACATAATCGTACTTTGTGTATATATTAAGAATGGTTAGTAAACTAAATGCCTTACATTTTTTCTCTTATATTCAGTTTTTCATCATTTCTCTGTTCTGTCTTTGCACCTTATTTTAAAATATAAATATATTGTGAGTATATTCAACTAGCAAATCTTAAAAGCAAAATAAAAGTGTTTACTTCTTCAAATTTTCTTTTTTTTTAATTTATTTATTTTTATCTCAATCACAGGTTAGGTACTTTGAATCCCAGGCGTAGCCCCCTCCCTCATTCCCTCCTACCTCCCACTCCCTCCCTCATCTCCCTCCTCCCCGCCCCC
>CM053743.1:58511495-58527577 GCA_028658305.1 Pachyuromys duprasi
ATACCAATCTGGGTCCTCCTTCTTGTATATCCTCTCTAGGTGTGTAGATTTCAGCTTGAACTTCCTATCCTATAGGTTTATATAAGTGAGTATATACCATATGTTTCTTTCTGCTTTTGGGATACCTCACTCAGTATTTGAAATTCAATATAATATAGATTGTGTAAGTATGTCTGTGAGGAGCTAAGTTACAGGCAACTTTGTGTTGAACTTATGCTCGGTGCCCTTCATAATAACGAGGCCATGCCAGAACAGTTCTTATTCTCCAAAAGGCTGGCCAACCGTGCTGGGAACAGACTTCTAAACCATTCCAATTCTTTTATTAATATAATCAAACTAACTACATTGCCTTTTTAAATTTCAGCATTCTGTTCATTTTAGCAATAGGAAGAGATTAATACCATGTTAATGACTACACAAATGTGAAATGAACTGGGCCATGATATTGTATCAACAGCTGCATCTATTTAAAGTGTGTACTGGTTAATTTTATATGCCAGCTTGTATAGGCCACAGCATCCAGATATTTGATTTTGAGCACTCATTTAGATGTTGTTACACAGACATTTTTAGAACAATTTTGCATTCAGATTGATATGCTTTGAGTAAAACAGATTGATCTGCATGATGTAGCTGGACTGCCATCACTGCTCAATCCATTGAAGGCTTTGAGGAAAAACTATCTGACATTCTGTAAGCAAAGAAAATTCCTTGACCTGGCCACTTCATACTTCAGTCACAAAATCAGCTTCCCCTTACACCTCCAGTTTGATGGTCTATCCTGAAGATGTTGGGATTATCAGTTCCTGTCATCATGTTATTGTTAACATTTTTTCAAATCCCTCCTCATTATTTACCACACATGAATAATTGCATATATACAGATAACCTATTAGTTCTACTTGTCTATAAAAGGCTACTAAAATATAATATTCAAATATTTAAATCAGAACATGAACATAGAGAAGTTAGGAGAGAGAAGAGGAGAGGAAGAAAGATCATGCACAAACTTGTATTTTATAGTGTATATTTAAAATAGTTATGCTCTATTTTTGACTTGGATTTTGGTTTGTCTACTCTATTCACAAAACAAGATAATTTTAATAAAGCCATTTTGATTTATTCATTTGTTGACAACAAAATATTTCTTGTTTGAGAACATTGTATCCTGAAAATGTGTCTGATGAGCTTTGAGTGGCTGTGATATCAATGCATGATAATATCAGTTTTAATTTCTAATATCAAGAAAATTATTATGTAAAAGTATAGTTTGAACAAGATGGGGTTTTCTTTGAGTACACATTAATCTTATGGAAAGGGAAGTGATGGATTAAGCAATACCCAGGCCTGTTATTTAAAAACATTTTTATAAGAAATGCACCCTTTTCATTAACATAGTTATTTTCAGAAAACCCTGATTTTTACTGAACTGATTTTGAATGAAAAATACATGACTTTTAACTCTATTTTAGGAATAGTAGCCTGTTTATGGAGAGAGAGCTTGAGGAAGGCTCCAGGGGAAATGTCAGTACCTGTTCAAGAAGAATGCAAATGCCATTTCACATTTACAGAAACATGATTGTGGCTTTTCTGTGAAATTCACAAAGTCTTTTATGCTAGCAGAAAACTTTACTTGATTAAGTGGCAGCAGACATAGATGTATATCAAATTATAACTACAGTGCTTACCAGAGAAATGTTTCTTGACATGCAGGGAAGGCAAACCCCTCCATAGAGCAGCATGATTTGTGTTTTCATTTGGGAGGAAAGGCAGCACAAGGACCACAAGTTAAGCTCTGTCAATGCTTGAGTTGCGGTTGTCTGAATGAGTAAGCACTGCTTCCTAATAATAGCCAGTAAGCCTGTTTTCATTTGTAAATGCATTTCCTTTTGATAGAATAACTATTCATATCCTTATGAAGTCTGTACACCCCTTGTCAGCTCTAGTCTCTTTGTTGTTTAGTTACTCAAAGTTACATTTGTGGCCAAGAATCAGAAACATTAGGTGTTCACAAATGAGACTCTTTCACATTAGGAATGCTTGGTACTTATATACTGACGGAATGAATTGATGAATACCTAGAGTAATTTTTTATTTAATCCTCATTTAATTATTTAAAACATATTTTTAAAAAATTGTGTATTTGTGTTTGCTAATTTGTGCACAGGAGTGTCTAAGGATGACAAAAGATGAAGTCAGACTCCATGCACCTGGTATTACAGTCAGTCGCCGGTCACCTGACCTTGGTGCTAGGAAGAGAACTCAGGTACTCTGAAAAAGGGATGGGTAGTTTTACAAGTTAAGTCATTTTTACAGCCCCTAGAGAGGGATTTTTTGAAGAAAACGTATAATATTTATGAACTCATGCATTGCATTGATTTTACATTTGTGCTTTGTTGCCATACAACTGTCATTCCACTATTACTGTTGAGGAACCCAACCTTAATAGGTAGTGTTCTCTAGAGAACATAACCAGGAGTATGTGTATATTATAAAGAGAATTATTTGGTTGACTTCCATAGTAGGGGCCGAATACTTTAACAATAACTAACTGTATACTTGAAAAGTAGATAATCTGGTAGTAGCTCTTAGTCTAGCCATCTGGATGCCTCAGTTGCCCCAATCTAGTACTGAAATCTTGGAAGCTGTTTGAGGAGTTGCCAGTATTGGATCTGTGCTGGCTGTCTGAAGACGCCAGGGCACGATGGTAAAGGAAGATGACAAGAGCAGCAATGAATACACTCTGCAGAAAGAAGGGAAGCCAGGGAGGCACACAGTGCTGTCTGCAAACCTCTTTATATTTAGCTCTCAGTGTGGAGATGCTACTCATTTTGCAGGTGGCTGTTTTTCTCTCAGTTAATCCTGACTAGAGTGACAGAGGTATTCCTACAAAGTGATTCTAAACCCTGTCAAACTGATTGTCAGGATTAGCCATCACAACTTCCTGAGAGGATGTGCTGTTACAGGTGATCTAAGAAAATTGCACTTATTGGAATATGGTAATGTGATGTAAGAAGAGGTGGTTTGAGGAAAGAATAATAAAGACAGTTACTATTATGGCAGGCTTGTAGTAAACTTTATAACTTTTACAGAACCTATTCAGCATAGAAAGACCCGACAATGTGGCATGCATGAATGATGAATGGCTCATTATCATAATAGTAAAATAAAATTGGACCTTTGGTGTTACATATATGATGTGATAATTGGTAATTACTCAACTATTATTTTCAGTACACTTTTGGAAATAGTTTGGAACATTATATTTTACTTACTTCTACTGAATATAAATATTTAAATATATATATTTAAATATATATATATGTATATATATATTCACCTTCTTAACCTTGAAGGTATTTTTAATGTTTCTATGGAGAACTTTTTATATTTTACATAAGGTGTTATATTCCTTTATCTTTATTCAAATTAGGACTTGGTTCTATCAGCAAAATCTGGGATAATAGTAGAGGACTAGTCTGTCATTTTGGTGAGAAGGATCCAGACATTTGCCTAGCAACTGCCAGGATTACTCATTGGTCCAAGGAAACCGTTCTAGATCTATTTTCTTGTTCAAACAGGAAAAATGAGAAATTGTTTTGCTAAAGGATCCAAGAATATGTATTAGTCTTCTCAAGAAAGTATATTGCCAGCTGCCAAACAAAATTTCCACTTTACCACTAGAGAAAACATTCACATATACTTGCTGAGAAAGCTGAAATGGTCAGTATTTATTACAGTTGTCCAAATGTTTAGGTGAAATCTCTAAGTAATTCTTTATTAACTTTAATAGGATGTAACTTACATATTCTCAAGCACAGCCAAGAATTATCAACTTTAACCTGAGCACAGTGAAATATGAAAGAGGGATTGTGTTTGCTACTTCAGAAGAAGAAAACATTGAACGTGGAGGAAGAGTGATCTCTGAGTTCTCTCAGGATTGACTTACAGATCTATCCACCTACTTTATAAACTTATGTATATATATATATATATATGTATATTATATATTTTTACTTGTGTTTTTATGTTCTTTTTTTTTTACTGTGGCAACTGATCATTTTGTTTTTCAAATTGGTTTTACATATTCTTCAAATGATGTGATAATTGGTAATTACTCAACTATTATTTTCAGTACACTTTTGTAACTGATGGAAATAGTTTGGAACATGATATTTTACTTAATTCTACTGAATATAAATATTTAAGCACTTCAGAGAAAAAGCCATATATACATGAATATGATAGAGTTGGTATTTAACTTTAACTGTAGGAAGATAATCCAAGGCCGACAACAAGAAAATAAGCTATGCCTTCGTGAATGATGCTTTTGGAAATGTCTACAATTAGGAAGCTAATATCGTACTAAGAAATATTCAGTGTGGTGAGCTGAAAAGAGACCAAAGAGGAGACATGGCTTAAAAGTTCCTTGATGACAACACATAAATAAGACAGACTTTAAAAAGAGAGAGAGAAACTAAAAGATTATTACCAAAAGATGAAAATTACTCAAACTAGTGTTTTGAGAATATTTATTAATTTATTTAACACTTCACTACTGTTTGCTATATGTGTGCTTAGTCACTTTTGAATTGGAATGTGCCCATGGAGAATTTGGATGGCAACTAGAAAATATGACCAGGTGACAGAGGAAAGGGCTGAAAAAAGGAAGAGAAGTAGACACTTTCTGACTAATTAAATAAATCAGAGTTCTAAGTACCATTTGTCAATTATTGGAGTGGACGTTAATCTACTTATTGTCATGGCCCAATAAACCTTTGGCAGTTAAACAGAGATTTTCCAAAGTGAAGAACAAGGCACAACAAAGTATTTCAAAGAGAGGAATGAGTTCAATAAAAATGAATACCAAGAAATAGAAACTGAGTTTCACTACTGAGGAAGGAGTGATTGAGTAAGTCTTCGCATGGATGAAGGGCTTTTATTTGAAAGATGATAATGTTTTTCTTACATTGAAAACATAACTGGGAAACTTGCTTACTCTAAAGCATGACAGGTTTGAGCTAATAAGCAGCAGAGCACACTCTGACAGTGAGGAAGTCACTCTGGGTGTTTTTTGAAGGTCCTTCAGACAAGAACAGATTCTTGCTTTTCTGTGATTCATTATGCATTGCCTGAATGCTGACTGAAAGCCTGAACAAAATGATTCATTTTCCCACCTACAATTTCCTTACGTAAGGCTATCAGTTTAAACGGGGGGAGGCATGGGAGTAGTTAGAGGAGAAAAACAAGAGGAAAGTGATATAATTCTATTTCAGTTAAAAACATTTAAAAAGATGGTATATGATGTATTCCCATTAAAAAACTCCGTCCAATAATTAAAATTACCTTTCTATGCAAATTATTTAATAAAATAAGTAAGAATGACAAGTCTGCCCATTATTGCAATACTAAGAATAATATTTTCAAGTGTGCGTCATTAATACAGCTATGAAGAGAAAAAATAAATTTGGAAATAAAAAGAACATTCTCTGGTCTGTATTTTAATAACAAAGTAAATTAACTAAACTTAGTAATCAGCACAAACATAACAGTAAGTTTCATATTTTTCATAATGGTTAATATTTAGAACCTATTAAAATTCTAAAGCCCATGGTTTTTTTGAAAGGAGAATTTCTTTTCTAAAGTGAAAAATTACTTATGAAGGTCAAAGAGATAGCTTAGCCACTAAAAGCCAGGCCCTCAACAAAAGTGTCCTATAAAGAGATTATAGATAGTAAGATGACATGAAGTTTAAAAATAACAGTATCTTTTTCAAGTTGAGTTAAATTGAATGTTTTTTTTTTCTTTTAGTAATTGAGACATTCTGATAAGCCCACTTGCCCAAGGCCTTTTAAGGGGAAATGGCCAAGCAGGAATGAGTCTCTGTATGTTCATGTGTTCCCATGCGTATGGATGCCAGAAGCCAATCCTGAGTGTCTTTCAGGGGCTCTTCACAGTAATTCCTACAAAGCTTATCTTTCTGAACTTGGAAACTTGCCTACATTAGAGTGTCAGCAAGCTCTGGGAATCACAGTGCTACTGTTTCCTCAGCCTTGAGCTTACAGGCTCACAGCTCTGCTCCTGACTTCAATATGGATGCTAAGGATTCAATGCAGGTCCTTGGGTTTGCATGACAAGTACTTTACCAGACAAATCAACCCTCTAGCCCAGGGCAAGGTTCTTTATGCAGTAGTCCCATCACATGTAGGCTGCTGACTTTGATTAAACTTTTCCCCAAACCAACTATCCCTGATACATTTCAATAGTAAAAATGACAGGATGAAGATTATCATTATTCATCTAACTTAAAGTGTAAAATAGCTCCTTTTCACAGAATTTTACTCCATAGAAAGTAAATATATCTTGTGGTCTAAGGTTACTGAGGATAGAACATGCTAGATGTGCATAAAGAACAAGAAAATGATTATTTTTAGACCTGAAAGTTAAAGTACACAATGAATGAGAAGAACCGTAAATTACGTTAGTAAAGTTAAGCCTATAAATTGAGTTTTTAAGATATCTTTACATATCATAATTGCATGGAATATATTTTTCAGGATATTTGCAAAAATAATTTTGTTTATCATCCCCAGGATTAGATTCTATTTTCTCCTCTGGGATAGGAAAATTCTCATAAGCTTCCCTTTCTGATTTAGAGAGCTTTCATGAGGTTTAAGCTTTGGGCATGATTGAAGATGTTTCAGAGACTGGATTTTAGCAGTCCTTGGTAATTACTTCTGAAAAGCAATGACTGTTTCCATTCATTTCTGAAAGGGTATAAATCTTGATGCTATCTTTTATTTTGTTTGCTGAAACACTAGAGCAAGAAAAACAAAGAATCTAGTTTTAGGCTACTTAGAGTACTGAGCTTCAGCTATGCATTAACTTTAATTTGTGGTGTGAACATAAGTATGTACAACAACCTGATTTTCAACCTTAACAGTGCTGTGGACTTCAGGGTTTAAAGACATTGTGATATGTGGAGTAATAAGAAAGAAGTCCTGTTAGATGCCAGTCGATGGAGAACCTGGGAGAGAGCTTGACTAGGCTTAAGGATATGAGGTTGATCCTCAGAGTCCATGAAAGAAAGTCAAGCAAGTTGGCTGTTCTAGGTGCTTTTCTTTTATTCAGATAAACACAAATAAAGGGCTTGCTTGGCTTATAGCAATATCCCATCATAGACAGATGCCACAAAAGGAAATCAACACAGGTTTCAGGTGGCAGGAACTGAAGGTGGGATCATGGAGGAACAGTGTTTATTGCCTGGCTTCATCTGGGTTGTTCTAATATCTGTTTGTTTGTTTGTTTTGTAAATACAGTTTTATTTTTTACATTAATTACATTTTATTCGCTTTGTATCCCAGCTATAACCCACTACCTCATTCCCTCCCAATCCCACCCTCCCTCTGTCATCTCCTCCCATGCCCCTCTCCAAGTCCACTTACAGGGGAGGTCCTCCTTCTCTTCCATCTGACCCTAGATTGTCAGCTCTCTTCAGGACTGTCTACAATGTCCTCCTCTGTGGCCAGGCAAGGCTGCTCCTCCCTGGGCGGGAGGTGGAGTGGTCAAAGAGCCAGCCACTGAGTTCATGTCAGAGATAGTCCCTGTTTCCCTTACTAGGAAACCTGCTTGGACACTGAGCTGCCATTACAGAGAGCAGGAACACCTCACTTTGAATGGCTCTGCCCACAATAAGCTGGCTTTTCTCCATCAAGAACAATTAAGAAAATGCTTCACAATAAGCCTACAGAACAAAAGGATCAAATTGATTGAACAAATTGAATTTTCCCCTCAGGTATGTCTATGTCTGGGTCAAGTCAACAAACACCATGACATAATAAACCCATGTAATCCTGACACACAAACATAACTTTAAACCATACTTTTTGATTTGTTGTCCTCAATATCTCATGTTATTACTACAATATAAAACACAATCTAACTGTCAAAGTCCTACAGTCTTTAAATACTTCAACACCTTAAACGTCTAAGGTCTCTTTAAAAATTTATGCATGTGGGAATACACACACAGGACAATAACAGCAAAAATTAAAGAAAAAGATGCTATAAGTCTGAAAGACAATAAAGGTGGGTGTACATGGGGAGGGTGGGGGAAGAAAAGAGGAGGGGAAATGTTGCAATTACATTATAGTCTCAAAACACACACTCACACACACACACACACACACACACACACACACACATATATATATATATATATTTAAATATCCAAGGTCCTGTAACTCTGTAACTCTGAAAAATCCAAACAAGTTACATACTGTTTTATTCCACGGAGGATGAACCAGGACACAAATAAAATCAAAGCAAAGCAAATGTCAAATCAAGCAGTATTAATAACTCAGTGTCAAACCTGTGGAAGTCGTCCATTAGCTTGTAGGTTCTAAAGGTCTTGGATAGCCCCTCATCTTCAGCTCTGCATCCACTGTGCACATAGCTTATCTGGGGGATGCAGACAAAGATTGTCTCTACTCCACACATATCTCTGTCCATAATGTTGGCATCTCCAATATGTTATAATCTCCACAACATCTGAGGCTTTACCTACACCAGTGATATTCCCTGGCCTCTCCTAGCCCCAAGCCTCAGCTGTTCCTAAAACTAGTACCATGTAAGAAATACTCACACTTTGGCAAGTTCATATTCCAGGTTCTGTGCAATTACCATGACTTGTGTTAACCTCCCTAGGAAGTTTCACCTCAGTTATGCTGGTGTCTTTTTAACTAGAGATGATTTTTAAATTCTAGCTCACCCACATTCACTGTTCCAGTAAATCAAAGAAGGATACATTTCCCTAGATTCAATTCAAAGTAGCACTGATAGAGTAATTAGAGGACTTTCAAACTTCTTTTCTAAACTTTACAAATGAAAGCCTCATCATCTGTGTTTCTCTCAGTATTCTTATCTTTTAAGCTCTTGCAGAACAGCCAGTTAAGCTCTGTGTACTCAATGACTTTTCTAACCTAAACTTACAAATACATCCACTTTACTTCCTCCTCGAATCCAACATGGTCCGGTCCATTACAGCAAGATCTCACTTTCTCTTACCGATTTCTTCTTGGATGTGTGTGTGGGGGGGAATAATTTATTTTACCTTAGAGTTTATAGTACATCACTGAAAAAAAATTATCCAGGAACTGAAGCAGACAGCATGGATGACTGAAGCTGACTGGTTTTGTTTCCTGTAGCTTGCTCAGCTTTCTGTCTTATAAGATCCATGCCCACCTGCTTAGGTAGGACACCAGGAGAGTGGCTCTTGCTTGTTCTGTGCTCAGGAGGCAGAGTCAGAGTTGATTGTCAATATTATTGATTGTAAATTTACAAACGAGTAAACATAAACCATAATATAGAAAGTCATGATCTGTGTTCCTTGTTTGAGGAGGCTGAAGACAATAACTGCAGCGTGATTTAAACTTGCTGCATGGAGGATTGACAGGTACATTTAGTCTGTGGTAATTCACCAGGCTGTGCACCTTTGGTTTGTTTATGAGCAGATGATCTTGACTGCGCAACTTATCTTTTGACAAAAAAACCCTTATTAAATATTCAGTCATTAATAATAATTTTAGACGACTTTGTAATTTATACACTACTGAGGAATGATTAAGACTGGTAGAGTAACAGTATTTGGAGGAAATATTATTTTAAATTGTTAGGCATAGAAATTTAATTGGATTTATGCTCATCCAAACAGAGTGACTTTCTACCTAAAACTTCAATAATGATGTGTGAAGCAATATAAACTCAAAGCGTTAAACTTAGATAATGTCTATCAACTCCCTGTGAGTTTTTAGTATTTTCCCCTTGTTTTCCTCTAACAAGACATTTGGGAAATGCATCCATGTTCTTTTATGTGACAATTCTTTGATCATTTTCTGTTGCAGAGAATCTTCAGTTGCTTGAATGTATTGATTCATTCATCTTGTGATTGGCAGGTGTTTAGCATGCCTTTTAGTTTTTGTTTAAGAATCATGATTCTAGTAACATTTTATGCATTTTGATCTTTTATTTTGTAGACATAAGATTTTGCAGATTTATGTGAAATACTGTGTTTTGAGAGGGAGGGAGGACAGAGGGCTTGCAAAGAGAAGAGAAACTGAGAAAAGTTGGAGACCTATAATAAGTTAGGCTCCTGGGAGGGGTGTAGGGGTGACTCTAGTGAGACTCTTTTTTAATTTTTAATTTTTATATTAATTACAGTTTATTTACTTTGTTTGCCAGCTCTTAATAGCAGGGGACATAGAGACTGAAGAGGCCACCCTCTAACTAGACTGGATACCTCGTGGAGGGAGGAGAAAAACTTTGACCCCAAGTTTACCATGCCTAAAAGAGGGGTAGGGATAAACACAGAAAAGAGATTGAGGGAATGTCCAACTTGAGACCCACCCCATGGGAGACAGCCAATCCCTCACCCTATTAATGATATTCTGCTATGCTTGCAGACAGGAGACTAGCATAGCTGTCCTCTGAGAGTATCCACCCAACAGAGGATGGAAACAGATGCTGAGACTCATAGCCAAACATTAGGTAGAGAGCCCAGGGAGTCTTGTGGAACAATAGGGGAAGAATCAAAGGACCTAGAGGGGACAAGGAGCTCCACAAGAAGATCAACAGAGCCAACTAATCTGAAGCCAAGGGTCCTCATGAAGCACCCATCAAGGACCATTCATGGACTTGACCTAGGCATCTTACACACACATAGATGATGTATGTGTAGATTGGCCAACATGTAGATCACCTAGAAAGGGGAGAGACAGCTGTCTCTGACATGGACTCATTGCCTGCTTTTTGATCACAGTGAAAGAGGATGTGCTAATTCCTGATGTGACTTAATGTGCTGGTGAGTTGGTATGGGAGAGACTCCCCTTATGTAAGGAGTAGGGGAGAGGGGAGAAAGGGGAGGGGAGAGGGAGAACTGGAAGGAAGGATGGGAATTGGAGGGGGGGAGGGAAGGCCTATGAGTAGAATGGAAAGTGGATAAACAAACAAACAAATAAATAAACATCCCAGATACTTGCAGTTTAAAACAATAAAAAATAATAAGAAAAGAATATGCATTTTTGGAGATTGTGATCTCACCATTTTTCTTTTTCATTTCTTTCTTTCTTTGTTTTTTTTTTTTTTTTGCCTGAATTGAACTGGCTGTGGAGAACACAGACTGATGTCAAACTCATAAAAAGATACACCTGCCTCAGTCTTCACAGTACCAGATTCAAGGTTTTTGCCACCAAATCCCACACAATGTACATTTTAACATTAAAAACAAATCCAGTTTTCAAAAACAAAACAAAACAAAAATCGTACAGCAATTTTGAGGTTTTTGCTGACATTGCTATTATCAGATTCTATCCAATACAGTGTCTATATAGTATTGTTTCTATAATCAGTTTTATGGGTCTGCCTGGGAGTGAGAATAACAAGATACTATTCGATCAGATTGCTGTCCCTGAAATACTCTAAGGCAATGCTTGTGCTATATTCCATATTTTGTAGCACTTGTTTTTCAAGCTGGTTATTTTAACAGTTCACTTAAAAGTTCAATTATTTTGAAATATCTTGATAGAAAAACTCAAGTGCTTTCTGTAAATTTTTTCTCCATCAGTTTTGACTGGTGTTATTCACTATGATACTAACCTCAACAGATTAACCCAATACAATGAAAATGTCCATGTTAAATACAGGCTTTTACTTGTGATAAATACATTACTGCTTCAGTCATAATCTTCTTAAGTAATAGTTCACAGCTGTCCCACAGGGCATAGCTGCCACAGACTTGATTTCTGTTGGTGGGTATTTTGCATAAAAACCTTATAAGCATAATGGAAGTGTGAACAATAAAACTATAATACATGAAGTCAAAAGCAAAGCTAAATATTTTAAATGTTCACATGAAAATAATTTCAATGCATATTACAAAATAAAACTGTGTGAAGTGTTAAGAATACCTAGGAACATTAAGAACACTACCTAGAGGAAGGGCTTTTTGTTGTGTTTTACAGAGATTTCTTTGGTAAGAACTGCTAACAATAAGAATGGAAAAGCAAAAAGAGTTTTTTAAAAAAAAAATACAGGATTTTGTTGGAAATTAGTACACACATTATTTAACTCTGGTACAAATATAACGATTTTGAATGTGTGTGGGAACAAACTAAATCTGTCAAGAAATTTGGTACACACTAAAGTGCCTTGGGACGTCTGAGTGGGAAGTCCAGCTTTATTTGTTCAGTTAAACAACAATATCAACAAAAAGTTAAAGGAGAGAGGGAAAGACTTGTTAGCATATTAGTTATCTCAATTCTATAAAAATTTAAAGACAAAGAAGGATAAAATAAACTCAGTTCATATAAAAGGGAGTTCTGGAACCCTTCCTTCTTTCTGTTTTCCTCCTTAGAGCACTGTAGGTATTCTGGGGACAGAATGTCCCTATGTCCAAATTCAGGCACAGGAACTTGGAACGTTTGCCTTGTATAGTTATTAAATTCTTGTGCAGATAAACACATTAGCTATAATGTACTCTACAATGACCTGTGAATATTGAAGGAAGGCTGTGGTTTTCAAGGACACTTTGAATAACCTCCATATTTTAGAATTAGATAATTATCAAATATAAGTAAATAATTATAAATATAATGTTTGTTTTTTACTTGTTGCCAACCTGAGAAATGAATATGTATGCCAGTTTTCTGTGCTACATTGCGAAGTAGGAAGTTAGTGTTTCTTAACAATATTAGTGTACGGATTGGGCTGCAAGCCATCAGCCTAACCAGAAAATTTAAGAATTCAAAGTATTAAAATATCTAAATCTTCTAGTTCGTAAACAATGATGCCTTCACATCTAAAAAGACAAAACTAAAAAGACATAGTCACTGTAGTGAGAATTTTAAAATGTATTTATCTTTTTTAAAAAAAATATTCTTTTACTATGCATATAATGTTCTGTTTGTATGTGTGCCTGCACACCAGAAGAGTTCGGCAGATGTCTTCATATATGGTTGCGAGCCACCATGTGGTTGCTGGGAATTGAAGTCAGGACCTCCGGAAGAGCAGCCAGTGCTCCTAACCTCTGATCCATCTCTCCAGCCCCCAAGTATCAATTTTAAAGAAGTGATATATTTTACTACAAATAATATATTTTGTGTTAGGTTTCTTTTTTAAACTATTTTTACTGAAAAGATTTTCAAACAGTGTATTTTTATGTTTGTCACCTCTTTTAAATCCCTGAGGTCCTTCCCACCTACCTACCTGCCCAAATTTATGTTTTTTCCCTAGTTTTTCTAAAAAGAAACAAACAGGCAAAGAAACAAACAAACAGACCAAGAAATGCAAATGATGTCCACAAACATAAACATCAAAGAAAACAGACCAAAAACCAATTAGGCAAAAAAAAAATGCAAAAGCAAAGCAAAACATAAATGAGTTCTGTTGTTAAGTGATACATCATAAAAGTATTTTTCTTTGCCTATGATATATACTCACTTATAACTGGATATTAGCCATATAATATAGGATAAACATACTAAAACCTATAGCGCTAAAGTAGCTAAACAGCAAGGAAGACCTTAGAGAAGATGCTTAATCTTCATTCAGAAAAGCCAACAGGATGGGCATCCGAAGTAGGAAAAGACAAGGAACAGGACAGAAGCCTTCCACAGAGGACCTCTGAAAAACTCTACCCACTAGGGTATCAAAGGAGATACTGAGACTCATAACCAAACTTTGAGCAGAGTTCAGGAATCCTATGGAAGAAGAGGGAGATAGAAAGGAAGAGGGAGATAGAAAGTCCCTGAGGGGACAGGAGCTACACAAGGAGAAAAACAGCCAAAATACCCGAGCCAAGGGGGCCTGCACAGATTGATACTCCAACTAAGATTCATGCATGGAGAGGACCTAGACCCCCTGTTCAAAGGAAGCCCATTGGCTGCTCAGTTTCCAAGTGGGTACCCTAGTAACAGGTACAGGGACTGTCTCTGACATGAACTCTCAGTGGTCAGCTCTTTAATCACCCCTCCCTGGGGGACGAGGGGGACCCTGCCAGGACACAGAGGAAGATGCAGCCAGCCTTGATGAGAACTGATAAGCTAGGGTCAGAGAGAAGGGGAGGAGGTCCTACCCTATAAGAGGACTAGGGAAAGGGCATAGGGGGAGAAGAGGTAGGGTGGGAGGGAATGGTAGGAGACAGGGGAAGGAGCTGCAGTGGGATTCCAAGTGAATAAATTGTAATAAATAAATACATAAATAAAATTAAATTTCAAAAAGTATTTTTCTATTTTTGTATATTATAAAACTCTTCATATTCTACCATGATTATTATCACATTAATATTATTTTAATACAATTTTTAGGTTAAATAAAACAACATAATTTGAAGCATAGTTTGATTCAAATGTTAAAACATGTTTTTTACACCTCAGTATGCATAACTCAATTGATCAAAAATATTTATGCACTCATCCTAATTTTAAAAATTCTCCTTCATCTACAACACATTTTACACTGTTCACTAATTCACTGAGGCTGGATAATTTCTTTCTTCTGGAACCTATTTTATTTATTTCTGCATCATTTACATCTTTTCCTCCTTTTGTCCCTTCCATCTTCCGATTCACCAAACTAAGAGATTTACTCACTTGACATACAGAGATTCATCTGTTTTACAGAGTGCTGGTACGCTGCCAGTAGAGCCTGGATTCCATAGCTGGGTAACTGCTGATGAACTAACTCTTTTGTGACAAACTTGAGTCCAGCTCCCTGAGGATGTGGCTTATTTGGCAGTTGTTTTCTTACTTCACAGGGACATGGTAAGAAAAACAAACAAACAAACAAACAAACAAAAACAGGTGTTTTTACATAAGTTTTAGGACAAAAATGTTCTGATTTCTGAAACAGATTGAGCAGAAATATTTCCGAATTAGCTGGTAAATGTCCCCTTTGGTCACTAAAACACTAAAAGCCCTGCCAAATTCATTGCCTTCTGCCCCAGTTTTTCTTATTGTCTTGTTTTGACACTAAAACATCATGAAAGCAGGATGATGCCAGTATCACCTTCTAGAATAATTGGCGAAGGTTGGTAGCTCAGAATGGGAAAGAAAATCAGCACTAATATGTTCAGGATCTGTGTAACTGAGATAACTCCTCCAGTGACAGCAGAACTCCCTTATGCGAGAGCAGAACAATGCAGTTTATAACTGAACATCTGCTTCACACAGCCCACATACATTCTAAGTCCATTTGCCAAAATGTTCATAAAGTACTAGCCATATTCTAGGGATTGCAGGTTTAAATGGGAACAAAGCGTAAAGATTTCCTTGTTCCAATAACTCATATTCCTTTTATTTTAAATATGATTTTTTAAATTAATTTCAGGTTATTTACTTTGTATCCCAGATGTAGCACCCTCCCTCATCTCCTCCTAATCCCACCCTCCCACCCTCATCTCCTCCCTGCCCCTTTCCAAGTCCACTGATAGGGGAGGTCCTCCTCCTTTTCCATCTGACCCTAGCTTAACAGGTATCTTCAGAATGGTTGCAATGCCCTCCCCTGTGGCCTAGCAAGGCTGCTCCTCCCTCGGGAGTGGAGGGGAGGTCAAAGAGCCAGCCATTGAATTCATGACAGGAATGGTCCGTATTCCTCTTATTAGTGTACCCACTTAGATACTGAGCTATCATGGGCTACATCTGAGCAGGGGTTCTAGGTTATATCCATATGTGGTCCTTGGCTGGAGAAACAGTCCCATAGAAGACCCCTGTGCCCTGGTATATTTGGTCCGTGTGGAGCTCCTGTCCTCCCCAGGTTTTACTAACTCCCTCTTCTATCATATGATTCCCTGCACTCTGCCCAAGGTTTGGTTATGAGTCTCAGCATCTGCTTTGATACACTGCTAGGTAGAGTCTTTCAGAGGCCCTCTATGGTAGGCACCTGTCGTGTTGCTTGTTTTCTCCTACTTCCAATGCCATTCCATTTGTCTTTCTAAGTTAGGATTGATCATCTTACCCTAGGTCCTCCTTCTTGTTTATCCTCCCTAGGTGTACAGATATTTGTATGTTTATCCAATCTTACAGGTCTAG
>CM053743.1:58528077-58550567 GCA_028658305.1 Pachyuromys duprasi
TTTGATACACTGCTAGGTAGAGTCTTTCAGAGGCCCTCTATGGTAGGCACCTGTCGTGTTGCTTGTTTTCTCCTACTTCCAATGCCATTCCATTTGTCTTTCTAAGTTAGGATTGATCATCTTACCCTAGGTCCTCCTTCTTGTTTATCCTCCCTAGGTGTACAGATATTTGTATGTTTATCCAATCTTACAGGTCTAGTACCCATTTATAAGTGAGTACATACTGTGTGTGTCTTTCTACTCCTGGGATACCTCACTCAGGATGATGTTTTCTAAATCACACCATTTGCTTGCAAATTTCCTAATTTCCTTGTTTTGAATCGCTGAGTAGTACTCCATTGTGCAAATGTACCACAATTTCTGTATCCATTCCTCCTCCGTTGATGGACATCTGGGTTGTTTCCAGTTTCTGGCTATTACGAATAAAGCTGCTCCAAAAATGGTTGAATAAATGTCCTTGTGTGTACTTGAGCATCTTTTGGGTATATGCCTAGGAATGGTATAGCTGGAACTTGAGGAAGCAGTATTCCTAATTGAGAAAGCACCAGATTGATTTCCAAAGTGGTTGTACAAGTTTGCATTCCCACCAGCAATGGAAGAGGGTTCCCCTTTCTCCACAACCTCTCCAGCATGTGTTGCCACTTGAGTTTTTAATCTTAGCTATTCTGATGGGTGTAAGGTCTAAGCAGTGAACAGAAAATGGCCAGAAGTAGGCTCAGGAAAATGTCTTTTGGTCAGATCATGAGGCTTTGTTAGTGATGAAGAACAGGTTTAATCTGTGCGATGGAAAGACACAGGGAAGTTCTGGTAGAGGATATAAATGACCTTATACAGTTCTTGAACATTTTCCTTAGGATCACCCTCTGAGAGTTAATTACTATTAACTAATTTACTTTTAAGTTGCAGAGAAATAAATATATGACAATTACATGCTATGAACATATTTACACAATTTATACATATAAGTCCAGGAAGTTGTATACCCATGTTCTGTCTGTCTGACTATCTGCTGACAGTAGAGTTTTGAGAAACTGACTCTAGTTACAGGGTGGAAAGTTGAAGCCAGTGTTGGTGTATACTCTAGTCAGAAGTAGCAAAGGTCAGCACAAGTACAATATATCTTTAAAAATATCTATTTGGATTATTTATGATGAAGTGACATTTTGATATCCATTCATAGCTCTCTGTTGATTTCCTATGAAGATTTATATGTGCACATAAAATCACCATCTTCCCATCTCTTTATTTTCCTCTAGGTACCATGTTCTAGCCTGCATTGCATTATTGTTCTGTGTGGCCAAATTTTTCATAGCTCAGGCACTCCTGTCTTCTGCTGGGGATTCTTTTCTACTCTGCATTTTGGCATTGATACTTTTTTTTTCTCTGCTCACTGAGAGTAATACCCCCCTCTTCTCCCTCGGAGTTTCCTTTTACACTGAACCTGTGGCATCTACTTCTGGACTATTATAAGAACATATTTACTTGTTTCATAGTAATTTCTTTTTTACTTTCTCCACTATACATTATTTTTTATAGGACCAGAAATCACAAGTTTCCACCATCACCTTTTGTTTTGTACCTGCCATAAATACATTGTAAAATAATTTTTAATTCAATTGGTATCATTACATTAAGCATTTTTAATTAGACTACAACAGGCTATAACTCTAGAACAGGAAAAATATAGCTTAATAAACAGGACTTAGGAGGAGATAAAGTTAAAAAAAACTCAAGAAATTATAATGATTAAAAGGTATAGAAAATGATTCTGAATGTTTTCCTTACAAAGAAGTGTTAAATATTTGAGGATTGGTGCTGTTGTAACAATTTGAGCATTGGGCAATACATACAAATATGTCATGGAATTCAATAGACAAAATTTAAAAGTATGTCTTATATGCCAGTTTAAATACACACACAGGAATAAAGATTTTTTAGAAATGAAGAGTGCATACTGCTCTTCCAAAGGCCCCATTGTTTAGTTCCCAGTACCCATATCAGATGTCTTACAATTGCCTATTCCTGTGGCTTCAGAGATTCCACATATCACCTTGGCCTTCACAGGCACCTCACTCAAGTGCATATACATACAACATGCACAAGCAGTTACAAATGAAAATAAGATTTAAAAGCAAGTTTAAAAATAAATAATCAAAATACACATTTCATCGTATAAATAATAGTTAATGCATACTCACTGCAAGGAGCAGGGTTTGGACTTTTTATTACAGTTCAGCATAAACATAATGCCAATCTCATTTGACCTCCAAAGCAGAAAAATCTTTACCTTGATAGAAATCTTCAAAGACTCGATGAAACTACTACTTAATGTTCAAGAGTCTTACATTTGCATTTATCAGTCTTCCACATTAGTGTTCTTATCTGTGAGGGTACAGAAATACTGATTACTAAGTGACCCCACCTATATTCTCCGTTCTGTTAGTGAAGAAGATAACTCACTTAGGCATCTCCTCTTTGTGAAGGAAGTACTACGGAGGCTTTTATGGTAAACGGCAGTAAATCTTTCTAACACTGTCCAGAAGGCAGAAGTGAGATAACATGAAGTAAATTGCCTTGCATAAGGCAAGAAGATGATGCCTCTCTTGTTCCTGCATGAACAAGAAGATCTCAGAGGCAGTGAGGGTAGTGCGGACGCCTAGCCACGTATTGAGAAGTCACTATTTCCGTACAATAAACTCGAGAGTGATGTTTCTCTGTTAAAGACAAAATTTCTTGAGCTTCAGTTAGTAGATGCTCATGATCTTGAGTCTATTTAACACCGACTATCACAGACAATGCCTCTAGACCAGAAATAGTTGTCATGTTTGACCACAGAGCTGTTTAGTTCATGCTTCCTCTGTAGAAACAAAATATGACCTACTCTGTTGCCTTTTCATTTGTCCTTCCACTAGTTTGGAAACAGTGTGCACCCATGCTCAACTATGTGAGCTTGGAAATCTATGATAGAAACCCAACCTTACTGATCCCCTTCCTACTAGAGGGGATGGAAATAAACTTCTGATTTGCTTCATCTACTGCCTTCAAGTTTCCTTTTGCAACTTGATCAATAACAACTCACTTCTATTAATATCTAATTCTAAGCATTTCTCACTTTTTATTACATTTTTTTTCTTTATGTCACTTGAACAGTTCAGAAAGAGCCCTTGAACATTTTATTCTTAGTAAGCCATTAGCATGTTTTCCCCAAAAGGTACAATGTGGAAAAGAACTGAACTTGTAGAATTTAGAATCTGAGTGGAACTAGGACTCAGAAATGATAGGATAAACATTAGTTAATTTAGAAGCTCCTGAGAAATGTAAAGGACTGATTATTTTTCTTTGCTGTTTAAGTTTTATTATTATTATTATTGTTATTATTATTTTTTTATTTCAGTTTATTTACCTTACATTCCAAGGGTGACCCCTCCCTCCACTCCTGCTATTCCCCCATTCCTGTCCAGGTCCTTCTATCTTTCCCCTAACACTTCCACAGAACCCACAGAGCTCTGCCCGTTGCTTGGCTGCAAGTCTCACCATCTCCCTGGAGCCTCCCAGAAGACAGTCAAGTTAGGCTCCTGTCTGCAAACATAGTAGAACAGCATTAATAGTGTCAGTGGCTGACTCTCTACTATGGGGTGGGTCTCAGGTTGGGCCAATTATTGGTTGGACATTTCTGCAATCTTTTTACCCCTTCACTTCAGGTAGGCAGTAAAGTTTTGGATCAAAGTATTCGTCAGTGGATTGTTGTTCCCCTCCTTCCTCTTTCAAAGTCTAATAGCCAGTTAGTTATCCTAGGAGTCTGAGGAATCTTCATTTCTCACGTAAGTGACTCTGATTTGCATTGATTTCCCCTCTCCATCTTTTGCTATCCTCCATTAAGGAATCTGTTGCATTGCTGAAAATAGGTATGAATCTCAGGCTTAAGGGTAGAGCAGAGTTATAAGTAGGTTCTCCCCCTTCCCTTGCTTTATAATCTATTTATTTCTTCATGTCTTTGATGATAATTTCTTCATCTTAATAATATGTTCCCTGGAAGTTTGGATAAAAACCTTATGGGTGAGTACGACAGATATTAAAGATATTTTAAAGAAACTCCTTCTTGGGATTCATTGCCTTTCTTTTGTGACACCTAACATTTATTATGAAGCTGCATTTGACTCTAAGGCTGAGGTGATGCTGCAAGTTCATAAATATTTGGAGGCAGCTATAGTTTAGGGAATTCCCATATATAAATTTAGAAGTCTTGCTTTCAGATGATTTATAAGATGAAAGGCATAGGCGTTGGGCCCTGCATTCCAGACTCCATGAACCAGAGAATTTAATTTTCTGCTCAACTCTGAAGCTGCATAGTTTGAGTAAGAGTAAACAGAATAATTAACTGAAACTTAGAGTTTAGCATTAGACATATTTGAAAAAAATAGTTAAACTATAAATGTCCATCCATTTTTAGATACAGCATATTTCACCCCATCCTTTCTGATTTTCTTCTTCTCTTCTTCCCCCTGCCTCCCTATTTCTTTCCTTTTCTGTGTATTTCCCTTCCCTTCCTTCCTTTTTTCTGTTCTTTTCCCTCCCTCCCTCCCTCCCTCCCTTCCTTTCTTCTTCCTTTCTTCTCTCTCTTTCTCTTCTTTCCTTTCTTTCATATGGATGTGTGTTGAATGCTTGTGTTTTTGTGTAACACCCAAGTGTAACTTCATTAAAGAGAAGCACTGGAACCCTTAAACTGGAATTACAGTTGTTTGTGAGCTGCCTAATATGCATCCTGGGACCTGAACCTAAGTTTTCTGCAAGAATAACAAGTGATGATAACCAAAGAGCCATCCCTCCATTCACAGGACACACTTTCTTTTTCCATTGGATAATTCTTCTATGCAATGGTTGATGTTTTCCCTTTTTCTAGATATTTATGTAAATAGGATTTTAGCATAGTTGTACTTTTCTGAATAGTATTCATATCAAATAAATAGTTATTCAGGACATTCATTCATTTACTTTGTCTTATGGATTATTCATTAAATTCTGAACACTATAAGTTTGAGATAAAATGAAAATAAAATATATGTTCTATTTTCAAAATGCCAAGAGAAAGAGATACCTCTAAAATAAAGTATAACTTATTTTAAGAGTATTTTAGTATGAATTTTAACCAGTATATGAAGAAAAGTTTTCGTTTTACATTTACTTGACCAAACCTATATTTTAATAGTTATTCCTTTTATTTAGTGCACAAATATACAAAATAATGGATCTCATAAAACATGTGCACACACATATATTGTACATTTGCATTAACTCCCTATATCACCACCATCTTTTCTCCCTTTCTTCCTTCAGGTTTCTTTCATCTTTCCAAACATATCCCTTTTACTTCCATTCTTTCCAAAAAAAATCTGGAGTTCTTTAGGTGAGACAAAATATGTTATGTTTATGATCTGGTCTATTGTCACTTAGCATGAGGGTCTCTGTGAGAAAACTTGGACTTTCTTTTTTTTTATGACTGAATGGTGCTCCATTGTATATATAACACATTTAAAAAAAATCTATTCATTTGTTGGTGGATGCCTAGACTGATTTCATAACTATACTGGTAGATGATGTTACATCAGGAAAAACACACTTAACTTTTTCTCTATTCCTATTTGAAACTGTCCTGTGGACTCTAAATATGGAAGCATTGCAGCTACTGAAACCAAACACAAAATCGGAGTTACAAGTGTTCACTTCTATTGTTGATTCTTAGGGGTGTAGCTACTGAAGTTCACCACATTAAGGCCACATGTACTGGAAGGTGTTAGCATGGCTTCTCACCAGTCCTCAGCCCAGACAGTGTTGCAGTAGTCTCTCAATAAGTACACAGGTCACACTGACATATACTTTTCCCATGACTGCCAGCGATCTTCCAAGTTGACAGTCCAGATCTAAGGCTTTACACTCACAAGTATAGGTATCATGACCCTTTACCCTAAGGGCATTTTTGTTTGAGTTTAGAATGCTCCATTCCTGTATATCCTAGCAATCACACCCCTATCTCCCTGACACTTCCCTTCCCCTGGAATCGGTGTTGCATTTCCACTCCAAAGATGTTTTGCTTTTTTTAATGTGATCTCATCATTTTGTTTTGATGGCAACTATTCTAGTATGGATAGTTGGTCTTTATTGATACACTACAAGGCTTGTATGTAAAGATTATTCAGCATCTGTTACTCTAAAGTAGGAGGAAAACAAGATCAAACTCTTTGGGAGGCATTCAACTACTCTGAGTATGTAGAGATCAACAGGAGCATAATGTAGTGATCAACTTTACTTAACAAAGGCATTTCAGAGAAGATCACAGAGGAACCAATGCATGGATGATAAATTTAAATGTTGATATGTCTTGGGCAAGCTGACATGCTGATGAAAGTTATTTGAAAGTGGGAATTGTGTAACTGTGGAACCAGGGTTCTTGATTGAAAGAAAAGAATCCCCTATTGTGGGGAGTCTTTCAGAGGACTTCAGCTCAGTCTCCATGTGGGTCCCCAAGTAGGAGGATCTGGGGGTGTCTGTCATGAACTTGGTTGCCTGCTCTTTGATTGCTTCCCCCAAGCAATGCAGCTTTGCCAGGCCACAAGGAAGAGGATCCAGGCAGTCCTGATAAGACCTGATAGACTAGGATCAGATAGTAGGGGAAGAGGTCCTCCCTATCAGTGGACAAGGGGAAGGGAATGAGGGAAGAGGGAAAGAGGGAGAGACCAGAAGGAGTTGAGGGAATGGGCTGCAATTGGGATATAAAATGAATAAGTTGTAAATATACATATATATATATATATATATATATATATATGTGTGTGTGTGTGTGTGTGTGTGTGTAATGAAATAAATAAAATAAAGTGGAAAAAAAGAATCTCAATTGGAAATGGTAAATAGTTTGGTGATGGCCATTTTAATATCTGAATAGAGAATAGGATATATTAGCTGTCACATACTAAACTATGAGTGGTAGATGAATTTTAAGTGTTTTTCTCATAATCACCAACATAATGGCTAATGAACTTAATGTGTTCAATAAACTTCTGTGATGTTTATGTGTAGTTGTATTGTTGCTGCTATGGGAGTGTCTGTATGTGGGTGCTATGTTTGAGTAAGTGCTCACCTCAATTCCACACAGTGATGTTAAAGAACTATTTGGGGAAATTTATTCTCCGTTTTTATCTTGTCAACACATGGTCTCTCTTGTCTCCACCATCTAAACATAGGAGTTCCATAAGAGAAGTGTGGCCCTGTCTTTTGATTTTTCTACCTGTGTTCCTGGTATCAAACACAGGTTAAAAGATTTGTATGGCAAGTAATTTTGTCTGTTAAGCTCTTTTGTCAGTCTGTGTTGAAGGTTTGAATAATTAATTTACCAAGCAATACTATGGTACTTGTTTCTTGTATGATCTTAACACGTTACTTAATTATTTTAAATAAGACGTAATTATGACTTAAGAAAAATTTTAACTATATATGGAATTTATTTCTTTTTCTTTTTTTGAGATAAAGTTTCTTTGCATAACAAAGCCTTGGGTGTCCTGAACTCTCTTTGTAGACCAGATGATCTTGAATTCACAGAGATCTGCCTGTCTTTGACTTCCTAGTGCTGGGATCAAAGGTGTGTCCACCATGCTTGGCTTATATATGGAATTTATACTTCCATGTTTATCATGTTTAAGTTCTCCATGTATTTAGAAAGAAAGGGTAATTAATTTAAAGTTTGTTTTTCTTCACTAGACCATAACTTCTATGTATATTAAAGTCAGCTGTTTTAAGTTATTTTGGGGGTGAACTGATGTAACTTTCATTAAAGCAACCTTTTTCAGAACCAAGAACCCATGTTTTTTCAATACAAGTTTATCTTCTTGAGCCTCTGTAACAATAGTGTTGGGTACAATAGATACTTATATCCTGAAAGACTTTAATTTGCCTAAATCTTGACTTGCCCAAAACCTATTTTCCATGATAAGCATTCCTCTTTTGAAAGCTCAAGCTGATTGAAATTTATTAGAAGTATTGCAAGTATTCAGTGTCTGGAAGAGCTATCAATATTCTCTCTGTAGACGGAATCATGGCTATATACAGTTGCACATTCTTCAAAGAGTATTCATGCCTTTCTTTTCATTTATTTTTAAAATAGTCCTACGAAGAGAGGTACAGATCCAGAGATCTGTGATACCTTTCCTAAGCTAGCAACACATTTCTTAAGCATTATAAGAACAACTACAAGGCGGAATTGCTTCCTATTGAGCATCTGAAGGTCCACTGCAGTGTCTTTTCTGAGTAACTAATGCTCTAGACTCCATCTCAGGTTTAGTGCCTGCTGCTTTGCACTATTTTAAAGCTGCCATTCCTCAGCACCAATTCAGAAAAGTAAGATTTAAATACATTTCATGTCTTCTGTTCACGTGGTGATGGCAATGTTGACAGTTACATTAAGCCTAGCATATGGCTATATATCCGTTTAGTTTGATAAAATATTTTGTCCCAGAATTTGTAACTTTAATAGATGTTCAGGTAAAATATAAAGAGAAAATTGGAATTTTTCACTTGTCTTTAAGAAGTAAATAATTTGAACAAGTTAAAATACTTGTCCTCTGCTATTACTGACAAGACCACAGGTATTAACATCACCATTTCTGTTCTGCATTACAAAAACCTGTGAACTATAGGACTCTCAGCATAATTATGGCAGAAATTAAAGATTATTTTAGAGGGTTCTTTTTTAAATATTTTTTCCTTCAGCTTGTTAAGTCTCATCAGGACTGCTTGGATCCTCTTCTTCCGTGGCCTGGCAAGGACACATCATCAGGTGCCAGTGATCAATGAACAGTCAACTGGGTTCATGATAGAAGCAGCCCTTGCTCCCCTCACTCAGAGATCCACATGGACACTGAGCTGCCAATTGGTCACTTCTGAGCAGGGATTTAAATCCTCTCCATGCATGGTCCTCCATTGGTGCATAGTCTCTGCAGGACGCTCAGGGCTCAGAACTTTTAGTTTGTTGGTCTCCTTGTTGGGCTGCTATCCTAACCCTCTCTTCCTCAATTAGACTCCCTGTGCTCTGCCCAAAGTTTGGCTATGAGTCTCAACATCTGCTTCAGTCCTTTGTTGGGTGAATTCTTTCAGAGGACCTCTACAGTAGTCTCCCATCTGTTTCTTTTCTTCCACTGCTTCTGGTGTCTATCTTATTTGCCATTCTCAATGAGATTTAAGCATTCTCCTTAGGGTTCTTAGTGTTAGTTGTTTTAGGTCTTAGCTTCTTTAGATGTTTATCCTATATTATAAGGAAATATCCTCTTAATAAGTGAGTGTATACCATGCCTGTCTTTCTGTTTCTGGGTTACCTCAGTCAGGATGGTCTCTTCTAGTTCTATCCATTGCCTTCAAATTTCATGATTTCCTAATGTCTTAGTTACTTTTCTATTACTGTGATAAAACATACTGACCAAGGTAATGTATACAATAAAACATTTAATTTAGAACTTACAGTTTCAGAAGGTTAATGTTCATGATAACAGAGCAAATATTTGCTTAAAGGGACAACTGATAGCTTACACACTATTCTTCAAGTTAAACACACACACACATACACACACATAAACATACATACTAAAGGGGGGGGGTGATGACAAATTCCGGGGAGAAGGTTTGCCAAGCCACAGAGGAGGACAATGCAGCCAGTCCTGATAAGACTTGATAAACTAGGGTCAGATGGAAGGGGAGGAGGACCTCCCCTATCAGTGGACTTGAAGAGGGGCATGCAAAGAGATGAGAGTGAGGGAACATAGGGTTGCGAACAAACTATAATTAATATATAAAAAAATTTAATTAAAAATTATTGAAATCTCAAATCTCCTCCATCAAGGTCACACCTCATAATCCATCTGAGACAGTCCCATCAACTGGTGACCACGTTTTAATCCTCTAGTATTGTGGAGGCTATCCTCATTCAAATCACCATGCTTATATAAACCTGGGCTAAAATTGCTACCAAATTGCTTCAACATTTCAATGTTTTGAATGAGATATAAAAATAATAAAAAATGGCTGGGTTTTAGTTTAGTCTTTTTCTCCATTATGAGTTGATTCTGTTTGTTGCAAAAAGATGAAAGTCTATTTTCATCCCGCATGACAATACCAACCTTTTCTTGATGCTGTAACAAGATCCACTCCACTTGAGATACATGGCCAATTTTCTGTCCTACTTCTCCTTCTTGAAATAATCTTCCTGCCTCAGCCTCCCAAGTTCTAGATTCGTTATAGGCCTGTAGTAGTTTGTGGCCAATTCAAAAATAAAATAAAATAAAGATACTGTCCTTCTTTAATTGAATAATCAATATTTTTCAAGCAACTGAATATACTTGTGTGCATTTATTTCTGATCTATCTAAATTATCCCTTTGTTATCTATGTCCTTTCTATTGACAGCATCATGTAGTTTTGATTAGTTTAAATTTATTATATATTTTTTAAATCTAGTAATGTGCTGGCCCCAGAATTTTGGTCAGGGTTATTTTAGTCATTCAGTATCTCCTCTGGTCCCTCATCAATTTGAAGATGTTACTTTTTTGTGACAAATACTATAGATTGCAGAGTATAAATGGATTTGTTTAATTGGTGTGACATTCTAGTAATATCTGTTCTTTCAATCCATGATTATGGTATCTAATTTTGTTTATTAGTTTTATCAATAATTCTTTTCATCTGTTTATTAGCTTTTCTATACTGAAAAGCTTACAATTTTCACCAATATAGACAAATCCAGAACACATTATTTAGTAAAATGAGCAGGCCATAGGAGACAAACATGATATAATCTCCCTTATGTATAAAATCTAGTTAGTTAAAACTAGAATTAGAACGGAGAATGATGGCAGTATTGTTCTACAGTGGGTAGGCATAGAGAGACTTGATTAGACAGAATTGAAATAGTTTCTGGAGTTCTACTGCACAGTCTAAGAACTGTAATAAGTATAATGTGCCATACACTTTACATCTGTGTAAAGAGAATTAGAATTACCTTTGGAAGAAATCATTAAGTGACACTTATGTTTATCAGCCTGATTTAAGTATTTCACAATGCACACCTGTATGAAAATGCCGCATGGAAATCCATAAATATGTAGTTATTATTTCTAGGATACATGTACAATTTAAATACAATACTCACGCATGAAATTCTTTGCCATCCTTTTTTACTCAGGCAGTCATATTGGTGAGATATTAAAAAGGTCACTTCTAATATTCCTAAGGGGGAAAAATATTACAACAAGCTCACTGTTCCTCCAGCTTTTACAATCATTATGGCCTGTCTTCTGCAATGATTTCTAAGCCATAGGTACAAGAGTTGTGTGGTAGCAGAATTGTAGTCTTTAGTTTTCTATTGTGAACTTATGTCTTGGTCTAAATAAAGATGTCTGGACTGTTCTTAAAGAATCTAATACCATCCCTTTTGTTAACATTTCTATTATATCTCAAATCCAGTCTCTCACACTCTTCTGAAAATGTACTGTTATTATATATATTATACGTTTCTTTTCCCTAATAGGTCAAGTTGTCCTTATTGTACTGAACCATTCCAGTGGAGAAGTGACTTCATTGATTCTCAGATACCACCAGGAGGAAAGTCATTGCAAGATCACTCACACTCCTCTCAAAACTACGTGCATTTACTGCAAACTAATTGGTTGCAATTTCTTCTTCTTCTTCTTCTTCTTCTAGAAAAATAACATTAATTCAGCATGGCTAAATAATATTTTTGCATGTGTGTGTGTGTGTGTATTTTCCCCAACTGATTTTATTTTACTCTCTTTTTTATCTTTGGGTGTCCCCCTCTTAGAGAAGAATATTAAATTGTTGTCTAATTTTTAAACTTTTATTGAACTTTTAGTTTTGAAAGCTACCCCTTTATTTAAATTATAAACTTAAAATGGAAGCCACAATGTTTTTTTCTTTGTATTCCTATTGCAGATATTAGTAACTTCAATTTCTTAATATAATAAAAATATTTTGGTTGAGAAGGTATCTAGTAATCATAATATTTTATAATACCAAAATTTACATACACACATACATGGAAGTTATACTAGATGTGCTGACAATAATCCCCACAAAAATTCATAGACTAACAAAATTTGGAGTAGCAGGCACAAGTAATTTCCTTTGTAATGGTTGGTCAGGGTAGATAAACTAGTACAAATTATGGATATAGCATTTGGTTGCCCCTTAGAGGCTGAAGGTAACACACTATTCCTGAAGAAACAACACATCTAGAATATAGGACTTGGATGACTACAGCTGGAATCAACCTAAATCCTCTTTGTTGAGGTCTAGCTTCCACTATACCAGAAGCTAAGGAAGCTGCAAAGAGGAAAGTAATGAATAGTCCTACTCAGCTGCAACACCAATGAAACACAATGACCAGCACAGCAAGATAACTGCAAAGGTACAATAAGTGACATTTATATGTTGATGATCACCAACAACTGTCTAAAGTGACTTCAGGCTCATTCAATAGGAGGAGATTCATACACAGTACTAAGAAACCTAGTCAAATTCCTAAGTGAGTGAGATCATTGACCTTAGGAAAGAACCTTGGAATTCCCGTTTGCTATACCTGTATAATTTCCGACTACCTTCTAAATCTTATACTTACACCACAGATAAGGGTATCTTATCTATATAGCCTCCCTACCCCATCAAAGAAGCTTCTCTTTACAATAAATAAAAACCATCACAGAAAAACCACTACTGAACACAACACAAAGATCAAAGGATCAAGAAAGCACAGCCCCAATGGATACCTCTGGCTCACAGATCCTGTATCTATAGCCCAGGGCACCTCACAGATGATAGGGTGGTAAGATTCTATGAGTGGAATGTCAGAAAGTCTTCTGTAAAACAATCTCCCTTTGAAACAGCTGCATAAACAAGACAAGAGCAACCGCAATCTCAATAGACATGCTAAAATGGAAGGGGGGGGGGAATTTCACCAGAGTCTTCTCCCTAGACAAAGAAGTATGGGCAGTTAAGGGCTCTCTGGAAGAAGAATTAGACTCTCCCTGGAATAAATAAGTCCCCTTATTGCTTATCTAATACAAAGTGATCAGCCCTGGAAAACATCTACACAAACAATAAAAATGGATTCAGCAGGTATTATCTATATCTATACATGCACACACACGTATGTAACAATAACCGTCAAAGAAAAAGAGAATATCAAATTGAGAGGGGGCTCTGAGAGCAGCTTCAGAAGGGGTACCTGGAGGTTTTGGAGGAAAAGAAGGAAAAAGGAAAATGATGTGATTCTATTTTAATTAAAAATATGTTCACCTGATCCCTACCCTCAGTACCATCTCCATAGCTTCTCTCCCTCCCATTTCCCTCTCTTCACCCACTTTCTGTGCTTGAACCAAGGATCTTCCCTTCTGTCCTCCTTGTTACTTAGCTTCTTTGAGTCTGAGATTTATAGTATGGTTATTCTGTACTATATGGCCAATATGCACTTACAAGTATGTACATGCAATGCTTGTCTCTCTGGGTCTGGGTCACCTCACTCAGGATGATCTTTTCTAGCTCCAACCATTTGCCTGAAAATTTCATGAGTTCTTTGGTTTTAATAACTGAGTATCATTCCATTGTGTAAATGTACCACATTTCCCTTATCTGTTCTTTTGTTGAGGGACATCTGGGTTGTTTCCAGTTTGTAGATATTACAAATACAGCTGCTACGGCATAGTTCAGAAAATAGCCTTGTATCATGATGGAATATCTTTTGGGTATATGCCTACATGTGGAATAGCTGGGCCTTGAGGTGGAACTATTCGCAGTTCTCTAAGAAGGTACCAGACTGATTTCCACAGTGGTTGGACAAGTTTGTACTCCCACCAGTATGGAGGAATGCCTCCCTTGCTCCATATCCTCTGTAGCATGTGCTGTCCTTTGAGGTTTTGATCTTAGCCATTCTAATGGGTGTAAGATGGAACTGAGATTCATTTTGGTTTTCATTCCTTTGATGAATAAGGATGGTTAGCATTTCTTTGTTTCTTATCCATTAGAGATTCCTCTGTAAATAATTTTCTGTTTGGTTCTGTACCTAATTTTTAAATTGGATTATTTGTTTTTTTTTCGTGTTTAATTATTTGAGTTGTTTATATATTTTGGATATTAACCTTCTGTCAGATGTAAGGTTGGTGAACATATTTTTCCAATCTATAGGCTGCCATTGTGTTGTATTGACAGTGTCCTTCGCTTGCAGAAGCTTTTCAGTTTCATGAGTTCTCATTTATTAATTTTTTGATCTTAGTGCCTGAGCTGTTGGTGTTCTCTTCAGGAAGTTATCTCCTGTGCCAATGAATTCAAGGCTATTCTTTACTTTCTCTCATATTTGATTTAGTGCATCTTCTTTTTTATATATTTTTCTTTTTTAATTAAATTTTTATTTTTATATTAGTTACAGTTTATTTACTTTGTATCCCAGCTCTAGCCCTCTCCGTCATTCCGTCCCAATCCCAACCTCTCTCCCTCATCTCCTCCCTGTCCCTTTCTAAGTCCACTGACAGGGGAGGATCTCCTCCCCTTCCATCTGACCCTAGCTTATCACATCTCTTCAGTACTGGCTGCAATGTTCTCCTCTGTGGCCTAGCAAGACTGCTCCTCCCTTGAGGGGGGGGTGAGGTCAAGGAGCCAGTCATTGAGTTCTAGGGTAACTACTTGTGTACTGAGCTGCCCTCAGCTATATCCAAGCAGGGGTTCTAAGTTATATCCATATATGGTCCTTGGTTGGAGATACAGTCTCAGAAAACACCTCTGTGCCCTGCTATATTTGGTCCTTGTGGAGCTCCTGTCCTCTCCAGGTCTTACTAACTCCCCCTTCTTTCATATGATTCCCTGCACTCTACCAAAGGGTTAGTTATGTGTCTTAATATTTGCTTTGATACACTACTGGGTAGAGTCTTTCAGAGGCCCTCTTTGGTAGGCTCCTGTCCTGTTACTTGTTTTCTCCTACTTCCAATGCCCATCCCATTTGTCTTTATAAGTGAGGATTGATCATCTTACCCTGGGTCCTCTTTCTTGTTTACCTTCTCTAGGATACAGATTTTAGTATATTTATCCTATCTCATATAAGTGAGTATATAGTGTGTGTGTCTTTCTGCTTCTGGGATACCTTACTCAGGATGGTCTTTTCTAGATCCCACCATTTGCCTGCAAATTTCACGATTTCCTTGTTTTTAATTGTTGAGTAGTATTCTGTTATAAAAGTACCACAATTTCTGTATTCATTGCTCCACTGAGGGACATCTAGCAACTGGTCCCAGGGGAGTGCTGGAAAGGGTTGAGTATTCTCTCTCCCAGATCCTGAGACAGGGTTTCTTTGCTAGGAGCTGCCTGCACTGGGGCCCAGGCATTGTGATCTGTGGTGGAAACTGCTGGCTGCCTACTCTGCCTCTGCCAAAGAGGGAGTAGGGAAGTGGATAAGGGGAAGTGCCTGGGGATCGAGCCCCCCAAAAAAGTTCATGGAGGCATGTCTACGTGACCTGAATCTAAATGAACTCAATTTATGGCTAGTCCTCTTTCTCCCTGGAAGCCTAGCTATCTCTGTTCTGGGTTCAGCAGCCCCCTCACTCATCAATTGCAGAGTTTCAGATCCTTTGCCCCTCAGGTGTGAAGCATGCTGGTTGCCGCCATCTTGGATCTCAGTGTATCTTCTTTTATGTTGAGGTTTTTAATTCACTTGGACTTGAGTTTTGTGCACGGTGATTAATATGGATCTATTTGAAATCTTCTACATGCAGACATCCAGTTTGGCCAGCACTATTTGTTGAAGTTGTGTTCTTTTTTCAAGAGTATGGCTTTTGGTTTCATTGTCAAAAATTGATTATCCATATGTGGGAGGGTTTATTTCTGTGTCTTCGAGTCCATTGATAAACTTGTTTGTTTTTATGCTAATACTATGCAGTTTTTATTACTGTTGCTCTGTAGTTCAGCTTGAAATGAGGAATGGTGGTACTTCCAAACCAGACAAGACTTCCAGTGGAGGGGTCACCAACTTACTCAAAAAATCTTAGACCCGAACTTTATACTGCTTACAAGATGTGCAGGGATAAAAATAGAGCAGAGATTGAGAGAATGGGCAACCAATGACTGGTCCAAATTGAGATTCATTCCATAGGAGAGAGACAACCCCTGACACCACTAATAATATTCTGCTATGCTTGCAGATGAGAGTCTAGCACATTTGTCCCCTGAGAGGCTTCACCTAGCAGTAGCTAAAAACAGCAGCTTGACCCACACTCAAACAGGCTGAGCTCAGGGAGTCTTGTGGATGATTGGGAAGAAGGGTAGAGGGGACAAGAATTCCATGAGAAGACCAACAGAGCCAAATAACCTAGGGCCATTTAGGCTTATAGAGATTGAAGCAACAACCAAAAAGCATGAATGAAGTGGACCTAGGCCCCCTACACATTTGTAGCTAATAGGAAGCTTGGTTTTCTTATGGTTCTCTAGCAAATGGAGTCGGGGTGGGAGACTGTCTTTGACATGGATTCTCTTACCTGCCTTTGGTTCTCCTATCTGGGCTGCCTTCTCTGGCCTTAGTGGGAGAGGATGCGCTTAGTCCTTAAGAGAGGAGGTACAGGGTGGGTTGTAAGTGGTGGGACTTCTCCTTACTCAGAAAGGAAGGGAGGGAAGTTGAAAAAGGTGGGGATGGAAGGAGAGGAGGGAGGAGTAGTGCCATCAGGCTGTAAAGTCAATAAACACATTTTAAGAGTAAAACAACAAAAACAAAACAAAAAAAAAAAACAATAAAAGTATTTTAAAATAGATTGCTTAGTAGGCCATTTTTCTTTAATTACTTTTGACACACTTTAACCTAGAAGATAAATGAACATGAAACTTTCATTGTTTGTCTAGAAATGAATGGTGGTATTCAGTTTCACAGTATATTTTTAAATTCAGTAACAGATTTTGACAGGGGAAACATTGAATGTTCAAGAAAATTTTCAGTTCTCTTTAAAACACTATTGAACCTACGTTGTCTATATCTTTTGATTGAAATGTAGAAATGCTTATTTTTAACCTTCTTAGTGTCATTTTGAAACACAGACTTTTATGTACAATTTTAATGATACAAATGAGGATATGACAGTATAATTTATTCATTGAGTATGCTACATAGCAAATTTAAATATTTCCTTGTATCCTTAATAGCAGATTGGTACTTTGGACAGCCAATATCTCAGTAAATCCAAACAAAAACAACACCCAAGATTTGTTTTGTGCCATTTATTTTCAATGTGCTTTAATTGCACAGGAACTTTAATTGAGCTGTAATTGCACTTTATTGCATGCATTTGTATGAATTAAAAATACTTAAAACAGAAGCATGGTAGATGAAAAATTCCATGCATACAGCAGTTACTATAAAGATAAGTTTTATCATCAGTTTTGTTACTACTATTAAAAAACTTTAAAATGAAGAATGCAGTGCAGTCACTTGTGTTCAACAGCGCCTTTTATTTTCTGTTAACCCTCTTTTCCCATTATAGAAATTTTTGTTCAGTCTCAGCTATTTTGTGCCTCATTCTTCCCTACAGATTTCAATACTTAGAGTCTGTATGAATCCCGATACTGTTCTCTGCTTTTCTGAAGCAAGGCAGGACACAGAGAAAATGGCAGCCACAAAGAAGGATGTCTGTGCATTGGTGTTTACTGAATTCTCAATAGTCTGTGTGTGGCAGCCTTCCATTCTGTCCATAGGTCTTGTTGGCTGGAAACCATCCTTAGATCTAGCTTTCTGCATCCCCTCGCCTCTTTGGCTCAGGATGCTACTGACTTCCTAGTGTTCTTGACTATTTTTGTTTTTCAATTCTTCTTGGTTTTACTAAGTTGTCGCCCACTGCTTTGTCTACTTCATCTCTGTATTCATATGTTAGGCACTTTGTAAACCATTTATTTCTCACTGAGACCTTCCATGACACATCATCTTACAAATATATTATTCTTTCTTGGTTTCTTTATGTGTCTTTAATAGACAATTTGAGATATAAATTGTGCTCAATTAGGAAGAAATGATCAGTTGGCTTAATATTGTATATAATATTCTTTCCAAACTAAACGTTTCACACACTTGCCATACCAGAACTAATTAATATCCAACTACACAACAAAGTGTAAAAGTGTTGAGTTAAATTTTTGTTATTGCTTAAGCCACATAAAAACTTTTTGATACTAATTTATGTCAATATTTACTGGCTTAATTGAGGTAGGATTCCAGTCCTGGTTTCATGTTAAGTACAACTAAAATTAGGTATTGCCACTAAAATTAGGCATTGCTCAAATGGGTAGATGAGGAATAAGCTGGCATTGAGATACAGCTCTTTCCCTGAATATGAACTCCTCTCTTACTGTTTTTATTTTGTAGTCATATATGCATTGTTTATTTTTTCTACAGTATATCTATATTTTATTTAAGAATGCTATCCATCCACTTTGCTCTATTTCTTTCAATCTCTCACCAGTTTTTACTTCCTGTCATGGTGTATTCAATAGCCAGGTTTCTTAGGTTCAACAATTGCTCGTTTATTCCTTATACATTTATGTGTTTAACGGACCATCAGTTACTTTCCTTACATTTTAGCAGATGTTGCATTAACATGGCTTTCCCACGTTCAATATTTGTAAAGCAATAAACAGTTTATTGGCCATTCCTAACAAGAAACAATTCCTAAATATTTTATGTATTTTGCTTACAGTTAGCCAAAGTCTGTTCAGTATTCACAACCATTAATCTCATCCCATCCAGGCACGGATAGCAACTGTTGAAGGGGAACTGCCAAGGCAGGTTATGTTACAGACTGATTGTGAGACTTAATAGTGAGACATAATGACACTTTTTTCATGGTATCATATTTTGTTTACATTTTCCTGTGTTTGTTACATGCTATGAACTATATATTGATGGTTCTTTATTAAGATTTGAATATAATGCATATTCTACATTAGGTGCTGTTTACATTGCCCTAATTAAACCTCTCATCCATTTATATTACATATTAACACAATCTCTAATTTTAGAAAACTAAGTCAAAATATTGAAATAGTTCAATAATATATTCACAGTCACATAGTTGATGTACAGTAGAAATATGTTTCAAAGTAAGTCTATGTTACTCTAGAATTACATATATTTTTAAAACGTTTACTGGGATGTGGTAAATGAAAATGTAGCATCATCATAAATGGTTTTATTAATATAATGCTTTGGAATACAGTTTGCCACAAAGTTTTTAGACAAATGTTAAATAGGTTAGATAAAGAGTTAAATTTTAAATATTGTGCAAAAGTAAAACTAGAACAGTAAGATAACTAATTGAAATATATTATTCTTTCTAGTTGTGCCAAGTTTTCATGAGCTTCAAAGTTTTTTTCTTTCAAACTGGCATGTAGGTCATAGAATTTTATACTTTTCTTCTCACCTAGCTGCCTCATTTCTGGAAAAAAAATTTTCTTTCCTGATACCAAGATTATCTTGTTTTCATTAGAAAAAACATATGTGATATTGAAATGTCATTTATGTAAACAGCAAGATATTTTCTATTCACACATATGTGGGGTTTTAATTTATCATGCCATCTACCATCTGGTTTTCAGGAAAGAATTTTCATCATATTTTAATAAAGAAAATATTGAAGAAAGCAATTTATTTCTAAGTGCATGGACATTTAAATTTTCCCCTGATAAATTCTCATTGATAATTATTATTTGTCACATTGATAATTATTATTTGGTTAGGCATAGCCTGGTGGTGCATACCTTTCATTCAAGTTCTTCAGATTCAAAGTTAGCTGGATTAAGGCTGTTTCTACCACATAATGAGATCATGTTTCAAAACAAACAAGTGAACAAATTAACAAACATCAAAGATCATAGAATATGGCTTAACAGTGTAACACTTTCCCATAATGTCTAAGTCCCTGGGTTAGATCCTAACACTAGGATGAAAAAAAAAAAGTGCTGATTATCCTACTCTATATTTGTATAAAAACTAAATTGTTGTTCATATTAAATAACAAATCAAAGTTAGACTGTCTGGTTTTTGCGATGCATATGCTCTTGGCTCTTAGACCAGCTCTATAATTGTACAATATCTATTAAATAACATATATTTTCACGTTTCAAAATAACTTGTTTTTTCTATTTTTATAAATCTTGAAATAACTAAGTGTATTTGTTCAGAGAGAAATAGAAAGAGTGGGAGCATGCTGGCATATCTTCCTAAGGTGTTACCAGTTTTACAGAGTTCCTCTTTAGCCCAGACATAATGTTTTTACAAGAGACACCCTTTTCAAGTCCATTAGTTATTGTTCATTAATGAGGATGATCAATATTGACTCACCCTGAAGGAATCAGGATTAGATCATCTCGTTGACACTGAAATTTCCTGTAAACACTAGCTCCATTGTGAATAATCTGGGAATGGATTCATGAGTCTAATGTAGAAGTTTACTCACATAATTTATTTTAATGTATCTTCCTATATGAAAAATTACTGATTTCTGAAAATGCAATGTTTCAGGATTTTTTTTTCTTTCTATCTACAAAAATATTCATGAGAGCAGTTTTGTACCCTGGTGCAATGTCATCTTTTCTACAAAAATGACATGTCTGGCATTTTTATATTCTATACTTCAATATTCTCTGACTCTGATGTCAAAACAATTACCTGATTAAGGGACAACACAGAGTAAATATGTGGCCCTTTCACAGGCGGCTTTGGCTCTTTTTACTTATTGGTAAAGATAAGAAACCGAAAGCAAGCATGGACTTCTGACTTTTTTTTTTTTTTTTCTGGACTCTTCATTGCTTTCAGGCCTGGCATACCTTGAGACAGCCAGAGAGTCACTGGTGAACCTTTGATCTCACTGTATTTAATTAGGGAAACCAACAGGATCTTGTATTTGGAGGCCAGCGATGTGTAAAAAGCCATGCGCAATGTGAAGCCTGACAAATTGTAGTGAGTATCTGTGGACAGCCGACTTAGCAGGCCCTTTGTTGTCTGTGCACTGTCAGCTTTTGACTCAAACAGAGTAGATTAACATAAAAAAAGAATCCTGCATTCCTGGGGCATGCCTGGAAAGCATGAATCTGTCTCTCTTGATTCATTTTTTTTTTTTTCTTGAGCTAGGTCATGTACGATATAAAACCATTACCATTTATAGCCTGGAGCTTTCTCTCCCTTACCTTGGCTTTACATAAGTAGGTAGCTATCTTCTGGAAAGTTAGTTTTCCCTAGTGTAAAATAATAGCTATCGTCACTGTACATGTGTCTTCTGAGGATTAATACACTGATGAATTTCAATCACGTTGCGCCATTATGTATTGTAACACATAAATTATAACTTATACCTGTAATGGTGCCATAAAAAATGTGCTTTTCAGAGATTTTTTCCTTTTTCTTTTTTGTAAAAAACCCTTAATTTTTTTTAATTTATAGATTTAATTTACATCCCAATCATAACCCCCCTCACACTTCTCATCTGGTCCCTCTCTCCTACCCTCTTCACCATATTCTCCCTTTCTTTGTGATTAGAAAAGGGGAGCCCTCTGCCTCCAGTCCAGCCTAGCACATCAAGTTTCAACAGGACTGAGCTCTTCTTCATCCACTAAGGCTAGGCAAGGCAGAGAATTTTCAATTTAAATTACAACTTGTAAGTGATTCGACTTTTTGCAAGTAGAATGAATGTTTGTGATTTTTAAGAATATAGTGCAATCAGAAATGGGATCCAAATCACCTGTTGGCTATTAAGCTTTGGGATCTTAACATGTGATTTAATAGCTGAAATCAGGTTATAATCTTGATCCTTCTCCCTTAGTTAATTTTCTGTTGTGAACAGATTCCATGACTAAGACAACACATAAAAGAAAGAATTGAGGCAGCTGTGGTGGCAGATGCCTGTAATCTCAGCCCTCAGGGAGGCAGAGGCAGGTGGATCTCTGAGTTCAAGGCTAGCCTGGTCTACGGAGCAAGTCCAAGACAGCCAAGGCTTTATAGAGAAACCCTGTCTTGAGAAATCAACCAAAAACAAGACAAAAAAGCATTGTAATTTGGGGCTCCAAATTCCAGATTATTAGAGTCCATGACCATGATGATCAAAGAATAACTGGAGACAGGAAGACATGGTGGCATTGGGCTGGAGTGGTAGCTGATAATTTATCTGTTGCAATAACAACTTCAAGGCAGAAAAGAGGGGGGGAGGAAGAGAAAGAGAGAGAGACAGAGAGACAGAGAGAGAGAGAGAGACAGAGAGAGAGACAGAGAGAGAGAGAGAGACAGAGAGACAGAGAGAGAGAGACAGAGAGAGAGAGAGACAGAGAGAGAGAGAGAGAGACACAGAGAGAGAGAGAGACAGAGAGAGAGAGAGAGAGAGAGAGAGAGAGAGAGAGAGAGAGAGAGAGAGAGAGAGAGAGAGAGAGAGA
>CM053743.1:58551067-58590548 GCA_028658305.1 Pachyuromys duprasi
TAATTGGATTATTTGGTTTCTTGCTTTTTAACTTCTTGAGTTCTTTATATATACCGGATGTTAGCCCTCTGTCAGAAGTGGGATTGGTAATGATCCTTTCCCAATCTGTTGGCTGTCGTTTCGTTCGGATGACAGTGTCCTTTGCTTTACAGAAGCTTTTCCGCTTCATGAGGTAACTGGATGCACTTTATAACACTTGCAGACGATGTCCTCATCACTGAAGTAGTGTGAAGGATACCTCGATCTTATCACTTGATGTGCTCCAACTTGATGTCATTACGTTCAGAGTATTGTCCATCACCTGTATTTAATGTCCACATCAATGATACTATTACATTCTTTCTGTTAGAAAACTATCATTGGAACAAAAACATTCCCACATACAGCAAAGACTTGGGATGCTTAGACTCAAATTGAGTTAAGAAATGTGTGTGTCTCTTTGTAACCAAGTCATAAAATTTTAGAGGTCAGACACTTTGGAGATCTATAATAAAAGTGTTTCTAGGTTAGTAAGTGACTAAGGCAGGTTACAGCCTGTCTTCTCTTACATTAAAAGGTGTCTAATGTTCTTTATATCATCGAATTTTAAACTTTTTCAGAGTCCTTGTAAGGATCATCTAAGAAATCAGATAGATAGCCTTTATTATTTCATTTATCAAATGTGTACTTGATATCCTTTTAAGTGTGAGATGTTGGCATATTTTTACTGTTTTGCATATTATATTATGTTATTGTCTAATGAACAAAATAAAAATATTTACATTAAAATCAGTTATATAAGCAGATTAAACCATTGTCAAAAATATATTCCCTTCCATTAATTAACAGAATTAGGTATGTTTGATCTTCTTCTTTACAGGTTGTTATGAATGCATACTAATCTTTCCAGGCTGCTATAATATTTTTTTATTTTAAATTACTTTTTCAAAATAATTTATTTGTTTATTATTATTATTTCATTTGTGTGCTTCTCTGTATGTACACTATGTGCATGCAAATAGAATCAGAGGTGAGAAGAGGGCATTAGATTCCTTGGAATTGGAGTTACAGATGATTGTAAGTTGCGCAATATGGGTATAGGAAATTGAACCTGGATTCTCTGCAAGTTCAGCAAGTTCTCTTAACTATTAAGATGTCTCTCCTCTGAGGTACTGTTATCTCATTTTAAAGGAAAAATATATGCAGGACCTGAAAAAAGGTAATCTGTTAATTGGTTCCAACTCCTCTGTTTAATTTTCTTTTAAACTTTCCAAGTGCATTACAGAGAGGTTTACAATAATAATATGTTTTTTAATGAATCGTGAGTATTTATTTAGACATTATGGTATTGGGGTCAAAAGACTGTGTTTCAGTGCTGCAGAGCAAGCCAATTATTTTCTTCACTTACAACGAAATGTCGATGTCATTATGGAATGACAGAAATATATAAAATTTTAGTGAGAGCTGTAGGTTTCAGACCTCGACCTGATACATGTAACTGTGGCTACAAAAATTACAGAAAAGATTATGATGTATTGACAAGGGGTTTCACTGTCTTTTGTGTTATATGAGAACATGAACATTAAGCAAAAACAAAGCCTGCAAAAACAGGTACACTTGCTATAAAAAGTACAAATGGTTTATAAGGAGGAGTAACAATAAAAGGATTAAAGAATAGAAAGGAAGTATTCACAGGGTACATGACTCTTCAACCTATGGATTTTTTATGAATGTTTTAGGCTTATCAACATGTTTTTAGTAACAGAATATGTGTTATGTGTCTCACATCTGGTTTGATCACAAGTCACTTTGGACCAGGGAGAGTTAATAAAGATCAGGGCCAGGGGAGGTTTGCTTTTGTTTCCAAATAAAATGTTTCATTTTTTACATAACTGGAATTTGGTAAAGATTGAAATATTTGATGCAGTGTAGCTCAGACACAGGGCTTGTAGGGATGCTGAGGAAGTCTTCAGAAAAAGAGCACACCATGGGCTCCATCTCCAGCTTAAACAGTTCACAGTGGTCTCTCCTATGCATCCCAGCAATGACGTGAGGCACCAGGGCAGCAATATTACCCTACACTCACAATAAGGAGCATTTGGTGCAACCTTGTACTTCCATCTGTTAAACAGTGCATTCCTTAAATTTCCCAAGTGAATGAAGATAAAATAGTATTTCATTCCGCCTAAACTTATAAAGACACAAATATATAAATTTAAAGACTCCAATTGTAGTATTTTAGTAAATGAGAATAGTTTTGATGGAATCAGTGATTATTTAAGAGTCTAAAGTCAGTCTGTGCTTTCTTGAATAAGTAATACTGATTTTAGCACACAAAGATGACATTTTTTTCTTCAGATTAATAGCCTTGTGATTTTGTTTAGTGAAATTGGGTTCTTAGAAATTTTCTTTGAGATATGGCCACACATACCATGTTTTATAACCTCAAAATGTATTGTAGTTAGGATAGAATTAATATACCCTGTATTGGTCAGGCTTCTCTTGAGAAACAGAACTTTCTGTATATGTATATACATATATATATATATATATATACATATATACATTCTAATAAATCCTTGTATGTGAATAGACACATTGCATGTGCACACACACACACACACACACACACGCATATATTCCATATATTCAGAGATTTCTTACAATGGCTTGTAGGATATGGTCAGATAATATAACAATGGCTTTTTTTTTATTAATAGAAGGTCCAAGAATCCAGGAATTATTTAGTTCGTGATGCTGAATGTCTCATCTGGTCTTCAGTATTTGCCAGAATACTAAATAAATGAACTCTAATGTCAGTGAAAGACTGGACTTACAAGGAAAAGTGAGAGCTAGAAGGCAAACAGAAAGCTTCCTTCTCCATGTCTTTATACAGGCTGCCAGGAAAACATGTTGCTTAGACTGAAGGCGAATCTCAAAGATCTGCAGCAGAGGTGAGTGGTCTCATTTCAAATGATTTCACTAAGAAAAAAAAATTCCTCACACGTGTGATAACCATTAATGTTTTAGTTAGTTCCAGGTATAGTCCAGTTGACAACCAAGCACATCCATCCCATACCCATTTACAATATCTTGGGATCACATATATTACGTTTCCTATAAAAAAGGGTCTTTCTTTGCACCTCTCTGTAGTAAAAATACAGTTATATATAAGATATACTCAGAGAAGTAGCACCCTTAATTATCTATTGGTGATATCCATAGTTAATTAAGCAGTTAAAACAATGAATTATTTCAAAGTATCAGTTCCAAGAGAATGAAAAAGGTGACAAATTCCATGATAAAATTGTATCTTGATCCTAATTTCTATTTTAAGCTTAAAGTTTTGTTTATATTTACTTTTGCCAATGAACATGTTAGATCTACTGCAAAGCAGTCACATCTCACTCATGGTCTACAACAAAATTCTTTCTTATCCACTTTGTTCATATGTAATTACATTGCTTATTTTCTAAGTTGGCCCAACAAATTGCTTAAGGTTAAAATGATTTTTCTCAACGATACCATCACACTAAAATTTCAGATTTTTATTTTTTTCAGTTTGCAAAGCACTTTAACCTTTACTATTTTAGTTTATCACTAAAACAACACTGCAACGCATTTCTTTTAAAAAAAATTATATTCAAAAGTTCTTGATCAAAAGGGATTTGACCTAAGCAACACAACTATTAAGTACCAAAGCTGAGGTTACAAGTGATATTTCATAGCATTTTTGTTCAGTCATTTTTTTCATTTGAAATATTTTTCCCGTGAGCCAAGAATTCTTTAAGTATCAAGACTCTGTAATGTAAAGTAAATAGGTAAAGTCAGTTTCCTCAAGAAACTTACGTACTAGCAAGTTGAAAACAATTAAAAGTTGGTATTTTCAAACAGGAAATATTTCTTCAGACTGGGGAATATGATCGAAAGTGACTTATGAAGAAAATGTTCTGTAATAAATTATCTCTTCAAGCTGAGTTGCCATTAGTAGCAGGTAAAAAAATAAACCAAAAAAAACCAAAACAACAAAAAAACAGCTTTAATCAAAAAAAAAAATAGCTAGATGAGGATAGTAGAATTAAGTTCATTTTCCCTGAATGTCTGCTTTCAGTATAATAATAACACATTTTTTCTGGAGCTTTTTAAAATAATCAAATATGAAAGCAAATGATGGAATTAATAGACATGTCCAAGAATGTGGGCCAAGTATATGAAATAATTCCCTGTCAGATAATATCTCAGAGACTATGGTATAAAATTACTCACTCTATGTGTATGAGAGGGGCATCTTAACTTATTTTAGGCATGGTAATATACCTTTGTAAATTTGTAATGTGTATACAGTTTATGAATAAAACACAAATGTTTTTGTAAAGTTTATAAGAAAGATTCATTTCATTTAGTTCCATGAGTGACATGTGGCTGCTTTAAATATATGGCAAAATTTTAAAAAATGCCTTCAAATATAAGTGTGTAACAGGATTTATGTCAATATTTGCTGCTATTTTTCTGACTTGAGTATTAAGACTCATAGAACTGTGAAACACATGATTTTGGAATAAAATTCAGATACCATGAAATCCAACTTTCCATAATATTTAGAATCCCATAACATTACTCAGTATTTTTCCCTTCTCTATCTGTGTTCTGCAAAATCCATATATCTGTTTTTCTTTGTAATTTAATGAAACTCCATTACATATATTTACCACATTTTCACTACCCATTAATCTGTTAACTGACACCTAGGATGATTCTGTTTTGTAATTATTGTGAATAGAGTCACAATGAACATGGATGTTCAAGCATTTCTCACTAAGACACAGCGCCATGCCTCATATGGCAGGCTATTCCTAGTTTTGTGGGAAAGCACTGTGATTTCTTGTGGCAACTGTGTCATCCTATATTCCCACTAACAATAATAAGGGGTCTTCCCTAGACTCTCCAGCATCTTCTGTCATTTGATGTCGATATAATACCCATTCTGATTGTGAGGATATAGGATCTTAAAATTGTTTTAATTTTCAGTTCCCTCCTGGCTTATAATGTTGAACATTTTTAAGTGTTTACTAGTTGTTAATATTAATTCAAATTTCTGGTTTTGAGAACTTTCTATTTAGTTCTAGTGCCCTTTTTAATTGAGTTCTTTGTTTTCTTGACATTTCATCTGCCCTCCATTCATTGTTTTTTCTATATATTAATTTTCTTTCAGATATATAACTGGTAAATATATTCGTTTACTCTATACACTACTGGTTCATTTGATCGACAGCTGTAGATAAACATTTTAACTTCATAAAACCCCGTTTGTCAGTTAATGACCTCATTTCAAGTGACCAGAGTCCTATTTAGAGTCCATGCTTATGCCTATATCCTGAAAACTATTTGCTATTTTCTTCCAGTAGTTTCAGAGTTCTAGGCTTCCTGTGAAGGTCCTTAACATACTTGGAATAGTGTTTTTGTATAGGGTGAATTCGAGTGGTCTAGTCCAGTTCTTCTACATAGCAGATATCTATTTTTTCAGCATCATTTGTTGAAGAGGCTGTCTTGTCCAGTGTGTATTTTTTTAACATTGCCCTTCCAACACACACACACTAAATCAGGTGGTTATTTTGAATGAGTATGTATTCGGGACTTCTGCTCTATTATCTTGATCTATAGGGTTGCTCTGTGACAGAGCCATGATTTTTTTTTTAATTACTATGGTTTCTTATTGTTCAGGAATGTTTTGACTCAGTGGAGTGTTTTTGTTTGTTTGTTTCCAAATAAATTTGTGATTTTTTATTTCTGTAAAAGGGAGAGTTGTAATTTTGGTTGAGGTTGTATTGAAAATATACATAGCTTTTAAATGTGTGGCTACTTAAAATATTAATTTTACAGTTGGATGAGCCCAGAAAGCCGTTCCATCTTCCAGTGCTTTCTTCTCTTTCATCCTTCAGTGTTTTAAAATTTTCACTGTACATATCTTTATACATTGGTTAGGCTTATTCTTAGGAATTTTGCATTTATTATAGAATTTCTAATGAACTTTGGTATCACATATTTCAAAAGCCCTGTACATTGCATAGTTCCAAATTGTTAGTAAATCTTATATAATTCTAAGTGTTATGGAAGTTGATGCTGCCAACTGAAACCTTTCAGAGATTTCAGAGTAACAGAGATGTCATGGAAGAGAAGCAACGACACTTGAAAATAAGTCAATGGTTATATTTCTTTGACTTGTGAACAACTGGGAAGATGTCTAAAAAGGCAAATGAATAACGGTTAAAGTAATTGAGAAGACATATTAGTCTTTCTCATTAAAATTTTCAACTGTAAGTTAAGAATTTCCAAGTCAGGTATTTAAAAAGCTTTAAATACCCCTTTGTCCATATTTGCTTACTTTTAAAAGTAGGATGCTTAATTTGGTGATTGTATGTGCCTGAGTGCATTTGTTTGTGCCTCTGGACTGGAGTGAAGTAACAGTACTTACATATGAGCCTAGAGGGATGAAATAACATCTCTTAAAAATGAGCCCAGGTAAGAGCAACATTTAAAATTACTTCAGTTTTTTTTCCCTGCAACATTTTTGAAGCAGTTAATCTAATATATAGAGAATCATGCCATCATAAAATGTTATTTTTACATTACAAATAAAGAAGTTGAGGTTCATAGAAACCAAAATGTAGTTCATTCTTCAGACTGTAACATGATAAATGTAGGAGATACATGTTATATTCAATACTGATGAAATATTTAACAATTACTCCTGAAGTCTTACTCCTGGAGTCACATTACAGCATATAGAACCTGTGGAATGTATATATCCTCATTTTCAATAATGCTTGGCAGATAAAAATCCTATTTTTATATTGTCATTATTGTAATGATGTCATTTGTTCCTCTATAAAAGTCAATATATATTGAAATTTGAATTAAGAGATAGAGTATGAGTGATTTTTTAAATGGTTATTGGCTTTTACTAGGTTAAATAAAATAAAAACAAAATTAGAAATAGCTAGCTGAAGTCAATGTTTAATCTGAATCGATTTTTTTTAAAAAGAAGCAATTATATATTCAGTTAAGGGAGATAAGGAAGGGAATATCTGACATTTGTTTAAGCTTAGATAATTATTCTGCAGTCGTATAGAATATTATTTCTCTCCATTACATTTGTATGTCTGTTAGTACAAATGCATACACATATACACTATAAACACACTGATAATAATGTCCATATATATTTTGGCATGTGTAAATCATAAAAATATTTTAGTTTGTTTTTACTTTGACCACATTCAACCAAAGTCATGGCAAACTGTCCCTTTGAGTGGTTTTATTGCTTTGTTACTGCTTTTTGCTATAAGTTTCCATAGCCCACTGCTTGATAGTCAAAGGCAGTGACCCTAGAGCTAGAGTAAGAGAATTTCTTATTGCTCATATGGACCTCTGAACAGGAAACTTCATTTCTCTCCATCTGGCTTCTCAGAAGCCCACTTCCAGCAATTGAAACCTGCTGAGGATTCACTGAATTTACACTGGATGGTGACATACTGGCAAATATAACTAGATCTCAGAGGCAATATTCACATACCTATAAAGGAAACGCATGAAGCTGAAATTTAAAGTGCTTGCACTCACCCACAGTGCTGAACATTTACAAGACCTTGATCATAATGCTTAATGACACAATCCCGAGAGCAAGTGTCACTGGAGATAGACAAAAGACCCCATGTAATTTCCCATAGTGTGGTTATAAAAGTCTACCTATACATCTCTTCAGATGCTTACTTCAGGTCTTTAGATTCAAGTGATTTTATATTTATTCCTTCTCAAATTATACAATTTTAAAACTCTATATATGCAATTAGGACATAGAAGAATAGAAAATATTGTTCTTTATTTTTACAGAAAATGGAAGATAAAGTATTATTGATTTTTCTCATAACTCTGAAAGTGTCAAACATTCTTGAGCCACACATGGCAAGCTTGAGATATAAGTATGAGTCATTCATTCTCTCAAGGAAAAATGTAATTGGGTTATTTATCTTATTGAGCTAATAAGCAGAAGATACACGAGTAACTAATTACAGGGCATGGATACACAAACACTCTTTGAAGGATTCTGAAACTCATTATGGGTGTGTTTAGAAACTGTCTTACTATTAGACACTTGAAAGAATTTCAGTTTCAGACCTTTTGCAAAGCTAGTACTTATTTTATGGCTGACAGTAAAATAAGACTTTCAGAGAATTTGTGATTTTTTCCTACAGATTATCTTAGTGATATTTGATGATATTCATATATTCGCTATATTGTTCTATCTCTATGATTGTTGTACCTTATCACTATGCTTACTATGTTTGAAAAGATTACAACTCTGCCTCTTTCTCATATTATGTATAGAATTTGCTTGCCACAGAATGATTTTCATTATGACTTTCTTAACTTCCAAGAGGTTATGATATGCTAGCCCACATTGATAACTAGCTACTGCTACGTTATTACCCTTGGGACTATTAAAGTGGACATGTTCTGCTGGGTTTTAGAATGACAACTTTCACAGAAAGTCAAAATGTTTTTTTGCCAAGTCATCTCACAGAAATATTGCAAGTATTATTAATTCTGAGAAATATCTCTAAAGATCTTTTGCTGCGGCTTGAGATTAATACCACAAGTTTTAAAACTTAATTTTAAATGAGGAAAAAAAGAAAAATATTAAATACAGAGTGAGAATTAAGGGGTTTGGAGTTCTATGGGGAAAAAGGGAAGGGTCAGTAATAAAGCTTACTGTTGCACTGGGTAGCATGAGCCAAAAGAGAGTATCAATTCAGAAGATTTCAGTTCGTGTGCCCTGACAGATTTAATATTTCAGGTCAATATATTGGACCATAAGATCTAAGTATCCATCTAAAAGTTGTAAGGCAGCCAAAAGTTATATCAACTTTGGTGGTGATATTTCATTCCTTTTTGAGCAGAACAATTACAAGACTACAAAGATAAATTACTAAAAATTCTCATATTAAACTGTTCTCTTCTGGCCATTTGGCATGGACTCTTGATTTGTGTGATAGGGTTTCTTTTCTAGGAGTCCTCCAAAGGGATGCTGATAAGCTTTATAGGAGGTGAAGGTAACTACTGCAGCAAATGTCACCTTGTGGGTATTGGGTGTCTTTGATTCCTTTGACCATAAAATATTGATGTAGATGTCAATAAAAGCAGACAGAAAAGATTGGAATTGGTATTTATATGTATCTGCTTCAATCCATGTAAAAGTTTCCAGATATTTTGCTTTGTCATTTAAACAAGATCAGGATTAAATTTAAATTGATTGAAGCAATATCTCTTAAGTCCCAAGTATTGTATCAGATATACGAAAAATATCAGGTATTTATTTACATCTGCAGTTAGATTTAGTGGCAGAAGAAAGAAGAATTCAGAGCTTGAATAAGTTCTGGTAGGTTGCAATGCTGAATCAAATGCTGCATAGTTGCAGCAGCATTTAATTTTAAATAACCATACTAGGAAAACAGTACTAATTAGACACATTTTCTGTGTAACATTCTTATAAAGTAGTGAGAAGAAATATATTCTATATTTTTTAGTGTGGAAGCTTCACAATTTATTTATGTTCTGTGGGTAACATTATGTTATGAGGAATATTATAAGAATCTCTTGGCCTATGATTAATAATGAAGATATAATTGAATTATCATGGTCAGCTGGGAATTAAGAGCTTATAATAATGCTTATTTGGTCATGTGTGTACATCCATGTCTTTCATATGGTTTGTTTTCTATCATGAAGCACTCAGACAAAATAATCTGAAAAAAAAAAAACTCAGGGTCTAACAATGTGGTAGAAAAGAGAGGGCACAGTCTAGTACATGACAGATTGGCACTTTGCTTCAAGCAGGAGATTGATTGACCTATAGATTTTACTCAAAACATTAATGTGCAAGGCTGCAGGCAGAAAGAAGCATTAAGTTATCAAGATGGATAGGCAAGGAGGACTTATTTCCTAGGTCCTACTTTCTTCAAGATAAATGTAGTAGTGGAGAGGGAAAGAACAATGGGCAGTGAACAGTCCCAGGAAGTAGAATTTGTCAGATTTTAGCTGACAGAAAATGCAGTCAAACATCAGAAATCCTCCTTCTTCCTATACTCCAAAAAACGTGATCATTTTACAATACATTATAGCTTTTCATTAAACACTATATTAAATATTGTTTTGACCATGATGGCTTTCCAACTATTATTCAACTATTATTGGTTTTCTCATAATAAAATCAATAAAATACTGTCTAATAGTACTTGGGATACACAAATGTGTCAGAAAATTCTACATTTATGGTAACTCTTTTTACCATTTCAGTATAGAGAATAGTGACACAGCTATAAGCAGATTAATTAAGACTCTGGATTAGAAATGTACTTACAAATACTTTTGTAATAGTAGCTGTTGTAAGTCACCACCTACAAGAGGAAATATGCATCACATTTTCTTTATGTGTTTGTACATTTAAATTAGTGTGTATGTGCCTGTGAATTGTTTGTATGTCTGTGAATATGTGTGTTTGTGCCAGTGCATGTTTGTGTGACTATACATATGTGTGTGCCTTTGCTGCTTGTGGGCTTGTGAATGTCTCTGTGTATCTGTGTGTGGATGTGTGTGTGTTTGTGTGTGTGTGTGCCTGTGCATGTCTCTGTGACTATGCATGTGTGTGTGCCCTTGCTTTTGTGCTTGTGTGTGTGTGTGTTTGTGCCTGAGGCCACCAAGTATCTAAGATCCTCAAATGGCATGGTTTAAAATTGTTGAAATAATAATTATTGAGTGAATGTAATGCACATGTGCTGATCACATGTACACACTAAAGGTCAGGTGATGAGGGAAGAGCTTCTGCTATATACATGGTTGGACTTTGCTGATTTGACCAATTGGGTGTGGCTAAATTTCACAGACAATATTCTTTCTTTTTTTCTTTAATTAGATATTGAATTATGTTCAGGGTTAGGAGTTTAAATCACTAATTTATAAGGACAAATTCCATTTGTATTCTCTTTCTATCCATTGACCTAATTGAGGCTTCTTCTTCCACACTGGAAAAAAAAAAGTTTCTAACAGAGAACATGCTAGGTTTTCTTGGGTCTTAGCCCAGAAATTACTCCACTACCCTCCGTTCACACTAGACTGAAAGGATTTGCAAAAGCCACCCAGATTCAAAGGTATGGAAACCACCTCCATTTTTTCATTGAACAATCAAGAAACTGGCAACGTTGAAGCATCAATTTAGAAATACTAGGACAGAACAAATTTTGTGATTAAATCAACCAGGCTGATATTTTCATCTGTGCAGAATTATCTTTGTTTAAAAAGTGATAATAACATTTATGTCACAACCTCTAAGGCCCAAGGCACACAAAATAGAGGAATACGGGGAAGAAGAGTTAAGAGCCCAAGCATGTCAACAAGTGTAGTGAACCTTTGTCTTTGGGGTATGACATGCCTATCACAACCAGCAACACAGAGACACTCCTCCATGCACATTGACTTCTCAAAAATAAAAACAAAGAGATGGAAGTAGAAAGGTAACTATGTGGGAGACGGCAGTCAGTAAGCACAAGAAGGATAAGCTACTGGGATGAGGAAGGGAGTCACAACACATCACATTCTGTATATTATGTAAATGCTAAATCCACTAACAACCATGAAATTGTGAGTGTTTAATAAATCAGGTAAGTGATTATAGTTTATAAACAGTGGGGGAAATCTTGAGGGCTTTTTGAAAATAACCTTTACAACAGGGATGGTCACTCTCTTTTTGACAAGCTTTGCAACATTTACATCTTGTTTTTATTTTTCTTATTTTAGTGTTCTTAATCATGAACAGATACAGATTCTTAACAAATAAGTAGTTTTCTGCATCTGTGTTATTTGTTATGACTTTTGTCTTTGGTTTGAGTTACACTACTAAAATTTTTTCAAACATTACCTGGCTGTGACCTTCTGCTTTGGTTTGTGATTGTTGATACAACGTTAGCAGCTTAAACACATGCTCTCTTACAAATCTTACAGTGAAAAGTCAAGCGCAGGTCTTAGCAAGATAAAATTAAGATATTAATAACCTGACTTTACTAGTATGCATGTCTTCAGAGTTAACCCTTTTGTTTTGGGTATCCAATTGATGTGCCCTTCTCTGGTGAAGACTGTTTCTCCCACTCTCAACATCTCTTAGCTTCCTGCAGTTCTTTGCATAGGGCTGAAGCATCACGAGCCTTCCTCCATCCACTGTAACACATTATTGTTGGGTTCAGCAGTCATGTTGGTAAGATGTTATGGGTATAACTTCTGACTACATTACTAAGAGACCCAACCTCATAGCAAATTCTCTGAGCCTCTGACTCTGACAATATTTCTGCCCCTCTTCCACAATGTTCTTCAAGTTTAGGTGCAGGTGTGCTTTGCAGATATATCATTGGAACTGACTGGTCTCCACAATGCTGCATTTTTATTGGGTGTGTTTTTCTGTAATCAACTTCATCTGTTGCAAAGAGAGGTTTGCTTGATGAGGGCTGAGGACTATATTAATCTATGGGTAGAAGGACAAATACTGAGAATGTCATTAGGTATTCTTCTGGTTTAGTAAAGTGTTACTTGTTGGTACTCCTCCAAGAGCCTTGACTTCACTAATCGAAGGGATTTGGCTATGTCTCCAGTTCCAGGCATGATTTTCTTCTGCTTAGTAGTTCTTAAGAAGTGCCTAATTTAGAAAGTATCTGTCACTTTCAAAAACATGTCATTGATGACCACATCTTGAGGCACTCAAGAACAAAACTACAGAGGTAACCCTTTGTCCCCAAACCTAATTATTTTTTAAACGTGGCTGTTTCCATTAGATATATCACTCCTGTGTAACATGAATTATTTAAAAATTTCTTTGAATGTACCATGCTGCTTTAATTTACATTTCATTGGCTTTCTTTGTTGTTTAGGAATTGTATCTGAGTAGCGTCATTTATATTCACAATAGTAATATCCTCATCTCATGCTCCTTAGCCCTTTTAAGGGTTTAATTTAGTCTTTTGGTCTTCAGTGGTTCTACTCTACTGCGGCAACGTGAGAATTCTATTTCTTCCTCAGGAATTAAAAACAAAGTCTTTTTAGAGTTTGTTGCACTTGAACATTTGCCTCCATTCCTTTTAAAATACTGACTCTGCTTCACGTTCTTGTATAGAACAGAGAATAGACTCATTTATGTTTTGCTTTGCCATCCTTTCTTAACTTTTAATTTCATGACTGTAAATCATTTTCTAAAGCTTGTGGCTTTAGCATTTATATTTGCTTCTGCCCCTCAGGTCAGATTATATTGTTTTCTTTTATTGAATCTTGTAAGTCATGTCTTATCTTCCGACATTTTGAGTGGTTTTATTAAAAGTTGGGCATTTTTTAAGTTGACTATGGAACTAATATAGCATTCTTGGTGATTTGATTTGGTTGTTGTTTCCTTGAGAAGGAAGAAGCTAAAGTTAAATCAGTTTGTGCTGAAATTCTAAAACAGTTTAAATTAGGATTTGCTCAGCTTTAATTAACAAAGATCTCTGTGGATAGATCCATGGGTTCTGCAAACTCAATGAGATTACCTCAGGTGGGTTGGTTGTACAGAGCATGGGTCTTTGGAGAAAAGCTTAACATACACTATAGGTGATTATAAACTTGTGGACCAAAAATTCAGAGAAGTATTGGTGTGATAGATTATCCAGTCTTAGCATGTTTTAGATTAGAGATATTTAATGGGGATTTGAATATTTGATGGGGATTTAACAAACAAAAACGCGGGGCTGGAGAGATGGCTCAGCCATTAAGAGCATCAGCTGCCCTTCCAGAGGTCCTTGGTTCAATTCCCAGCACCCACATGGCAGCTCACAGCTGTCTGGTCTGTAACTCAAATTCCAGCGCATCTAAGTCCCTCACACAGCATAAATGTATGCCAAACAACAAATATACATTAAAAATAAACAAAAACTCATTTCAAAAACAAAAACAAAAGCACTTGTCACTATCCATAGATATCCATTTCCAAACAAAATAGTCTGTTTCATAATTGTTGAAGATTCTTCTATAAACTAGGAAAAGAAAAAACAGTTAATGTTCAAAATGGAAAAATAAAAACCCACTCCACGTGGAGGAAATAATCCAATAGGGAGAAGAAAAATATAGGAATTTATTGATAATATGCCTGCTGAAATGTGGAAAATATATCTCATTAGATTTTTCTAATGCCATTTGGGGTGGATTTGTTCTTTCTCTGATGTTTCCTCCTTTAACACTAGAAATATCTTTGTGTGTTGAATATTTTTATAAGAATATTCCATCAATTTAATAAAGGATTTAATTATATTAATAAATATTGTAGTCCAGTTTGATACAAACATATAAAATATCCATGCATTGGTTCTCACTGTGCTTTGCCTGATCACAATGTAAAGCTAAAAACTAATTAAAATGTTAATATGAGACTACATAAAAATAGATGTGTTTGCAGCTAAGCATATTTTAATAATATAGCAAATGTATGAAAGATGGTACAAAATAATTTCTAAAGCAAAATACTTTAGGCAGAGTACAAGGAATCTTAAGAAAGAAGGGGGAGATGAAAGACCTGGAGGGGACAGGAGCTCCACAAGGAGAGCAACAGAACCAAAAAATCTGTGTACAGGGGTCTTTTCTGAGACTGACACTCCAGCCAAGGACCATTCATAGAGATAACCTAGAACCCCTTTACAGATATAGCCCATGGCAGCTCAGTGTCCAAGTGAGTGCCCTAGTAAGAGAAAAAGTGTCTGTCTATGATACGGACTCAGGGGCTGGCTCTTTTATACCCCCCCCCACACACACACAGAGGGGAACAGCCTTACCAAGCCCCAGAGGAAGACAATGCAGTCAGTCATGATGAGAACTGAGAGGCTAGGATCAGATGGAAAGGGAGGAGGAAGGCCTCTATCAGTAGACTGGGGGAGGGGCCTAGGAGGAGATGAGGGAGGAAAGATGTTATTTGAAGAGGATGAGGGAGTGGGCTACAGCTGGGAAACAAAATGAATAAATTGTAATTACTAAAAATAAATTAATTAAAAAATATAAAAAATTAAATATAAAAATAAAAAATTAGGGGGATTGTAGATGGATTTTCTTACAGTTCTTTTAATTAAATTTTTATAGTTTACAGTAATAACATTTTATTTTCTTTGTATCCTAGCTGTGGGCCCTTCCCTCATCCCCTCCCAATCCCACCCTCAGTCCCTCATCTCCTTCCTGCTCCTCTCTAAGTCCATTGATAGGGGAGGCCCTCCTCCCCTTCTATCTGACCCTAGCTTATCAGGTCTCATCAGGACTGGCTGCAATGTCTTCCTCTGTGCCCTGGCAAGGCTGCTCCTCCCTCAGGGGGTGGGGGGTAGGTCAAAAAGCCAGCCACTGAGTTCATGTCAAGACAGCCCATGTTCCCTTCTTTAATCAAATTTTACATAATACCTAATGAAAATTTGTCACATAGCCCAAGCTTTCATGCTGTTATATTTTAGAGCATTATACTCCTACTAAAATATAAAGAAATTGTTTTTATTTTGTCACTCATACTCTAATCTGTAGCACATATTTGACTGAGAGTTCTTACTACCTACCTGATTCCTAATGAAAACTGTATACACAGCTTACTGGTTTTAATACCCTGTAAAATCCACCAATAATGATGTTAAAAGTTGCAGATTAATTGCCCATAAATACGTTTATTTCATTATGTTGCTAAAATGGTTATCTTGTGACTTATAACATGAAAGACAAAAGTCAACAGAAAAAAAACTGTGTATACATTAGAGACATGTGTTCCTACGCATCTGTATGCCTGTGTGTATGTGTGTATTTGTGCATGTATGTGTGTTGTGTATTCCTGTGCCTGAGTGTGTTTATGTATGTATCTGTATGTGTGCTATGTGTACGTGTATATGTTTGTATTTGTGTGTGAGAGAGAGGGATGTGGTTTATGCACATTTTGAGTGTGTCCTGCTTTATCACTCCTTGGGAAAGTGGAGGTAGGCCATGTGAAAAATTGTCTAAAAACCCCAACAATTTATATTATGAAGTTTTTTTCCTTTTTAAGGATTGCTTCTGTACCATCTTTCAAACATCCATCATGAATATGTGCATAGCTATATGTCAAGGCTATTTATCGGGTCTCATATTAACATTGTGTTGTTTAGCTTACCTCTGGCAGCATTCAGCAAACCACATTGCTCCACTGTCTGCCTCCTGCTGCTCTGGGCTGTAGGTGAGTGTAGAGCCAAGGTCAACTTTTCACTTGGGGACTGAGGAATCTAACTCAGGTCATGCTCATGCACAAAGTACTCTTATCATGGAGCGGCCTCCCCATGACTAAAGCCGTATTTTAAGGTAAAATCATTTGCTTTTGAAACTAGGACCATGTGCCTGCCAGCTAGATAAGCACTATGTGACAGAGTTATTTCAAAAGGCCTAAAAATGAGTCTTTAATGTCATACTTTCTGTATCTTATGGTCCTAATTTTTTCCCTCAAGCTAATAAGTATATATACACACATATATATATGTATGCTTTTTAAGCAATTACTTTTGTACTATCTTTCATATATCCATTATTAAGAGGTGCATAGCTATATAAAAAAGCTATTTTGCTCTAGTCTCATATTAATATTTTTACTTTTTAGCTTGCCACTGGCATCATTCAGCTATTATATATACATACATATATATGAGTATATATATATATGAGTATATATATATATATATATTCATTCTAAAATTACAAACTAAATGTATTTCTCCACATTAAGTCTAAAGTCCGGCTTCTTTTTTCTCTGTTATTAACAAAGAGTAAGACATAAACTGACACTGTGGTCCTTCTGTGTCTGTTTCTTTCTGCAGCTGAGAAATGGAGGAACCATAGATGTAAGAAACAATTTCATCACCAACACAACACAAGCCTATGATAGTTCTGTTCGCTGTCTTTTCCACAAATCTACTTAGAAGGATACTTTACTGCACTGTTAAATTCCATGTGGCTGACTAGGTAACAAATAGGGAAGACAGAAGCTGAGGGCCAAGGGGATTTGCCTTGTCAGCATGGTGATAAGCCAGTGCTTTATCATCAGGAACTAAAGAGTCCTTAAATGACAGAGCTGTTGCGACGGTCATAATTTATTGGCCTCCAGTATCTCCACGCACATGTGTGTATGACTACCTTTCCCAAACTATGCTTCTGTTTCACGGATGTCTGCAATAAAAAACCTTAGTTGATCCTCGTCCACTAGCTATTTCTCTAATACGAAAAGATTCGGAGAGAGCACATGGCAGGAAACACAGGGAAAACAAATGCTTCCAGAAGATCAAGAAAGTGCATACAGCTAAAATGCCTGCCACAGAAAGGGCTTGATGAATGACTACCCAGCAAAAATATAGGCTTTAATAGGCCTAGAGCAGGACTCTAAAGCGGTGTTTTCCAATCATAACTTTATCTTAGATTGCAACATAAAAGAGGTAAAAGGTATTATCTGAAAATGTAATTTTTTATTTGTAAAGTGTGATTTCAAAAGGGAATTTATTTTGATATCCACATGTAGCAAGTAGCAGAAAGTTTAAATAAATTGCTTTAAATAAAAAAACTAAAAACTAAAAACTTTTTCCCTATAGGATGATAGCTAGGATACCTGATATCTCTTTTTATTTTGTGTTCTTTTCTTTCCCAGTCTTTTGTTCTGGGTAAAATCTTTTTGCCCCATTTCCTAAAGCTGCATCAGCCAGCGAAGATGGCAACTTCTGAAATAAAACACTGAAGAAAAGTCAGGTAAAATATGTTTTATGATTAGAGTATCCCTGCAATTATATCATTGCCCCAGATTACTTGTTCTTTGCCAAACTTCAATGAGGAAGCCTAAAGTAATGATTGTGTCTATTCCTTTTAAATTTATGCCAAACACCACACTAATTACACAAGAAGATGTAATCGGGCTTGCTGATCTCTGTGAGAGCAATGGCTTAAGCATGGAGTTAATTGCAGAGTAAACATGTATGTATTATGTAAGAAATCAAACACTTTCTTCATGACTCACTTCCCGACAGTTAATTAGCCCAAGACACAGAGAAGCAGTTAGAAGCCTTAGGCCAGATTTCACAAGCAGTAGATGGCAGGATGAAGGGTTACAGGCAGGTGGTGACTAGGAGAGATGTCTCAAAAAGTGTCACCCAAGCAGTTCATGCTACTCACCCCAAGCTCTGGGCTGACTCCTCAACGATGCTGCTGTGCCCCACAACAGCCAACCAAGCAATCACTTGAATTTCAATAGGTTATGTGGAAGACTGTTCAACCTGTGCCTTGTGGGGCTTAAAAAGTCCCTGGCTTCAGACGGTCTTCAGGTGGGAAGAGACATGTCAGGGAAGAAACTCCTGTGTGTTTTGTTGACATTTTGAGCTAGTAAGGTTTTAGTTTTCAAAGCAAGATTTCAATGATAGAGAGTAAGATTGAGTACCTAAATCATAACAGTAATCTGACTTGTTCAGGGAAATCCATTTATTATCATGTCAGTGATTCCAGGTATGTGTGCATATGAGCATGTGTGTGTGTGAATATGTGTGTGTGTCCTAGAGAGTAAAATAGCCTCTCTAGGGCTATTTCTGCTGTGGAGAATTTCTCAGAATGACTTTGATAATGTTTGCAGATAGTTTCTTTTTAATTTTAATTTTTATTAATTGTAATTTGTTCACTTTGAATCCACTGATAGGGGAGGTCCTCAAGACCCAGCGATACCACTCCTAGGCATATATCAAAAAGATGCTCAAGGACACAACAAGGACATTTGCTCAACCATGTTTGTAGCAGCATTATTTGATAGCCAGATGCTGGAAACAACCCAAATACCCCTCTGAGGAATGGATACAGAAATTGTGGTACATCTACACACTGGAATATTACTCAGCAATAAATAAAAAAGGAAATCATGAAATTTTCAGGTAAATGGTGGGAACTGGAAAAGATCATCCTGAGTGAGGTATCCCAGAAGCAGAAAGAAACACAGTGTATATATTCACTGATAAGTGGATATTAGATATATAACATAGGTTAAACCTACTAAAATTTGTACATTTAAAGAAACTAATCAAGAAGGAGGAGTCTGGCTAAAATGCTCAATCCCCATTCAGAAAGGCAAAGAGTATGGACATCAGAAGAAGGAGAAAACAGAGTATCAAAGCATATGCTACCTTTCAGGGTATCAAAGCATATTCTAAGACTTATGGCCAACCTTTGGGCAGAATGCAGGGAATATTATAAAAGAAGTGGGAAATAGTAAGACCTGGAGAGGACAGGAGCTCCACAAAGAGAGCAACAGAACCAAAAAATCTGGGCCAAGGGGTCTTTTCTGAGACTGATACTCCAACCAAGGACCATGCATGGAGATAGCCTAGAACCCCTGCGCAGATGTAGCCCATGGCAGTTCAGTGTCCAAGTGGGTTCCATAGTAATGGGAACAGGGACTGTCTCTGACATGAACTAATTGGTCTGCTCTTTGATCACCTCCCCCTGAGGTTAGAGCAGCCTTACCAGGCCACAGAGGAAGACAATGCAGCCACTCCTGATAAGACCTGATAGACTAGGATGTGAAGGAAGGCAGGTAGTTTCTTAGTAAAATAATTTTTGAAGGGAAATACCTTAGAATAGAATATTTATTTTTATTAATGAGACATCTACTAAAGAATGGGTCATAAATAAATACCTGGGAATGATTTTCTGGTAGTTTGTTATTAAATAATAATACATAGTAATCACTGTTTGTCATTTTGTACTGTAATAGGCCTCTTACTAAGTTAATTTTCCCTTATCTTTTTTTTTCTTTCCCAAACAATCCTCCCATTTTCTTCATTTTTCCTTCCTTCCATCCTTTCTTCTTTCTGTATTTTTTTTACTCTTTTCACCTTTCCTCACATATTCCTGGTTCTTTCTCTAATTCTCTTTTAATGTTAGGTTTTGTACATATTTTAGTGTTTTTTTATTCAACTTATATTTTGTGTGTATTTACTGCATATGCTGCATTAAATTTAAAAATGTTCAAAATGTACAACTGTTTAGTGTACAGATTTGTCAAAAAAGTTGCAAGTACTAACTCCCCCTTCTTTTATATGATTCTCTGCACTCTGCCTAATGTTTGGTTATGAGTCTCAGCATCTGCTTTGATATACTGCTAGGTAGAGTCTTTCAGAGGCCCTCTGTGGTAGACTCCTGTCTTGTTATTTGTTTTCTCTTACTTCCAATGTCCATCCCATTTGTCTTTCTAAGTGAGGATTGATCATCGTACTCTGGGTCCTTTTTCTTGTTTATCTTATCTTACAGGTCTAGTACCCACTTATGAGTATTCAGTTTGTGTGTCTTTCTGCTCCTGTGCTACTTCACTCAAGATGATCTTTTCTAGATCCCACCATTTGCCTGCAAATTTCATGATTTCCTTATTTTTAATTGCTGAGTCGTATTTCACTGTGTAAAAGTACCACAATTTCTGTATGGACAGGAGCTCCACAAGGACTAAATATATCAGAGCACAGGGGGCTTTTAGGAGACTGTTTCTCCAACTAAGGACCATGCATGAGTATAACCTAGAACCCCTGCTTGGATGTAGCCGATGGTAGCTCAGTATCCAAGTGGGAACCCTAGTAAGGGGAACAAGGACTATTTCTGACATGAACTCCATGGCTGGCTCTTTGACCTCCACCACCCCACCCCCAAGGGAGGAGCAGTATTACTAGGCTACAGAGGAGGACATTGTATCCAGTACTGAAGAAACCTGATAAGCTAGGGTCAGATGGATGGGGAGGAAGACCTCCCCTATCAGTGGACTTGGAAAGGGGCATGGGAGGAGATGAGGGAGGGTGGGATTGGAAAGGAATGGGAGGATATAGCTGGGATACAAAGTAAATAACCTGTGATTGCTATAAAAAAATAAAAATTATAGAAAAAAGTTACAAGTAGATCTACTGTGTGATCCAGCAATTCTGTCCTTGGGCATATTACCCCAAATATTCTATACCCTACCACAAAGATACCAGCTCATCTGTGTTCACTATTGCTCTACTCACAAAGCCAGGAAATGAAAACAACAAATATGTCCATCAACTGACAAATGAATGATGAAATACTGGTAAATATGCACAATGGGTAGTCAGCTATAAAGAAAATTAAATTCACAGATCAACGAACAGAGGTGGAAATAAATCATTCTAAGAGAAGTAATGCAGATCTACAGAGACAAATGCATGTTCTTTCTTATATGTGGAGGGTAGCTTTCAACCTTTTTTCTTTCTTTCCTTTCTTTCTTTATCTGATTATTATAATTTATTCACTTTGTATCTCAGCTGAAGCCTCCTTCTTCATCTCCTCCCAATCCCACCCTTCCTCCCTCTTCTTCTCCCATGCCCTTCCCTCATTCCACTGATTGGGGAGGTCCTCCTCCCCATCTATCTGACCCTAGCCTATCAGGTCTCATCAGGACTGGCTGCATTATCTTTCTCTGTGGCCTGGTGCAGCTGCACTTCCCCTCAGGGTTAGCCAGCCACTGAGTTCATGTCAGAGACACACCCTGTTTCCATTACTAGGGAATCCACTTGAATACTGAGCTGTCATGGGCTGCATCTGTGCAGGGTTTTTAGGTTATCTCCATGCATGGTTCTTAGTTGGAGTATCAGTCTCAAAAAAAACCCCTGTGCCCAGATATTTTGGTTCTGTTGGTCTGCTTGTGGAGCTCCTATTCCCTCCAGGTCTTTATATCTCCCCCTGCCTTAATAAGATTCCCTGCACTCTGCCCAAAATTTGGCTATGAATCTCAGCATCTGCAGATGTGTTTGGTTTAGTTTTTAATTCAATTTTTGAAACTTTATACATAAGTACAGTATTTACCTATTTTCTACCTGTCCCTCTTCCCCACCATCTTTTCCTCTGTCATACCACTCCATCTTAAATTCATGACCTCTTTTTTTTAAATTAGTGTTGCTACAAACACACCAACATATTTATATACATATATTACATACATACACACAGATATAAACCATTTAAAGAGCCTCATATGTACATGTTTTGTGGGCTGACCACCTGGATTTTATAATCTATAGATATTTGTGCTTATATTGGAGTATCCATATAATTGGTAAGTCAGGAAGGGGTCATGAGGTCTTTAAGAAAAGGAGATAATTTGCAGATGGTATGAAGTGGGAATAATAGAACAGGAAGGGATCAAGGATTGGGACTTGGTAGAGCAAGGTAGAATAAGGAATATGTGGGGGATGAACTAATACCAAAGGCTTTAAAAATGTCCTGTGAAAGCTCCTGTTGTAGAAGCTTTCTAAAATACAGACAATGTTATCAAGAGACTTAGATGTAATTTTCCTGTAATGAGGCACCTCGCCTTCCCCAGATACAACAGACTACTAAATGAAAGAGCCCAGTAACAGGTATGGGTTACCTCTTTTGGGGTTCAGCAGCAGAGTCACAAGCCACCCACACACACACAAGTGATGAAACTGTATAGGTTATTGTCACTGTTCTTGGTCACAATCCAGAAGTTGATGAAAAGATCCTACTACTGAAGATAGCTTTTACCTGAGTCATAGGGCATGGAGAAGTCTAGCTGGTACCTGCTTAGAAAATATATCTTCATGTACTAGCTTTCATAATGCTAAAAGGGTCTATGAGTCTTAGTAGAGGGGAAACATCAGCAGCAGTCACATAACTGTAAACAACCCCAAGAGACAAAACAATGGCCTAGCAAGATGTGGTTTTTGGTGCAAAAGAGGCACTGATATGATGAAAGCAGAAACTACATTCTGATTAGACATAAGGCTGATAATAAAAGGTAGAACTCTTGCCTGGTGTCATTAACTAGGTCATATCTCATGGTTGGCTAGATAACATACCCTATGGGTGAATATAATATGTATATTCCTCTAAATAGACATGGAATAAGTTGACTTCTAAGTTCTTTTATTCATACCGAAGGTTTGTGCATCTCTTGACTCTCAACATGCAGATCACTAGAAGCTGTTCAGCTCTAAATGGAACATCTGTGTCACAGTTTTTTTCCCCGGAGACTTGGAAATCATATCAAAAAAGAAGAAAATACTGTAAGAGCCAGAGACAGTTAACTTATGTAATGAAACAGTATTTGTTGGACATGGCAGAGTAGTTAGTTGCACATATAATTCACAATGACTTGGATTATATGTACAAGATTAAGTCAGGTTAAGTCCCAGGACTTTGCAAAAAGATATCATGAAGTCCTCCTCTTGGATCATGAGTTTTAATAACTGACTGATTCTGGGAGAAGTAGAGTCAGGTCATTTTATTTTATTTTATTAGGATTGTAGAACTTGAAAGTCTATCCTTGTTTCAATGTGTCTAAATTCTAAATGCTCTCAGTGATTATTTTAAGAGACAGATGAACACAGAGAGTGAGCAAGAATAAGAAAGAGTGAGAGAGAATGATAGTAGTGAGAGAAAAAGAGTGAGAGCAAAAGAGACAGAGAGATGAAATTGGAGGAAAAAGTCATGCTGGATAGGCAGGAAATAAATTTAAGGCAATTGGAGGTTGATCTGATACAAACACATGTGAGTGTGTGTATGTATGTATGAATATTACACTAAAATAAAGTTTTGAAAGAAAAATAACATGAAGATTTGAGTAACGGAAAGAAAATTTATTGCAGACACACTGCACACCCCATGGTCAGTTCTATTGATCACATGATGAAATACTGGAACTTGATATAAGACTTATCAGCGGGGAACTCCCATATTTGTCTTCTTTGTTAAGATTTACAGTCACAAACAAGCCAAGAAGGGACAGGACTCATGATGGCCTGCCCCTCATTGAGGGTTTGTTAATGAGTTCTGGAGAAGAAGCCTTCATTTTCTTTAGTTAAATAGCCACCGATAAATTCTCCATGTTACAGTAAACCACCCCAGTTATCCTCACAGAAGCAGTCTTAGTCATAATCAGTGACCAAAAACAAAAAGTAAAATACACATGTAGTAACAAGATTATAATTAAGAAAGGTTCAAATAAGAGAGAATGGGACTGAGACAGAATAAAATTGCCCTAAACTCAGTAAAAGCATCCATGTAATTGTGAAAGATTAAGTTAATGATTTTAAAAAGAACAAAATATTTTTAATTAAGAAAGAAGTAATAATGTTAAGAAACTATATTGACAAATTTTCTGTCAATGATCAGCGATGAATAAAGACGTAAACATATCTTGGTAAATGTTATTTACATCAGAGAAATTGCAGTACAGGAGTCAAGGTATAATGAAAGACACAGAGTTTAGAGGAGACTATCAGGCTACAGGAAAGTAAAGGAGACAACTGTACTCTCTTCAAGGCCCCTCCAACTGTAAGGCAGGGGCCGAAGCATCAGTCTCTCAGAAAATGTGTCAGAGGAAGGGTATACAATGTGAAGACTAGCCTAAAGCCTCAAAGCCCCGAGCAGGAATCCAAACAACCTCAGATATAAACAAGAAGCACAAACTTAAATGCATGCCAGTCTTGCTGTGCTATGGAGCTGAACACGGGTGCTTAAAATCTATGAACCAGAGAAAATAAAGAATGATATTATGGAAAAATTAATTTTAGGCCCACATGATGATTCAAGCCAATGAGGTGAATTAGAAGATTAAAGTCAAGCAGTTTATTCTATACAATACAACTTCCCCCTTCACATCTCTTTGCCCTGAAAACTTTATTATGCTTTAGCCAGTGGACTGTACTCATGAATTCTGTGTGGTTTCCCTGGATTCTAGTTTCATATTGCAAATGTTTAGCTTCTTTAATATGCTGAATTTGTATCTGGATATATGCATCATTTTCTTCCTTTAGTCTCCCAAAATAAGATAATGTAAGTCAGTTAATTACACTTGCACATTTGTGTCTTGTTTTTATTAGCTAGAATGAAAATGTTAATAGAACCCTTGATATTCCCACTCATTTCATTAAATATGCAATTTACATTTATAAACATAAATATCTAACATAATGTGCTGAATATTTATGCAATGCTTTGCTGCCAGAGTCCATATGTATTTACCCGTGGATTTTGAGATAATTTTCAGAATTGATGGAGTTATTGCTATCACACAGGACTCTAATTCTTTGCATTACCAACACTTCAGTTATGAATGGCTTTCCACTACTAAGCAGGAGGGATTAACTTTCAGATGAATTTTAAATAAAAAGAATGCCAATAATTCTTAGGCTATAGAGTGAAATGCTGTGTTGATATGATACTAACTTCATTTCAAAGTGTATTTTAAAAATTGACAATGGAAAAACCAAAGCGTGTTTCCACTCTTTTTTAATGTTTTAATTTTTTATTTTAATTAATTATAGTTTTTTTCAATTTGTATCCACCTGTAGCTCACGCCCACCTCCCCTCCCAATTTTACCCTCCCTCCCTACCCCCAGTCCACTGATAGAGGAGGTCTTCCTCCCCTTCCTTCTGATCCTAGTCTATCAGGTCTCATCAGGACTGGCTACCTTGCCTTCCTCTGTGGCCTGGCAAGGCTGCACTTCCCTGAGGGGGAAAAGAGGATGGACATCAGAAGAGAGAAAAAATAGGGGACAGGACAGGAGCCTGCTACAGAGGGCCTCTGAAAGACTCTCTCCTGCAGGATATCAAAGCAGATGCTGAGACACATAGCTAAACTTTGGCAGAGTGCAGGGAATCTTATGAAAGAAGGGGGAAATAGTAAGACCTTGACAGGACAGGAGTTTCACAAGGAGAGCAACAGAACAAAAAATCTGGGCCCAGAGGTTTGTTTTTTGTTTTTGTTTGTTTGTTTGTTTGTTTTGTTTTGTTTTGTTTTTCCTGAGACTGATACTCCAGCCAAGGGCCAGGCATGGAGATAACCTAGAATCCCTGGTCAGATGTAGCCCATGGCAGCTCAGTGTCTAAATGGGTTCTGTACTAATGAAAACAGGGACTGTCTCTGACATGAACTGACTGGCCTGCTTCCACTCTTTTTAAATAAAGAAATTTGCCCCAGGCTCAATAAAAACAAATAAAAACAACAACAGTAAACAAACAAAAACAAATGTCATTATATGATAATGATTTTATTAACCATTATAAACATTAACTAGAACCCTATCTAGGCATTATTTGTTTTGTGGGAGGAGCTGGGATGGGGATAGGCGTTGTCACAGACGCTGTTTATGTCCCTCTTTCTCAATTTAAGTCTGCAATATTTTCCACCAATGAAAAAGTAGCTTCCCTGTCTTTTAAAATCGGTGTCAACAGGGATCATGGACTTCCAGGTGGTTTCTGGCAAGAGTTGGGGTGCAGGGCTGGAAGAATTCATTTTTCTTTAGGCGGCAGGCCACTGGGAATTTGACTATGTGCCAGTGAGTGTATTAACAGTACACACTGGAATTTCTTCTTCTTCTTCTTCATTTTTGTCTTCGTCTCTTCTTCCTCTTCCTCCTCCTCTTTCTCCTCAACCTTCTGCTCCCCCTCCTTCTCTTTCTCCTCCTACTCCTTCTCCTCCTGTTCCTTCTCTTCCTCCTCCTCTTCTTTTTTCTCCTCTTCCTTCTTCTTTTTCTTTTTCTTTTTTTGTGGGGAGGTAAACAGACCTAGGAGGAGTGGTAATTGAATTTGATTGAGGCACTTTAGGTGAATTGCCAAATAATCAATAAAAATATTAGGCTGGAAAAATTTAGAATCTTCATTCTATAGAAAATATGTAGTTACCTCTCTTGTGTTGCTAGAGTGTCTGCTAAAGAGACTAGGCTGGTATGTTTAAGAACTACTTTTTAAAAATATATGTAGAATGCAGAGTAAGTCCATTATAACAGATGGCAAATAGAAATTATAAAGGAATGCAGATAAAGAAAAACATTATTTTTGTAGTTTGACAAGGATTAGGTGGAAATTAGTGACCTTACAACCAAATATCTACCTGTTGTTTTCCCAGTCAGGCTAATGATATAAAGTGAGCCCATAGTCCTTTATGAGGGTCAACACACTTAGAATTCTCAGGGCATACACAAAACTCTCAAGATGTTTTCTGTGATCCTAATAAACGACCTGGAAGGCATTTCTGTATGAATAAAACAAGAAAGGCAAGACTGACAAGTACAATAATTATGAAATTTTAGTCTGAGTAAATAGGGAACAACTTTGCCTCTAAAGCAAAGGCAATCTCATTTAGTTTCACCAGGGCCATAACTGTTAGCACAGATGAGTTTTACACTTGTACCAACAGCTGAACAGGAGGCAACAGACGTGAACAAAATCTGATATTTATTAAAAAACAAACTCACTCAGAGTCATGTACCCAAGAGATATTTATTAATAATGCATGTGGTTTTAGAGAAAAAATTAAATGATGTTTATTAAAAAGACATTAAGATAATTTTCCTCTTTTATGGATCCATAGGTTAGTAGATAGCACATGTAAATATGTCATTATAAGACTAATCTCAATGTCCTCTACTAAGCTCAACAAGCTAATAAGCTCTCACCATTGTTTAGGAAAATTCACATACACTCCTCTTACAACTAAAGTCCTACTCACTTACACACATTATTTTACACATGTATTTCAATTAATATTGAAAGTATTGATTTTTCTATAACAGTCAGAGTAGCTAAAATCTTCCCTGATCCTTATTTATAAACAAACTTCAGAAAAAAAAAGATGAAATAAAACAAACATCCCATGTACAATGGGGTGTTCACAGTTGTGCTTAATTATGCTCAGTGTTACTGTACAATAAATTACACATAGTATCACCCTTAACTAGTGTGTATTTACATATTATTTTTTGTTTTCAAAAATAACTGTGTTTGCACTAACAAGTTGTACGGCCTGTGTGAACTGAGACAGCTATTGGAATGAATTCTGCAAGTTTATCTCTAGAGTATCTAGGTGGGGATAACAATTATGTGGCTTGCCCCCCTCCTGACTCCAAGCCCTCATTAAGCCCACACAAATTTCACTGACCACAAGTAATTTTCTGAAGATTCCCATGGCATCCAGCTTCCAAGGTCAAGATCAGATGGCTTTAAGGATTTTGCTTCTAGCCATAGCACATAAACCTCACTCTCTCTGATCATCATTCTATTACTTTCTCATCATTTAATGTTTTATCAGGACAATTATCACAGTCTAAAATAACAGTGCTTTGTTCTTTGTATCGATTGCTTCTCCTCTCTGGCCCCTCAGCTCTATGAAGATGACTTATTTGTGTGCTTTGCTTGAGACAGCAGTATCATTTTCTCAGCTGAGATCCTGGTAAACACACAGCGGTCCTGTGAAAAGGTATTGAAGGGAAGCACACCTGAAGAAAACATATCCAGTATTACAGTTAGTATGACAAGACTGACTAAGTTGTATACCCAGTTCCCAGCTACTCCTCTCTAAATCCAGATGAGCATTCTTTAAAGGCTGTCTTTGTTACAGTACCAATTTTTTCCTGAAATTTGCAGGCAAATGGATGGAAAGAGAAAAGATCATCCTGAGTAGGGTAACTCAGACCCAGAGAGATGCACGTGGAATATACTCACTTATAACTGAAGTTTAGTCATATAATAAATACCTAACAGACATAGTACAATGCATAGAACCAAAGAAGCCAAGGAGGGCTGAAATGAATATGCTTGGATCTCACTCAGAACAGAAGATACAATAGACATATGAAGTAGATGGAGGCAGGAACCTGGGTGAGATAGGGGTTGGGGAGAGAAAATGGGGTGGAGATCAGGTGGAAGGAGAGCAGAGGAAGAGGGAGAGTGGAAAGATCCAGAGCGTAAACAGATATCAGCGGAGGGAGAAGCATTTCTGGGACAGGGGAAACTCCTAGAAGTTTATGGGGTTGACCAGAGCTGAGCCTTCAAGCAACAGATGTTAAGGAGCATGAAGTAGAGTGATTCCTCCTATAGCCAGGTGGGCCCCCAGTGGAGGGAGGAGGGACATCAGCTGACTCATAAAACATTCACCCAAAATATCTCTTGTCTACAAGAAGCATAGGGGTACAGATGGAACAGCAATTGAAGGAATGCCAAACCAACCACTACCCCAACTCTTGCTATGGGGGAGTGCCACACCCGTCACTATTAATGATACTCTGCTATGCTTTCAGAAAGGAGCCTAGCATTACTATCTTCTGAGAAGCTTCATCCCTCATCTGTGGGAAACAGATGTGGAGACCCACAGCCAAAAAAAAAAAAAAAAAAAAAAAAGCTCAGTTTGGGGAGTGCTGAGAAGAGTGGGAGGAAGGATAGAGAGACCTAGAGGGGTCAAGGACACCACAAGAAATCCTAAAGAGTCCACTCACCTGAGTTCATGGGGGCTCACAGAGACTGAACCACCAACCAAAAAGCATGCCTGAACTGTGCCTAGACCCCCTATGTAAATGTAGTAGATGTGCAGTGTGGTCATCATGTAGGTCTCCTAACAATGGGAGGAGGGGCTGTCTCTGAATCGGTTGCCTGCCATTAGATCCCTTATGTCTAGCTGGGCTGCCTTATTAGGCCCCCAGTGGGAGAGGATGCTTTTAGTACTGTTGAAACCAGAGGTGCCAGGAAAGGTTGATACCCATTGAGGACCTTCCTTTCTCAGAGAAGAAGAGGATGGGCAAATGAGAAGAGGAGTGTGTGAGGATGGGACTGGAAAGAGAGGAGGGAGGGGCCTGGGATCAGGGTGTAAAGTGATTAAATACATACATAACATAGGTACATACATGGAAAAAATTAAATCGGACAAAAGAGAGCTTTTTCTGCACAGGCTTTCTAATCGAAATTCATTCTTTTTCTTTGTCTTGGGCTGTGTTCCCTGAATGTGCTCTTGACTGAATTAATGAATACACTCATTACTCCCTGACTGCTCCTTCACACAATGCACTTTATAACTCCCTCTGAATTCAACTTAAATCAGGACACTGGGAAATTTGAAATTTGGGTAAAACTCTGGTAGTAAATTCTATCTGAATATTTTTTTGCTCTCAGGAGAAAGACAAGTATGTACCCTAAAATTAATTGATAGAGAAGATTAACATCATTAGCTTTGAGCTTGAAAAAAAATCTGAGGATATTATCACACTGCGAAAGGTAAGTGATCTCTCTTATCTATTAGCTACTACGGTTGAGTGTGTGTACATTGCAGTCCTAATCTGCCTAGTAATCTCTAGAAAATTTCTATCTCTGTTGTAATGCAGGCATTATGTCTCCCAGCTAATTTTAACAATGCATTTCTCTTCAAACACCCCATAAGAAAATTGTCTCCTTTTGTATGCACTAAATTAGTTCTTGTACAAAATAAATGGTTAATAATTTGAGGTAAATCGAATAAATTCCATGTCACACTGAAGAATGCCAGTTCAATTTTATGACCTGTCTTTATAAGGCAGGTACTAATCTCATTAACAAAATTGCTCATTGGCAATTAGCACCATTAAGATAAATTAAATTAATGCATCAAATAGCTGTTTCTTCAGTCTTCAGAATACTGTTTTTAATGATTAAAAACTGACAAATTATCAACATTTACCAAATTAATTCTTATGTTTTTGTGCTTACCATTTAAATAAAATAAAATATTGGATAAAGTGACACTGAAATATTTCTACTGTTAAATTTCTTCAAGTAAAATCTTTTTCAAATTTATTTTAAGGAAAATATATTCAGTGGCAATCCACTTACATTAATTTAGAAAAGATTAGTTGGTTAATTTGTTATTTTAATTTGGTCAGTGACTGTTGACACAAAACTGACATGAAAGTATGTATATACTTTATCAATTTCAGGGTTGATATTATCTTGTTACAAATAGTAAGAGGATGATATTTATCTGGAAATTTATGCATGAATAAAAGACAAAGCTCATCTTAGTTTATTAACGATATACATAGTTTATACTAAAATGTATCTTTAAAATGTTCGATTCTCTATCTCCCATTATAGTTCTCCAGCATGACATGCTGAAAATTCCCTTTCCAGTTTTAAGTGGTTTCCCTGGTACTTTGGTTAATTTTGTCAGAATGAGGAAGTCAAATAGTGCCTAGCAGTCAGTTAAAACTTAACTCCCAGTCAACCAAGAACAAATGGTGTATGTCTAGCTCTGCCCAGGACTTTCTTCCAACTTCACTTTTGACTCTACAACAACAGTTCCTTTTGGAAAGATGTAAAAGGATGTGATCCTTTTCTCTATGGCTTTTTCTTTTCTTTCTACACAAGATCATTCAGGTCTCCAGGAGACATATGTGAAGAAATAAGGCAAGCCTTCGCTTTTGCGAACCCTCTGTTTGTACTCCTTTCCTGGGCCACACCCTGTTGTGTCAGGACTATAACTATTAAGGTTTCACAAATCACACGCTATCATTCTCACAGCTCTCACCTGAGCCTGTGGAGGCTAGATTTCTTGCTCTTGTCATTGGTAGTACACTTCTCAGCCAACTACTTGAACAATTTTCTCATATAACAATGTACACATAGCATGTACTTTCATAGGCAGAAGTAAAACATGTTTCTTGTGTTGATACAAGGGTTCAGCTAGTGGCATACAAAAGATTGGGCAATATTTTCACCTTTCTAAAATTTTTCTTTCGTAAGAATGGAAATTGATCAAAGAGCCAGTCACTGAGTCCATATCAGAGACAGCTTCTGCTCCCCTTTCCAGGGAACCCACTTGGGGACTGAGCTGCCATGGGCTAGATCTGTGCAGGGGTGCTAGGTCATCTCCATGCATGGTCCTTGGTTGGAGCATGGCCTTGGTCTCTGCAGGACCCCCTGATCCCAGATTATTTTGTCTGGGTTGGTCTTCTTGTGGAGCTATGATCCCTTCCAGGTACATTGGTTGATCTCCCCCTTCCTCCATAAGTTTCCGTGTACTCTGCCCAAAGTTTGGCTATGAGTCTCAACATCTGTCTCAAATCTGCTGAGTAGATTCTTTGAGAGGCCCTCTGAGGTAGGTTCCAACCCTGTTCCCTGTCTTCTCCCGCTTCTGATGTTTATACTGTTTGGGCCATTTTGCCAGGCCACAAGGGAAGATGACTCAGCCAGTCCTCATGAGACATGATAGGCTAGGGTCTGATAGTAGGGGAGGAGGACCTCCCTTGTCAGTGGACTAGGGGAGGCACAGAGGGGGAGAAAAGGGAGGGAGGGTGGGATTGGGAGGAGATGAGGAAAAAGGCTACAGCTAGAATACAAAGTGAATAAATTGTAACAAATAACTATTACACCAATATGTTAAAAAAAAAGAATGGAATTTGAGATGATCTCTTTTAAAAGTCTGATAAAATGCACCTATGGAAAGCCAAACCTCATAGGCTTCTTGTGTCCTTGCTGGGAATGATAGGGAGATAGAAATATAAAATACTTATGTTTTGTCTCTCTATGTTTTGGTGGTCATGGGTTCTTTTTCCTAACATCATATTGATGGATGGAAAACACTTTAACAGTTATTTTGTACATATTTTACTTCTGTTTAAAACTACATGATTGTTTTAGTTTCAGCATTTCTCATTTTTATGTACGGAACCAGGTTCCAAAAAAAATGGTCATTAACTTTAATTCTCCTGAAAAAAAGTTGTAATTAACTTCTTTGAAGTGCTTTTGTTGAGGTCCTGTTCCCTCCAGGTTTTACTCACTCTTCTTTCATAAGATTACCTGCATTCTGCCCAAAGTTTGGTTATGAGCCTCAGGAGCTCCACAAGGAAAGCAATATAACCAAAAATATGGGCCTACATGTCTTTTATGAGACTGATAACTCCAACAAAGGACCATGCATGGAGATAACCTAGAACCCTGCACAGATGTAGTCCATGGCAGCTCAGTCTCCGAGTGGGTTTCCTAGTAAGGGGTACAGGGACTGTCTCTGATATGATCTCAATGGCTAGCTCTTTGAGCACCTCCCCCTGAGGGGGAGCAGTCTTGCCAGGACAGAGAGGAAGATAAAGCATCCAGTACTGATGAGACCAGATAGACTAGGGTCAGATGGAAGGGGAGGAGGAACTCCCTTATGAGTGGACTTGGAGAGGGGTATAGGAGGAGATGAGGGAGGGAGGGTGGGATTGGGAGGGAATGAGAGAGGGTGCTACAGCTGGGATCCAAATGAATACACTGTAATTAATATAAAAAGTAAAATGAACAAATATTTACCTAAAAAATGAAGTGCTTTTGTTATGTCAAATTTAAAGAGACCCATCCATATTCCTCACTGTCTTGTGCTATTATTAATGCTATCTCATATTTTAATGACCAAATGTTTGTTCATTCTTTTTTCAGAAATGGCTTATTCATGTATTTTTAATGAATTATTATTATTTACGAAAAGTATATTGAATTTCTTATTGATAGCTTACTACGTGTATGTATTGATCATTTTCAATTCCATATCTTATATTCTGCAAATAAGCCCTGAAAATCACCCTTCCTTCCAAGAATTCTTTTTTTTTTCATTTTCTTTGTTCTTATTCCTCCTGTTCTTATCCTCAACCACCACCCAGACCACCCACAAAATATATTTTATTTACTCTTCCCAGGGAGATCCAGGCTTCTGCACTAGACCACTCTATTTTATCTATATTCTCTGGTTCTATGGATTGTACCTTGGTTTCTCCACATATGCCCCTCCCCAAATCCACTGATAGGGGAGGTCTTCATTTCCTTCCTTCTGATCCGAGTCTATCAGCTCTCATCAGGAGTGGTTGCATTGTTTTCCTCTGTGGCCTGGTAAGGCTGCTCCCCCATCATGGTGAGGTGATCAAAGAGCAGGCCAATCAGTTCATGTCAGAGGCAGTCCCTGTTCCCATTATTATGGAACCCACTTGGATACTGAACTGCCATGGGCTACATCTGTGCAGGGGTTCTAGGTTTTCTCCATGCATGGTACTTGGTTGGAGTATCAGTCTCAGGAAAGACCCCTGTGCTCAGAATTTTTGGTTCTGTTGCTCTCCTTGTGGAGTTCCTGTCTTCTCCCTATCTTACTATTTCCCACATCTTTTGTAAGATTCCATGAACTCTGCTCAACAGTTGTCCATAAGTCTCAGCATCTGCTTTGATATTCTGCAGGGCAGAGCCTTTCAGGCGCCTTCTGTCATCTTCTTCTGATGTCAATATGCTTTGCCTTTCTGGCTGGGATTGAACATTTTAGCCAGAGTTCTCTCTCTTGATTAGTTTCTTTAGGTGTACAGATTTTAGTAGGTTTATCCTATTTTGTATGTCTATATGAGTGAGTAGATACTATGTGTGTCTTTCTGCTTCAGCTCACTGCTCACTTTCCAGTTCCCACCATTTACCTGAAAATTTCATGATTTCCTTGTTTTGAATTGCTGAGTAATATTCCATTGTGTAGATGTACCACAATTTCTGTATCCATTCATCACTTGAGGGGCATCTGGGTTGTTTCCAGCTTCTGGCTATTATAAATAAAGCTGCTACAAACATGGTTGAGCAAATGTTCTTATTGTGTACTTGAGCCTCTTTTGGATACATGCTTTAAAAACATTTACTCATTTCTCATCCAGACCACAGCCTTCCCTCCTTGCACTCCTGGCCCCCACATGCCTCAACCAGATCCAGTGGTCCTCCATTTCCCTTCAGAAAAGAGCAGGCCTCCCAGTGTGTCATAACAGCATTCAATAAAACTAGGCACAAACCCTCATATCCAGTCTAGATAAGGCAATCCAGTAGGGAAAGTGTCCCAAGAGCAGGCAAAAGAGTCGGATTGCACAGGATTGCTTTTGCTATCCTGTGTTTTTTGTGTTTGTTTGCTTGTTTTTCCATTTGAAGTTGAGAATTGTCCTTTCACATTCTAAAAAGATTTTTTGGGGGGGATTTTGATGGTGATTGATCTGTAGATTGCTTCTGGTAGGATGGACATTTTTACAGTGCTAATCCTACCATTTTAAACATGGGGGATCTTTCCTTCTTCTGATATCTTCTTCAATTTTATCCTTCAAAGATTTAAAATTTTTATCCTAAAAGCTTTCACTTGCTTGGTTAGAATTATGCCAAGATATTTTGTTATTTGAGGCTATTCTCAAAGGTACTTTTTCTCTGATTTCTTTCTCATCCAATTTGTTGTTTGTACAAAGGAGGGTTAATGAGGTTTTTTTTTTTTTGTTTTTGTTTTTGTTTTTGTTTTTGTTTTAGTCCATTTTACACAACCATGACCTTTTATTTTTGTTTTGTTATCAACAGAGTTTAACCAGGACTGTCTCTGTGGTATAGGTATAAAACTATACTTTGAATTCTGTTGGGTTCACTATTTTTTACAAAACTGAAGGCAATGTCTGTCCCTTCCTTATAGTCCATATGTAATTAATGTACAGTGTTGATGGAGGCAGTATTCCTTCTCCTACACTATTTATTCTTTTCTCATACAATGCATCCAGCCTCCCTTCATCCCAGTGCTCCCCACCTCTCTCACCCCAAGATCCAGTGCTCCTCCATTTCCTTTCCTAAGAGAGCAGGCCTCCCAGTGATTTCAATTGTATATGTCATAACAATGACTGAGTGATGAAAGATTGTTTCTTCTGCAGTCCATTGTAGGCAGCTACAGTTGCTATGAGATCATTATGGCACTGGCTGTGTCATGACCTGAAGATAACATTTCTAAAGACATCTCAGTAACAAGGCTACAGCAGTCAAAGACTTACTCTAAACTTCTTTTTATTTTAAAAATACTTTTATTTAATTAAAATGTTATAACATCATTTCTACAAGCCATCTCCTTCCTCTAACCAATCCTATTCCCCTTCACATATCCTCTATCAAATTTGTGGCATATTGTGGCATATATATATATATATATATATATATATATATATACATATATATATATATATACATACACAAATACATATATAAAGGAACCTTGCTGAGTTCACTCAATGTTGCTGGTATTTAATATTTTTAGGATGACTACTTTATATTGCGTAACCAATTAAGGATCTCATCCCTAAGGACAATTAATTGTCCCTTTGCCAATACTTCTCTGAAAACATCTAATTGATTTGAATAGAGGTGCATTTCTTAGGGGATTCCAATTCATAGCCAGTTGAAAATGAATTTTAATCATTGCAATCCTCATACCCAGGTAAGTGCTATTTTATTCAAGGTTTTCTGTCTTTCAATCAGAAGCAGAGTTGTTCAGGGTTCCTTTCATTGTCCTTCACTAGCCATTAGTATTTTAGAGGATTTGTGTTAGCAAACACATTTCAGAGGCCTTTTTAGTTTCCTGAGAGATCTTTTTCTCCACAGCCACAAAACTTACAGCTTTAAAAAACAAATACAAACAAACAAGTAAACAATTATTTCAGAAGCTACCCATTCCAGGAATCGAGTTTCCTCACATGTGGAATCTAGAAACAGACAACTGCGAGGTGATTCAGTGTCAGATATGAGGGGTCTAGTCTAGGGTACATTTAATCAGATAATAATTGCAAGGTCATATAGGATTGGGTATGAGAAGGCTATTCCTAAAATCTACTTTAGCTTATTCTGCCTACTAAGAAGCCACTATGTTTAAAATAGAACTGCTCCAAAGACAAACCTGTCACCCAAGGAGGTTTCCTGTACTTTGTATTTTCAGTTCGTTTGAGGCTAGTCTTAGGGATAGATGCCAAGAACTGGTGCGCCTAAATTTTCTATATTCCTGTAAGAGATTTAGATAAGTTTATTTTTAATTTTTATACTTTACATTCCCTAAAACTATTTAATCTCTGTCACTAGGGTTTTAAAATAGGAGCTATTTGCTAGAATACAAAATGCCATTCAGAAATGGTGCTTCTTTATTATCTGAACTTACAACAGTCAATTAATTTTTCCTATTACAAACTTTATGGTGAATTACCTTGAATTTCCTTCCACTTTTGCCCTGTAAATTTTGATGACTTTTTATTTGGTAAAGAGAGATTTATAGTGCTGTATCCTTTTCTGTTTTTATCTTTTTTTATCATTTTAAATGTTAATGTCTGAACTTTTATCACCTAAGAGTCACATTGCAATCCAGACTTAAGGTTGTTTTGGTTAATGACTTTGTTCTACTTTTATAATTATTTTTACGTACATTTGAATGTGGTTAGTTATTTACTAATCTCTGTGATACAATCTGTATTTACTTTCCCTTTTGGGAGTTATGGAAGTCAAATATTAAGATTTTACTTCAGTATGTTATATATTATGTTCAGTTAATATAACTATTTATTTTGATAAATAAATAACTTTATTTATCATCAGCTTTAAAACACCCAGATATTCTAGACTTCCTAGCATTGGTCTATACATTCTATTTCTCAATAAATTTTCTTAAAATTCATTTAAATTATCCACATATCATTATTCGATATTACTAGGAAATAGAGACCATCTCTTTGAATAGCAAATTGTCTGCACATGTGTACACATGTAAGTAGATGAATAGTAAAAAGCATAAAACTGTGTGCAGCATACAGGTCAAATTGCAATGTATGACAGGCAAAAACATTAGAGAAAAATTCAGAAAGTTTCCAGAGGTGAAAATATGATTCTCTAGTGATGTTTCTTTCAAAGAAAAAGAATACTTTTCCATGAGTGAAAACAGGAACGCAGGTCAGAAGCGACAGGTAATGGATCCTATCTTGTTTATTGATGAGTAAGCAAGGAGAGCATGCAATGCTGGTTAAATAAGAGGTGGAAGTCCTAGAAAAAAAATAGCACATAAAGAAAAAAAAATTTGGAATAGGAAACTGTTCCCTGTTCCTTTAGAGAGTTGATGGACCATAATAAAACAAAGAATCAAAGATGCAGAATGTGAGAGCCAAAATTAGATACTGTGCTCCAGGTAAACAGGGATTTGTTGTAGCAACACGGTTTATTCTTTTTTTAATGTTTAATTATTATCATTTATTACAATTTATTCAATTTGTATCCCAGCTGTGGCCCCCTCCCTCATCTCTTCCCAATTGCACCCTCCCTTCCACTTCTCCCCCTATACCCCTCCCCTAGTCCACTGATAGGGGACTTCCCCCTCCCCTTCTATTTGACCATAACTACAATGCAAAGGTCCTGATCAGAGTTTATTCTTAAGCTAAAATATTAAACCTTCTCAATATATTTTTATAGGCTCCCACATTGTTAACAGAATGTGTGTTTTAGTTAAATGGATTTAAACACTAGAGTGTTTGTTACAAACATAGTTGCTGCAGGAAAAAAAATAGATAAGAAAAAAACTCTTTAGCAGAAAATATGAAAGCATGCATGGTCATATGTTCATGTATAAAATAATAACCCATAAACCAAATTGCAATATTGTAATAAAATAAGGTAATGAAAATATGAAAAAAATTAGACTATATTAAAATGTAAATCAAGGAAATAAAATTAAGGGCTGACACTAACAATAAAGAGTAAAATCATAAAAAAATATAAAAACAAATTGAAGGTTTGAATACATTTACTAAGAATCAACAAAGAATACAAAAACTGAATGGAAATTCTAGAAAATAAAGTATTTGATACATCATTAAATGACTAAAAAAAAAAAGTTCCAAATATAGAATCAACATAGAAAGAGGCAAAATGAATATATTCAGATATTCTGAAAAAAAAAACTATGACAATTTAAAGCAAAAACTATGAACAAGTTTTCCATGTGGAAATAAACAGATTTCAAGAAGTAAAGAAAATATGAAATTTCGATCGAAAGGAGCTACCTTTTCACCAAGTTGACAGGCCTCTCCAGTCACAGCGGCACAAATCGATAATAAAGACATTCTGGATGTGGAGGGAGAAAGTCACCTGTTTCCTCTGAGGAGATTTTTATTTAAATTTTTGTCTATATATTTTGAACAAATATTTTACTCTCTACCAACTCCTCCAAGATCCTTCCACATGCAACTTTATTAAGGAAGAAAAGAAGGAAGGAATAAAGAAAAGAACGGAAAGGAAAGGAAACAAGAAACAAAACAATACAAAACAAGATTTGCTTTGTATTGGCCAAGTATTCTTAGTAATGGAGCCTGATCTGATGTGTGGTTGATATAACCACTCTTTTGGAGAAAAACTAATGCCAAAGGGTTGAGGGTAGAATCTGGCATTAACTTCCATCTTGCAGTTCAGGGATCACTTCTGTCTTGAAACTGTGTAGTTCTTGTGCATTCTGACAAAGTGTCTTTGATTTCATGTATGCATCAGACCTGTTGTGTCTGAAAGACTATTTCCTTGGAACGATCCATCACCTCTGTTTCTAAAATCTCCCTATTTTCTCTTCTGCATAGAAAGTTGAGCTTTGAGGGAATGAGTTGATGAAGATAGTCCATTTATTTATTTATTTATTTTAAAAATTTTATTTATTTTTATCTCAATCACAGGTTAGGTACTTTGAATCCCAGGCGTAGCCCCCTCCCTCAGTCCCTCCTACCCTCCCACTCCCTCCCTCATCTCCCTCCTCCCAGCCCCCTTCAAGTCCACCAACAGGGGAGGA
>CM053743.1:58591048-58662419 GCA_028658305.1 Pachyuromys duprasi
TCGTTTTGATTTGCATCTCCCTGATGGCTAAGGACGTTGATTTAAAACCAGGTCTTTCCACCTTGTCCTGACACTCTCTGCCTATTTTCCACTTGTTGCCCTCTGATAATTTATATATATTTATATATATATTATATATATTAAAAGGAAAAAAATTAATATATATATATTAAAAGGAAAAATCCCTCCCTTTTAAAATTTCTTTTTATTTATTTTTTCTTTATTGAAGGAAAGAGGTAAAGTTTAAATGAAAAAACTTAGCACTTGTTGTTGGTAAGAATACATTCAATACAGAATAGGAGATGAAATTGTTAGAGTGTAAGTCCATTATTTTCATAGACTGTACTTATGCATTAAACTCTGAAGGAATAAAATACATGGTCATTAAAATACAGAATTAATCTAACTAGAGTTAGTAAAGATATAAAAATAAGACAAAGACATTTGAAAGTGTGATAATATATTACATATTTACTATATTTTATATATGTTGTATGTAAAATTTATGTAATATTTATATATAACATAGTATATATTATTATAGGTATTATATATAACATATATATCAAAAGCATGTTATGCATACAAGAGATCTTGATTCAGGGTTTGAATGATTTCTCTAGAGTATATTAACAAAAGAATAGTGTTGGAACACCTATATAGCAGGGGGGTGATGAAGAGGAACTAATACCAACTCATTAAGTATGTCATAGGAGGCTAGTTCAGTTGTCTATTTTTCACATGGTTATGATAGTGTAAGCTCAGAGAAGTGCTGCTGTCTGAAAGAAAGTCATTTTCAGCAAGCTGCTTGACAGAGCTTCTTATGACACCCTGCTGTGTAAAATGGAGAAATGTACACAGCATGGCAAATTGGGTAAATGAACAAGACCAAAGAGCAATCAACAGGGCTCAAGTTCAAGTCATTTTGACATGTTCTGTGATTTTCCACTAACTCTCTCCATTGTCATATTGCTCTGAATTTGATGCAAACTTTGATAAGATCCTTACTAAATTTGTAGAGACATGAAGTTGAAAAAATAATAGAAATTGTGGATAGCAAATTCTGTTTTCTACAGGATATTTGCAGACTAGAAACATGAGCCAAATGTGAAAGTTTAAAATAAAAATAACGGAGGATGATTGGTAGACAAAAACGCAAAAAAAAAATTGAAGGAGGAAGGGAATGATAAAGTACAAATGATAGATTAATCAACATAGTGATGAGAGAATAGAAATACTGGTGAAGAGAGAGATTGGCAAGAACGAACACTATCACCTAAATGTGTTAATTTACACTAAGCATTTTAAAAAGAACCTACTTGAGTAAAAGTACCACAATTTCTGTATCCATTCCTCAACTGAGGGACATCTGGGTTGTTTCCAGGTTCTGGCTATTACGAATAAAGCAGCTACGAACATAGTTGAGCAAATGTCCTTGTTGTGTACTTGAACATCTTTTGGATATATGCCTAGGAGTGGTATAGCTGGATTTTGAGGAATCACTATTCTTAATTGTCTAAGAAAATGCCAAATTGATTTCCAGAGTGGGTATACAAGTTTACATTCCCACCAAAAATGGAGGAGGGTTCCTCTTTCTCCACATCCTCTCCAGCATGTGATGATACTTGAGATTTGATCTTAGCCATTCTGACAGGTGTAAGGTGAAATCTCAGGGTCGTTTGGATTTGCATCTCCCTGAGAGCTAAGGACATTGAATGAGGAAATCATGAAATTTGCAGGCAAATGGTGGTACCTGGAAATGATCATCCTGAGTGAGGTATCCCAAAAGCAGAAAGACGCACATGGTATATACTCACTTATATAGACCTATAAGATAGGCTAAACATACTGAAATCTGAAATCTATAAACCTAAAGAAGATAAACAAGAAAGAGGAGCTGGGGTAAGAGGATTAATCCTCACTTAGAAAGTCAAATGAGACAGACATTGGATGTAGGAGTAAACAAGTAGCAGGACAAGAGCCTACCACAGAGGGCCTCAGAAAGACTCTTCCTAGCAGGGTATCAAAGCAAAGATTAAGAAACATAATCAACCCTTTGGCAGAGTGCAGGGAATCATATGAAAGAAGGGGTAGTTAGTATGACCTGGAGATGTCAGGAGCTCCACAAGGTCCAAATATATCAGGGCACAGGGGTCTTTTATGAGACTGTCTCTCCAACCAAGGACCATGTATGGTTATAATTAGAACCCCTGCTTGTATGTAGGAAATGGTAGCTCAATACCCAAGTGGGTATACTAGTAAGGGGAACAGTGACTATTTTGGACATGAACTCAATGGCTGGCTCTTCGACCTCCCTCCCCCACCCCACACCCCGGGGGAGGAGCAGCCTTGCTAGGCCACAGAAGAGGACATTGTAGCCATTCCTGAAGAGACCTGATAAGCTAGAGTTAGATGGAAGGGGAGGAGGTCCTCCCCTATCAGTGGACTTGGAAAGGTGCAGGAAGGAGATGAGGGAGGGAAGGATGGAATAAGGAGGGAATATGGGAGGGGGCTACAGCTGGGATACAAAGTACCTAACCTTTTATTAATATAAAATAAAAGTGAAAAAACAAAACAAAACAAAAAAAGAACCTACTTGAATGTAGCTAGTCAAATTATCAGGATATGTAGCTTTTCTGTAAACCCTCAGCTTGAATTGAGATAAATTTCTATTTTTTTCCAGATAATTTAATGTAACTGGTAATGCCAGGTGTCAGAGAAAGCATTAAAGCATCTACCCTGGCCCTTTGAAGGTTTACTCTGGATGAAACATGGTGACTTAAAAGCCAGAATATCACTGTGTACTCTGGTGCTCAGATGGCCCACGCTCCCAGGGAGTGACACTGACCAGGCCAGACACCAGAGATGAAAGTTGAGAAGCCTCAAGTTGACACTAGCCTGACCTGCAACTTGATTGTGACCACGTGTAAGATGCTAAGCAATAATTGTCCTGCTGAGTCTGCCTATCCCCAGAAACATGAGAAGTTATAATAAATTGAATTAGACACTCACATTGACAGTAGTTTACTACACAGCAGAGATAACTAGAATGAGGCAAGATTCAGTTTGGTTTTTTATTACACAGATGTAATTATGATCTATTTACAACTCCAATGGCTGGAAAGGGAGTTCTTTCCCATTTCACTTATTTCAGCTGATTCAACATTTAGAATATGTTAATGCACTCGGACATCTGTGTAAGCTTTACCAAGTTTCCTTACAGAATTTTTCCAAAAGTGAAGAAAATGAAAATTAGGATAAATATTTTATAAAAGAAATGCCAACCATTATAGAACACTTAGTTTAGAAAAACAATCAGCACAAAGTATAACTCATTCATGTGTATTGACTAATTACTTTTCCTACTTGTCATTTAACAGGTTTATTATTAAGTTAAGAAAAATTAGATAGATTTATTTCCTATTTTAAAATTCCAGTTTCTGTTGTGGCCTCATTTGGTAAGGAGAAAGTTTCCTTAGACAGTTCTTGAATACTGTTTTCATCTGGACAGCAGTCAGTGATAACTTGAATCTCCTTTCAGTTTTTATAGATGCTATGCAAGCAATATATCAAAACGTTATATGTCACCTTAACTGATAAATGAAGTGTCTTCCAATACAGGAAGCTGAGTTTAGTTAAACATTTTGGTCTCACATAATATTAAGAAAAAGCCCTCACTATGTATTGACCCTATCAGAAAAGAAGCTGTTGTGTGGGAGATAGACTAAGATATTAAGTTGCAGTTCACTGTAGTGGTTAAAATGAAAAGGACATTTTAGTTGCAGTTAATGGCGAGGTATATGAAGAAACATTAAAGCAGAATTATTGAAAATGAAGAAGGTGGAAAGGATAAATATTTTTATAGTGATCTTTGCCATTTTATGTGTGGTGTAAATAACCACTATATGCTTTCCTTTCCCTAATGATCTTGTATTCTGATTGGTATTAGTTCCTTACAAAATTTTTTATGTAATTAATAAATTGCAAATTAAATGACTGTTTCCTAAACATAAACATATGTTTTTTAAATTTTTTATTTTAATTTTTATTAATTATACTTTATTCACTTTGTATCCCCCATAAACCTCTCCCTCTTCCCCTCCCAATCCCACCTTCCTTCCCCCTTCTCCACACATGCCCCTCCCTAAGTTCATTGATAGGGGAGGTCTTCCTTTCCTTCCTTCTGACCCTAGTCTATCAGCTCTCATCAGGAGTGGTTGCATTGTCTTCCTCTGTGGCCTGGTAAGGCTACTCCCCTATCAGGGTGAGGTGATCAAAGAGCAGGCCAATCAGTTCCTTTCAGCCGCAGTCCATGTTCCCATTATTATGGAACCCACTTGGATACTGAACTGCCATGGGCTACATCTGTGCAGGAGTTCTAGGTTTTCTCCATGCATGGTACTTGGTTGGAGTATCAGTCTCAGGAAAGAACCCTATGCTCAGAATTTTTGGTTCTGTTGCTCTCCTTGTGGAGCTCCTGTCCTCTCTCTGTCTTACTATTTCCCACATCTTTTGTAAGATTCCATGAACTCTGCCCAACAGCTGGCCATAAGTCTCAGCCTCTGCTCTGATATTCTGACACCATCATTTTCTCTGGTGTTTGTGCCTTTTCATTATGTGAAGAATTAGCAAGGAGTGCTGAGCATATTCCAGTATTCAAATTATTTTTACTGCTAATTTTTATCTATACTTGAGAACTTCCTATGTATATACAACTAAACATGATCATATTCACACCCATTTTCAGTTTCTAACTTTTCAAATTCCTATAACATGGTCCACTCCCAGCTTCATGACATACTTTTTTTTACATTTTTTAAATTTTTTTGTTATCAATCACAGGTTAGGTATTTTGCATCCCAAGTGTAGCCCCCTCCCTCATTCCCTCCCACCCTTCCCAACCATCCCTCATCTCCTCCCTGCCCCCTCCAAGTCCACCAACGGGGGAGGACCTCCTCCCCTTCCATCCAACCCCAGCTCATTCTGTCTCCTCAGGGTTGGCTGCAATGTCCTCCACTGGGATCTAGCCAGTCTGTCACTCCGCGGCATGTATGGGGGAGGGTCAAAGAGTCAGCCATCAAGTTCAAGACTGAAACAGTCCCTGTTTCCCTCACTAGGGTCTTTAGTCCTACATCAAGCTATCCTGGGTCCCATCTGAACAGGGGTTCCAGGCCACATCCACACGTGGTCCTTGGTTGTAGAAACAGTCTCATACAAGACCCCTGTGCCCTGCTCAGTTTAGTCATTGTGGAGCTCTTGTTCTCTCCAAATTTCACCAACCTCCTCCATTTCTATCATCACTCCTTGCCCTCTGCCAAAGGCTTGATCGCGAGTCTTAATATCTGCTCTGATACATCGCCATGACATACTTTTATGCTCCATAACACTCTATGTTCAAATAGGGCTTCCCACATGTGTATGTACGCATATGGGCCATCCAAAACTTTAGAACAATGGACGGACACATTTTGTTTTATTATAAATAACTCACTCTTTGGTATTTTTATAGCTGCATATAAAAATTAATGCATTATATAGTTTGAATATGTGCCTTGTGTAACATATTAGACTATGGTATTTATTATATAGAGCCTTTGAATCATTGCTCATGACCCGGAAACCAAGAAGAGAAACACTATATTTTAGTGTTTTTGCAAAGAAAGAGTAGGAAGAAAGAAAGGGTTGGATTTAAGGATAAGGGACACAGGATACTGTCTTCTTGATATAATTCAACCACTCTGGTCATTAGCTCACAGTAGCTTCAGATGTCTGGACTGAGCTGGTACAAATTTGAACTTGTCAGCAGCCAATTACGAATGGGTGAGGAGCTCATGTTTCTACCACTCCATACTGACTACTGACTGCTGGCTGCTGAAGGATTCTGTTTGAGGAAGAAACATTATCTTCAGATGTGCAAACAGTGTGAGCCCACCAGGCTCCATTGGAGAATGCCATAACCGTGGTCACACAGACAGTCACAGTTAGTCAGAGGGTCACAAATAAACTGGAATTCAGGAAAAGAAAAGGAAACTGTAGGGAGGAGGAGGGGTTTTGACAAAGATGAACGGGATATGAAAGCCTGGGAGTAGAGAGTTATCAGAATGCTTTATATACTTGCATGGGATGGTCAAAGAACAAATTAAAATAATTAAAAGTTTGACACCTTGTTTATACTTTAAAAGCTGTGAGATGACTGAGTAAAGAACAGTGGTATATATGTAGGAAAGTGTCCTGATGAATTTCATTAACTTTTATGATAATTATAATTTAATAAAAGTACTGATGAAAAAAACCACTTTACCCTATCATTATTTAGTTAATTTACTGAGCAGTCCATTTCCATTTATGTATCACAATATAAAGCACAACTTCCATACAGATTAAGGATCAATCTTTCCAGTCGACCCTGCTCCATTTTCATTCAAATTCAAGTGTCTTATACATATATATATATATATATATATACATATATACGTATATACATACACACATACATATATACATAGTGAACACAAAGAAAATATGTTGATACTTTTAGAAATTTAGCAATAATTCACTGACATTAGTTATAATGAGCAGCAGCACATTTTCTCGATTAATTCTGCTAATAATTTGGTTAACATCATCCAGATTTGGATGGAGATAATTAAGAAGAGAATCCTTTCAAGGATGTGGTGTTTGATAAACTGTGGAAGCTGATATAACTGAAAAAGCTATGTTGAAGGTAAAATTTTTCATTGCAGTAATAAAAGTAGAAACTTGGGAGGAATTATAGTTACAACTCTATTCTGGAAAAATAAAAACAAAACAAAGAAAGAAGAAAAACAAAACCGAGAAAACAGAAATAATTCCCCAAACCTTTCATACAGAAACATATTTGAAACTGGCTGAATGTTCACATATTCTAAGTCATATCCAGAAATTTTGCAACATTCTGCCAATTAAAATAAAACATCTGCTTCTGTGCAAGCATATAAAGAGCTTAGCAGTTGGTACCTCCCTCCTTACTGCAAAACAATAGCTGAACAAACTAAAAATCCACTTTTTGAAGCTCATCAGAGAATTGAGATCACACCACAAACTCTCATTGAACTCTGGAGAAACTGGTGCCTTAGTCCTTTTGCTATAAAAACACAATAAACCATGTCTTAAAAACAAAGTGATTAATTTGTCACAGTGCTGGCATCTGGTAAGTCTGGGATTAAGGCACTGGAAGACTTGGGAGTCTGATAAATATCAGATTGCTTACTCATAAAACACCATTTTCTCACCTTTCCTCTTTTGGTGACTAAAGTAATGCCATCTTGTATTGACCATATTTTGCGTCTGCTTAGATCCTACTCTTTCTACTCCCCTATGGCCACATCTGCCTTGCTAACCTATTTAGAATTGTCCGAGAATCTGGCTGTGATGCAGATGTATCAGGCAAGATAATAAATATTTCTGCAAACTAATGATAAACTAAAATAACTAATAAGTCTATAAATCAACAGTGACTGTCATGTTGTGCTCTCCATACACAGATGTTTTACAGTTACTCTGACCCTCATCTAAGATCCATGTACTGTGGTCTGTATGGTCTTATCCTTAAGGCACTGTATCCACAAACTCCATCTTCAAGAGGCATCAGCCTACTAGGTCACTGGCCAAAGATAAGAAGTTCTTACACTCTCTTTTGGTTTAATTTAAGGTAGTGTTTATCTTTCTTGTGAGGATAATTTCACTGAGACAGCAGGACGGAGAAAGGTGCTCTGAAGACTCTCTTTTGTAAGAACAAAAATTCCTACTGATGAGGGTCACACTGTTACAGCAACCTAGTCACTTTCCAAATATCTCAGCCTCCAAATACCAGGATGCTTTGTATTAGGTTTAAAGAGATGGTGTCTTAGTGGATTTGTTCAGTCCATAGTAACTACACAATAAAAGAGTGAGAGTCCTGGCCTTATTACCTGAAAAAGAAGATACTGAAGCTGAAAGAAGAGAAGAAAACCCACATTACAATTTAGTCAAAGTCTAGGGAAGAATTATATTTAACTATGTGTTTTTCTATATATGAAGAACTATCCAGGCTTGCAATTCAAAGGGATCTCTCACATGTTCACTGAAGTTTTAGCTCTGGGTTTCATAGTGAGGAGTCAATGACATTACATTCATGGCTCTGCTGGAAAGATTGAAGGATATCAATGGCACAATCACAAAGAATTAGCCATAGCACTGAACTCCTAAAGAGGCAAAGGATTTATCACCATCTGTTCCACTTTAGAAGAACAAAGACTAAACAACAAATGTAAAAGATATCTGATTGAGTCCTTGTTGGTAGGAATGAATGAAGAAAATGTATGACAGTTTGAACATATGTCAATAAATTTCCCCAAAACTTAGGGAGGTTAAATAGAAAAAAAGACAAAATATATCAAATGCTATATCAAAATTCAATGAGTTGTGCTATATATGCAATTATACAATTGAAATTTTTAGACATGAAAGTAAGAAAATAGAGAATAAGAAATATTGGAACTAATAACTGAATATTTTTTAAAGTTAATAATGTAACACCAAGCAGTATAAATTCTGTATGACAAATACACAATAACAAGTGCTAAATTCTGCAAATGTTATACCTGAGTAAGTAATATGAAAACAAAACAAAAGTAAATACAGAAAAAGGATGCTAAAATGAAAATCAGACACTTTACATATAGAAGATGAGAATACTTTCTGTTTGAGGAATAGAAAAAGAAGAAATTGGAGAGGAAATTTTGGAATAAAAAATATAAACTAAATCTAAATCATTAACCTTGAAACTCCAGCCAAACTAAGGTTTAAAGGTGAAACAATTTAGATCTTTAAAGAAAATGAAAGTCAATGACTTTCTCATCAGTACATCATACTGTAAAAATCAAAACTGGTTTTATATCTAGGAACAAAATATTATAAGCCCAATGAGCACGTTTGTATAGAGAATGGAAAAGTACTGAAGAAGGAATCATTGAAGTTACATATTTTTTAGAACCTGTTATTAACTGATCTTTAAAAAAATAGCCATTCAGTCTTCTATGTGCAATAATGAGCAAGCTAACTAACAAGTGAGTACGTAGAATTAATGAACTCAGTATTATGTGGCCAACTATATCACAGGATAATCTCACTATCCATGAAGCAATATGAAGTGTGTGTGATGATTTGGCTTCATATTAAATGAATATTACAAAATACACATGAACCAGGAGATAAGCAGAATAATGGAATAACAAAATTATTATATGCTTTATTAAAAGTAGAGAATGTATACTCCCCCAACTATTCCACCAAATAGTAACAGATGCAACATAACCAAACACATTCTATGAGGCCATAGCCACCCTGATACCTAAACCATACAGGACCCAACAAAGAGTTTCAGACCAATTTCCCTTATGAATGTTGCTGCAAAAATACTCAATAAAATATACACAAACTGAATCCAAGAACACAGCAAATCCATCATCCACCATGATCAAGTAGGTTTCATTCCAAGGATGCAGGGATGGTTCATGCTGAAAAGCCTTCGACAGAATCCTACACCACTTCACATGAAAGCGTTGGAAAGACCATGGATACAAGGCAAAAATAAGCACAATAAACACATGTCATTAGTATATAGCTAACATCAAATTAAATGAAGAGAACCTTAAAGCAATTCCACTAAAATCAGGGACAATACAAGATTGTTCACCCTGTCTGTATCTTAATATAGTACTTTAATTTCTAGCTAGAGCAATAAGACAACTACAGGAAATCATCAGGATACAAACTGGAAAGAAAAAAGTCAAGGTACCATTACTTGCAGATGATATGATAGCATACACATGTGACCCCAAAGATTCCACCAGAGAACTTGTACAGCTGATAAACACCTTCAGAAAAGTAGCTGCATACAAAAGTAAGAAAAATATTAGTATTCCTTCATTACAAACTAGCAGTAGTAATAAAACTGCATGGTATTGGAATAGAAACAGACAGGTTGATCAATGGAATCAAATTGAAAACCCAGAAGAAAACAAGTAGCAGGACAAGAGCCTACCACAGAGGGCCTTGGAAAGACTCTACCTAGCAGTGTATCAAAGCAAATATTAAGACACATAACCAACCCTTTGGCAGAGTGCTGGGAATCATATGAAAGAAGGGGTAGTTAGTATGACCTGGAGAGGACAGGAGCTCTGCAAGGAGCAAATATACCAGGGCACAGGGGTCTTTTATGAGACTGTTTCTCCAACCAAGGACCTTGTATGGATATAACCTAGAATCCCTGCTTGAATGTAGCAAATGGTAGCTCAATATCCAAGTGGGTACCCTAGTAATGGGAACAGGGACTATTTTGGACATGAACACAATGGCTGGCTCTTTGACCCAAAGGAGGGAGGAGCAGCCTTGCTAGGCCACAGAAGAAGACATTGCAGCCAGTCCTGAAGAGACCTGATAAGTTAGAGTTGGAAGGAAGGGGAGGAGGACCTCCTCTACCAGCAGACTTCGAAAGGGGCAGGGAAGAGATGAGGGAGCGATGGAAGGGATACAGAGGGGATGCGGGAGGGGGCTATGGCTGGGATACAAAGTACATAACCTGTGATTAATATAAAACAAAAATGTAAAAATTAATTAGTTAATTAATTAAAAAAAGAAAAAAGAAAACCCAGAAGTAAACCGAAACACCTATGAATATTTGATTTTTGACAAAGAAGCCAAAACCATACAATGGAAATAGGAAAGCACCTTCAAGAAATGATGCTGGTCTAACAGGATGTCTGCATGTAGAACAATGCACATAGATCCATATTTATCACTCTGCACAATACTCAACTTCAAGTGGATAAAATATCTCAACACAAAACTAGACACTTAAGTTTAATAAAAAGAGAAAATGAACTCATTGGCACAGGAGACAACCTCCTGAACTGAATATCAACAGCTCAGGCACTAAGAAAAACAATTAATGAATGGGGCCAGTTGAAACTAAAATGTTTCTGTAAGGCAAAAGACACTGCCAATAGGACAAAATGGCAAGCTCCAAAATGGGGGGGAAAAAAACTTCACTAACCCTATATCTGGCAGAGAGCTAATATCCAAAATATATAAAGAACTCAATAAATTAGACATCCACAACCTAAAATCTACACTCCTAAGAAAGCTAAACAACAAGGAAGAACCTGCAGAAGTTGCTCAATCCTTATTGAGAAGGGCAAACATGATAGATATTGAAAGCAGGAGAAGACAGGGAACAGAACAGGAGCCTAACCACAGATGGTCTCTGAAAGACTCTACTGACCGAGGTATCAAAGCAGAGGCTCTGACTCATAGCCAAACTTTGGGCAGAATGCATGGAATTTTATGAAAAAAGAGGAAGATAGAAAGAAGTGGAGGAGAAAGGAGTGCCAAAAGGAGACCAAAACAGTCAAAACAAAAACAAACAATCAAACAAAGACTGAATCACCAACAGAGATCATACATGTAATATTTCTAGGCCCACTGCACGTATGCAACAGGTGAGCAGCTTGGTCTTTATTTGGGTACCCAGTAAATGGAGCAAGGTGCCTCTCTGACTCCGATGCCTGCCTTTAGAACCTATTTCCCCTATTAGGCTGCCTTGTCTGGCCTCTGTGGGAGAGAACATGCCTAGTCCTATGGAGACTTAATATGCCAGAGTGGGTCGGTACCCATGGAGGAACTGCTCTTTTTGGAGGAGAAGGAGGAGGGAGAGTGGGAGTAGGGGTGTGTGTGGTGGAGACTGGGAGTAGAGGAGTGGGTGCTGCAATTGGGATTTAAAGTGAATAAATAAATAAATGAAGAAAAATGTAGAGAAAGTAGGAAAAAAAACATAGCTGAGGAAATTAAAAGGAGTTCAATAAACAGAAAGCAGTTCCAAACTTTACAGCTATCATATTTTAGTTGATGTCTTGTAAAAGTCATATGCCCAGGTATTTTGTACATTACCTTTGGTATTTCTGTGAGAACATTTTAGAGTGAGCTGTATATATAATTTGGTGGATGGAGCAAAGCTGCTTGCCTTCTGTAGTATAATGGAACTCACAGAAACATCTGAGAGCTTGATTAAAAGAAAAGTGTGAGACCTCTCATAAGGGAAGTCATTCTTTAACATCTTTCTTTGAAGTGAGGTGTTGGCCTTTTCCTGGTTTTCCTGGGTGACACTGACACATATATTTGTTTCATGGGTCTACAGGCTGCTGAATTATACTGTCAGCTTTCCAAATCCTCAGTCCTTATGACTTGAAATGAATCTTCATCCTATCACCCCTTTGTTTTCCAACTTCCAGTTCATTCTGAAGACCTTGGGATTTACTAGGCTGCGGTGATCTCATGAATCAAATTCTAGTGATATACCTCTATCTTTACATACTTGTCTCTGAATCATATATAGCAAGCCTTCTTAATGTAGTTGAAAATCTAAATGTTTCTGAGAATTTTCTGCATGCTTGCTGTAATCACATAATTTCTCTCTTCTTTTTCTAACTCCTCCCATGTCCCCTTACTCTCGCCCCTCCAAATGTCTTTAACTCTTCTTAGATTACTACACTTAGTTTTTTTAGTCTCAGATGTTTGCAGTGTGCATGCGTGTGTGTGTGTGTGTGTGTGAGTGTGTGTGTATGTGTTTGTGTGTGTGTTTAGGATTGATCACTTTGTTATTGGCTAACAGGACCTTGTTTCTTGAGAAAACTGCTTCTTTCTGATTTACCATATATTAAATGCCTGTAGCTTCTCTTCTTCTAGGGGTGAGGCTGAGTGATAGTTCCCTCATTCATGTTGAAATGTCAACTGTGGCTTTCATTGTGAGGTCTTGATTAGGCTACCATATAATTAAGATTTCATGGATAAACCTCCTTACATATATAGATGATGCTATATATGAAAGCCACTCTGGTTCTCTGTCTCTTGTGATCTTTCTTCCCACTCTTCCCTCAAGTTCCTGGAACTTTAAGTATAGGGCTTTCCTTTTAGATGTGTCATCTTTGGCTGCGCCCACCACAGTCTCTTTTTTTCTATATTTCGACCTGTTCTGGAATTGAGCTCTAATTTTTATTTAATATTTTAGCATGGTGTTAAGCTTTGAAATTTTGAAATTTAGATCTTGTATAGAATATGTAGTGCATGAAATATCAACATAATGAGGAATAACAAGAACTGTAGTTATAATCAGCAAGGCCAAACAAACAAAACACACTTTGTACTTCATCACACGTGTTTCTTAAATACCATCGTCCTTTGTGTTTGCACCACATTGTGTCTAAAAAGTACATTATCTGTCTTGCACATGAGGTGTCTGAAAACTGAGATAGTTAACGGTTGAGCTGCATAAGTTCTCAGCATAGTAAAATAATATGAAATATGATGTTATTCAGTGACACATGTATCTTTAGTTATTAATAACATAATTTATAATAGTTTTAGAAAATGTAACCACATTGCAACATGAGGAATAAAAATATCTCCATTGCAAGATGAGGAATATCCATATATGTGTATGAATATATATCATACTTGCAAATGCTTCTGTGACCAATATAAATATTAATGATGCATATTGATGATTATCTTAATTATGAACTGTTTAAGTGCATAGATAGAAGTTGTTATAGACAAATCTAAGATTGTTTTAGTAAAGTGCATATTGGAACAAGAAAAATATCAATGATTAAAAGGAGCTTTGGATAATTATTGAGGAGTAAATTTTTCAAGGAGAAATAGCATTTCTTCACACACATCTAAAAATATAATATCAAGTGAGAAGTGAAATCTGACAGGACTGGAAAGAAAATGAGACAAACCCAGTCTTAGTGCAGAAAGCTTAAGAACTTCTATTTCAGCAATAGATCAAGCCAGCAGAATATCATTAAGGATATAGTTGGCATGAAAAGAAAGATCAATCAACTTAATTTAACTGACATATATATGAACTATTCCTATGAGAAAATGCAAGGCATAGTCTTCTCAGTCTCAGAATATTCACCAAGAAAGACCAAAGTAAAGAATGTAAAACAGCAAATTTCAATGAAAAGAGACCACGCAAACTATATCCATAGTACAGTTAACATAAAAATCAACAACTGAAACACAGCTGGGAAATTCCAAGTACTTTCTGATTATATAATGCAATAATAAATACCAGAATGGTCAGGAAAAAGTTGAAGAATAATTTCAATACTTTTAGGACATGCTGGTGTAATTCATTAGGAGATTACTTATCTCACCATGTACATGTTGCTGGTTCAAAGCCTGAGGCCCTAATGTAAAAATACTGCACTCCTATGCTGGGCAAGCAAGAATAACTATTTTAGTGTATTTGCACTGATGGGTTTCCTGTCTTTCTGTAGTCTCACACTAATGTACATGTGGGCAATACTAAATGAACTTAGTAGTTATCAGCAACAAAAAGGAAAAGGAAGGAAACGGGTGGTGTAACTACTCATACTTCGGTGCACATGTGTATGTAAAATTGAAAGGCAAATAGAAACAAAATGTAACAAATTGTTCTGAAATTTCACTTAAGAAGAAAATTATATTTTGAGAATGAAAAAAATGAAAATGAGATGAAACTTATTACATTTTGTGAGATACAGTAAAAGGAGCATCTTGGGGAAATGTGTATTATTTGTTTATATGTTAGAAAATAGGTAACCTCAATACTTTAAGCATGTAACATTAGGAAACTACAGAAAAAATAAACCAATCTTAAATTTAACATCAGAAAAGAATAAAAATGTAGAGTGACAATGGAATTCAACACTGAAACATAACAAAGAAAGGAAAGGGAAGGATGCAACAGTAATGAGTTAGTGAAGCTGATAAACTTCAAAAGAAGATAGTAAAAAAAAAGACAGTAGAAAGAATACGTATATACTGAAAGAAATTCTTTGTGTTCACATAAAAATGTGTATTAAAAAGAAAGAAGAGAGGTGTTTTAAATATTTCTTTGTTCGAATGTTTGCTAATGTACATCAAAGTGACCATTTCATTGAAAATTATGAGCAACTTACATTGATATCAGGAAAAAAGAACAATCATTGAAAGTGTGGTTTTCCTTATTCTTTGAGAATTTCATACAAATAGGCAATGCATTCTAATGAAAGCTGCCTGGTAAATCCTCTAGCTCATATCCCATCAGCATGTTCCCGTCCCGACTTCAGTTAATCATACTGTAGGCAAAAGCTGAGTGCAATTAATGTTGTTCTAATGTACATGGGAATAGATCATCTCTTGGAGTATGGACAACCAACCAGGAATCATATTTGTGTGTGTGTGTGTGTATTTAAAAATTTATTTTTATATTAATTAGAGATTATTTACTTTGTATCCCAGCTGTGGCCCCCTCCCTCACTCCCTTCCAATTCCACCCTCCCTCAACTTTCCCTGACCCTCTCTAAAAACACTGATAGGGTAGGCCCTCCCCCTCTTCCATCTGACCCTAGCTTATCAGGACTCAACAGGACTGTCTGCAATGTCCTCCTCTGTGGCCTAGCAATGCTGAACCTCCCTTGGGGAGTGGGGAAAGGTCAAAGAGCCACCACTGAGTTCACGTCAGAGACAGTCCCTGTTCCCCTTAAAGGGTACCCACTTGGATTCTGAGCTATCACGGGCTATGTCTGAGCAGGGGTTCTAGGTTATATCCACGTATGGTCCTTGGTTGGAGAATCAGTCTCAGAAAAGACCCCTGTGCCCAGATATATTTGATCCTTGTGGAGCTCCTGTCCTCTCCAGGTTTTACTAACTCCCTCTTCTTTCATATGATTCCCTGCAGTCTGCCCAAGGTTTGGTTATGAGTCTCAGTATCTGCTTTGATACACTGCTAGGTAGAATCTTTCCGAGGCCCTCTGTGGTAGGCACCTGTCCTCTTTCTTGTTTTCTACTACTTCCAATGTCTATCCCATTTGTCTTTCTAAGTGAGGATTAATCCTCTTACCCCAGGTCCTCATTCTTGTTTATCTTCTTTAGGTGTATAGATTTCACTATGTTTATCCTATCTTATAGGTCCATATATGCGAGTACATACCATGTGTGTCTTTCTTCTTCTGGGATACCCCTCTCAAGGTGATCTTTCCTAGATCCCACCATTTGTCTGCAAATTTATGATTTCCTTATTTTTAATTGCTGAGTAGCATTCCATCGTGTAAATGAACCACAGTTTCTGTATCCATTCCTCCATTGAGGGACATCTGCATGGTTTTCAGGTTCTGGCTATTTCAAATAAAGCTGCTACAAACATGGTTAAACAAATATTCTTCTTGTGTACTTGAGCATCTTTTGGATATATGCCTAGGAGGGGTATAGCTGGATCTTGGGAAAGCACTATTCCTATTTGTCTGAGAAAGTGCCAGATCGATTTCCAAAGTTGTTGTACAAGTTTATATTCCCACCAGCAAAGGAGGAGGATTCCTCTTTCTCCACACCCTCTCCAGCATGTGTTGTCACCTGAGTTTTTGATCTTAGCCTTTCTGATGGATACAAGCTGAAATCTCAGGGTCAGTTTGATTTGCCTCTCCATGATGGCTAAGGACATTGAACATTTCTTTAAGTGTTTCTCTGTCATTCTATATTCCTCTACTGAGAATTCTGTGTTTAACTCTGTACCCCATTTTTAATTGGATTTCATGATTTGTTTCTTTTTAACTTCTTTAGTTCTTTATACATTCTGGATATCAGCCCTCTGTCAAATGTAAGCTTGGTGAAAATCCTTTCCCAGTCTATAGGCTGCCATTTTGTTCTGACTTCAGTGTCTTTTGCTTTACAGAAGATTTTAGTTTCATGAGATCCCATTTACTGGTGATCTTAGAGCCTGTGCTGTTGGTGTTCTGTACAGGAAGTCATCTTCTGTGCCAATGAATTGTAGGTTCTTCCCCATTTTTTCTTCTAAATGATTCGGTGTACCTGGTTTTATGTGGAGGTCTTCGATCCACTTGGACTTTAGTTTTGTGCAGTGTTATAAATATGGATCTATTTTCATTTTTCTGCATGTAGATATTAAGTTGGACCAGCATCATTTGTTAAAGATGCTGTCTTTTTTCTGTTGAATGGTTTTGGCTTCTTTATCAAAAATCAAGTATCCATAAGTGTGTGGATTTATATTCTTAAACATATATATAAACTATCCTCTTAGTAGCTGTCAATTTCCAAGAGCTCCTCAGCTAGGGGTGGGTTTTTGAGACACTCCTGAAAATGATGATTTTAGTAATCCTGAATGTATCGAAATAATAGAAATTGTAATTGATAATTTTACAAAAGGGAAATTACCAGGATGACAGGGTTCACTGGTAAATATTAGGGAAAAATAAAGAAGAGCTAATACCGATTCTCCACAACCTCTTCCAGAAAATGCAATCAGCTACAGTACTTTCCAATTAGTAATGTGATGCTATAATACCCTTATGTGGAAACAACGTAAGAAACCTTTAAAAAGGTTTCCTTTAAAAAGGAAACTCTAATCAGTAACTTTCTGTGAATGATTCATAAAAATATAAAGAAAATTATAATGATAATAATTCAGTGATGTAAAATGAATTCTAATCAAACCGAGAAATATAGTGTGAAAATGCTGATAGCACATTTGAGTAAAAATTGTTATAATTTGGAAAAAAATCTCAAAAAAAAGAAAATTTATATAATAGCAATAAAAAAGCATTTAATGGAAATGCAAAAAGTGTTTGTATAAAATATTAACTGAGCAAAAATGTAGAATTATCCCAGTTTGATAAAGAATGGCTACAGAATCATAGGGCAAACAATAAGCTTAATGCTGAAAACCTAGATGTTTTCCTTCTGAAAACCATGACTGAAACCCTCATTGATGTCTCCTCTTAGCACCTTCATTTGGCTTTGTACTGAAAATTTTTACTAGTATGAGATAATAAAGGAAAGATGTGTGGTATATATCTTGGAAAGACATTTGACCAACTATCTTCACAAAAGATAATTATCTAAGTAGAAAATCCCAAGGTGTAGATGAGAAAAATCTCCCGGAAATAATAATGCAGTTACTGAGTTTATAAACTATAACAAGACATGCAAGATCCATGTGTTTACATATATACTAGCAATGTACATACAACTAGAATATAAAATATAAAAATATGCCCATATATTGAGGGGACCCTCATATATACCCTCCTGTAATATTTTGAGAAGAAAATAAATAAAAACACAGAATATAGATATAATAAATATAAACATAAACACTGAAAATAAATATAAACACTGAAAAATGAGATAAAACTTTTGAAGAAAATACAAAAATGTGTATGTCCCATTTGTAGAAATCTAAAAAATTTTAGTATAAGACTTCAAAGATGATTTAATTAAGTGGATACCTTATGTTGGAAAAGCTGGACCTACAAACATCCCATTTGCTTCTACCTTCTCAGCCAGGATCTTAACTATACTGTGATATAGAATGACAAACTGACCCTTGGGTTTATATGGGGAAACCATCTTGGAAATCTTACAAAATAATATAGAACAAATTATAGAAAACCACCTATTCTGAGGCTAATTATAGAAGTATAGTAATCAAGATAGAGAAGAATGGTAAAATTACAGACATGTGGGTCACAGTAACACAATATATAATCCATCAAGAGGCGCCACAACTAAAATCAAATCCCATTGACAGAGAAACAGTATTTTTTTCACTAAAATGTTATTGAAACAATTACTTGTGTGCACATATATGGGGAAAATTAACATCTCCTTTCTATCCTCTACCATTCTATATCTATATAGCTTTCTACCATCTATCTATATCTATTTTTATTTTACCTATATAACTTATACTTTTCACAAACATTATCTTCAAATGAACCACCACCCAAAATGTAACACCTAGAAAATGCCCTTCAGAGGGTGATGAAATGACTAACTGATCTTGGAATTCACAACAGATTTCCTATAAGAAGCACACAAGTCCATACTAATCAGGAGGAAACCACTAGACAAATCCCAATGAGAAACATTTTCCAGAACACCTGACCAATATTCTTCAAGGTCATCAAAAACAAAGAAAACCCAAGAAAGTGTTACTGCTAAAAGTACTTAAAGAGATATGCAAAATAAATGTAATGTGGTATCCTGGACCAGAATGAAGCACTGGGGAGATAGAGAAAAAAGGCAATAAAAAATGTGGACATAAACATAATGGTTCAAAATTATTTGGAATGAACAATGCATATGACTATATTATGTCAGTAATTCATATTACTACATTATGTCAGTACAGGTCAGATGGATGGGCCAACAGGAGCTTTTTTTAGACCCGCTTTCAAATATCTTTAAAATCTAAGTTGCTTGCAACTGTCCTAATGACAGATGAAATTTTAAGCTAACAAAATTTTAAGTTTTTTGTACAAACATTAAAGATGTATTAATGAACCTACACATTTACAACAATCTGGCTATGAAGCAAACACAAAATAGTCAGAGGGTACTGTACACAATAAATCATTCCTAACCATTATTAACTAAACTTTAAAGAAAAAAAACAGATTTCAGGATTATTTATAGCCTAAAAAATGAAAGACTGAATAATTCTAACACTTTGGCTAATGAGGAATTTTGAGGAATGAATTTCCTTGAAAATAAATCTTTGAAATGACATTTACAGCTATTTCTACAAAGGCAATGGAAAAGTGAAAACTAGTGGGCAGAAAAATCAAATCTGAATTTGTATAATTGTGTTAGAAGACTATTTTACTTGGTTAAATTTATACTTAGAACAGCCCGGTATTAGGACTAGAATATATACAATATGTACAGCTACTTTATGTTGAATGTCCCAAAGAATCATAGACTATTAATTAATGAGAGAGCTTTTAAAATTTTTATTAATTAACACAATTTACATCTCAGTTATACTTCCCTTTTTCTTCTCCTCTTAGTCCCACCCTCCATTCCACATCTCTTCTTCCCTATTACCTAAGAATAGGGGAGTCCCCCCACACACAGACACTCCAGCTCTTCTATTCACATGAGTTCATCTTCCTCCCCTGTGACCTGGTAGGGAAGTACAATCAGAGGGAAGTGAATAAACACCAGGAAAAATAGTCTAGAGATATCCCCCACTTCCATAACTGTAGACCCACATGAATCCAAAGATGCCCAACAGAATTCTCATCTTTGGATCTGTGAATTGTAGTATTTCTATCTTGTACTATATGACTAAAATCTACTTACAATTGAGTATATGCCATATGTGTCTTTCTGGCCTGTCACTCAGGAAGACCTTTTCTAGTTCCATCATTTTGATTTCCTTGTTTTTAATGGCTGAGTAGTATTCCATTGTGTAAATGTTCTACAGCTTCTTCATCCATTCTTCAGTTGATGGACATCTAGGTTGTTCCTAGTTTCTGACTATTATGAATAAAGCTGCTATAAACATAGTTGAGCAAATGTCCTTTAAAGAAGAATTTCTGCAAAATTATTTTCTCCTTCTGATGCCAATCCTATTTGCCTTTCTAAATTAGGACTGAGCATCTTACCCAGGGTCATCTTTCTTTATTAGCTTCTTTAGGTGTACATGCTTTAGTATGTTTATCCTATATTATATGTCTAATGTACATTTATAAGTGAGTATATACCATGTGCGTCATTCGGCTTCTGGGATACCTCACTCAGTATGATCTTTTCTAGTTCCTACCATTTGCCTACACATATCATCAGAAGTGGGAGAAAACAGGGAACAGGACAGGAGCCTACCACAGAGAGCCTTTGAAAGACTCTATCCAGCAGGTCATCAAAGCAGATGCTGAAACTTGTAGCCAAACTTTGGGCAGAGTGCAGGGAATCTTATAAAAGAAGGGGAAGATAGAAAGACCTGGAGGGGACAGGGGTTCCACAAGGAGACCAGCAGGGCACAGGTGTCTTTTCTGAGACTGATACTCCAACCAAGGACCATGCATGGAGATAACCTAGAACCCCTGCACAGATATAGCCCATAGCAGTTCAGTGTCCTAGTGGGTTCTCTAGTAAGGGGAACATGGGCTGTCTCTGACATGAACTCAGTGGATGGCTCTTTGATCACCTTCTCCTGAACAGGGAGCAGCCTTACCAGGCAACAGAGGAAGACAATGCAGCTAGTCCTGGTGAGAACTGATAGGCTAAGGTCACATGGCCTGGGAGGAAGACCTCCCCTATCAGTGTATTGCAGAAGAGCTTGGGAGGAGAAGAGGAAGGGAGAGTGGGATTGGGACTGGACAAGGGAAGAGGGCTTCAGGTGGGATACAAAGTAAATAAATTGTAATAAATAACAATACATTTAAAAAACAATATTAAAATTATATAAATTTTAATTTTAATTTTAATTTTTCTTAACAATGTATTCATTATATATCCCAATTGCAGTCCCCTCCCTCAACTCCTCCCAGTCTCACTCTCCCTTTTTCTCCCTCCTCCCATCACCTTCCCCTAATCTACTGAAAGGCGGCTTTCTCCACCAAGCTATAGGCAGATGGCAACGGTCAAAAGATTATTTTCTTAAATGGTGACAGAAGACATTTTGACAATGTGTAAATAATAGCATATATTAAATTTCTTTTAGGTCTTGCAACAAATGCTAATCTCATGATCACCTGCCAGTCCATAAGAGGCTTCTTAAAGTTCTTAAAATTCTTACAATTAGCAACGTGGTTCCCAAAGGTGAATAAAATAATGCTTTATATCATTTTCAAATAACAAAATATATGTCAGATTAAACAATTGATTTATACAAGTGCACAAGTATATATTGCACTGTTTTATAAAATACTACATTGAATATAAATGATAAATATATGTCTTCAAAATATTTTCTGATTCTGGGCAAAAAGCACTCATTGTAGAAAACAACAGCAGTGAATAAGTGGATGTTGAATATGTTGGGTGAGAAGGAAAAGCTCATTATACTTTCCTTATGAATAAGTTTCATTTTTATTACTGCCGATGGATGTTTAAACAGTTGGGACGATTTATGATGAGATCACTAAAATTGTTAATTCTAGAGGTGTTCACAGCAAGAGAGCTGACCAGCAACATTGTTACATATGCTTAGAAACTGCACAGTCCACATAAATCTCTATAAGCAAGATTCTGTTCTAACAGTGAGACTAACAATGAGCATCCTGAGTATTAGCAACATTTTCTCTGGTATGGTGACATGAACCATTAAAATTTGGTGTTGTAGAAACAACTGATGTGTCTAGGGAATTATTTTTTGCTTTGGTATTTTCCTGGCTTCTCTGTTAATTATTATTCTAAAGGATTTACATTTAAAAATCAGCTAAAATTATTCTAACTTTGAAAAAAATGCATTCTTAAGGTCTACACTTTTTGATTAGCCTTATTAAAACAGGTTCTTCTTTCACAAATGGCAAGTTTCTTGGCCAGTGCTTATGAAGAATCAAGTATGATGAGAACTGAGCCTCCCTGGAAAAGCAATAGCAAAAATTGACAGAAATTTGTTTTTTTTTTCATTCTTTACTAATGACACTTTATTCACTTTGTTTCCCTCCTATAGTTCCCTTCCTCCTCCCCTCTCAACCCCTCCCTTCCTCCTCTTTTTGCAAGCATACCCCTCCCCAAGTCCACTGATAGGGGAGGTCTTCTTTTCCTTCCTTCTGACCCTAGTCTATCAGCTCTCATCAGGAGTGCTGCTTTATCTTCCTCTGTGACCTGATAAGGTGCTCCCTCCTCAGGGGAAGGTGATTAAAGAGCAGGCCAATCAGTTCATGTCTGAGACAGTCCCTGTTCCCATTACTATGAAACTCACTTGGACACTGAACTGCCATGGGCTACATCTGTGCAGGGGTCCTAGCTTATCTCCAGGCATGGTACTTGGTTGAGTATCAGTCTCAGGAAAGACCCCTGTGCTCAGATTTTTTGATTCTGTTGCTCTCCTTGTGGAGCTCCTGTTCTCTCCAGATCTTACAAATTCCCAATTCTTTCATAAGTTTCTCTGCACTCTGCCCAAAGGTTGGCCATAAGTCTCAGCATCTCCTTTGATAGCGTGCAGGGTAAAGTCTTTCAGAGGCCCTCTGTGATAGGCTCCTGTCCTTTTCCCTGTTTTCTCCCTCTTCTGGTGTCTGTCCTCTTTGCCTTTCTGTATGGGGTTTGATCATTTAGCCAGAGTATTCTTTCTTGATTAGTTTTTTTTTTTAGGTGTACCATTTTTAGTAGGTGTATTCTATAGTATATATCTAATATCCACTTAGGAGTGAGTATATACCCTGTGTGTCTTCCTACTTCTGGGATACCAGACTCAGGATGATCTTTTCCAGTTCCCACCATTTGCCTGAAAATTTCATGATTTCCTTGTTTTTTATCCTGAGTAATATTCCATTGTGTAGATGTACCGCAATTTTTGCATCCATTCCTCAGTTGAGGGGCATGTGGGTTGTTTCCAGCTTCTGGCTATTACAAATAAAGCTCCTAAAAACATGGTTGAACAAATGTCCTTATTGTGTACTTGAGCATCTTTGGATATATGCCTAGGAGTGGCATCGCTGGATCTTGAGGAAGCACTATTCTAATTGTCTGACCCTAACCAAACAAGTCAAAGTCTTGTATGAAAAAATTCCAGTCTCTGAAGAGAGAATTAGAAGAAGAAATCAGAAGATGGAAAGATCTCCCATACTCATGGCTTGGCAGGATTAATATAGTAAAAATGGTTATCTAACCAAAAGCAATCTACAGATTCAATGCAATTCCCAGAACTTGAAAGAAAAATTCTCAACTTCATATGGAATTACAAGAAATCCAGAATTGCTAAAACAATCCTCTACAATAAAAGATCTTCTGGAGGAATGTCCATCCCTGATCTCAAGCTATGCTATAGAGCAACAATACAAAAACTGCATGGCATAGAAACTGACTGGTGGATCAATGGAATCAAATGGACGAACCTGAAATAAATCCACACACTTATGGATGCCTGATATTTGACAAAGATACCAAAACCATTCAACGAAAAAAGACAGCATCTTCAACAAATGGTGCTGATCTAACTGGATGTCTACATATAGAAAAATGCAAATAGATCCATATTTATCACCCTGCACAAAACTAAAGTCCAAGTGGATCAAAGACCTCAACATAAAACCAGACACACTAAACTTGTTAGAAGAAAAAGTGGGGAAGACCCTAGAACTCACTGGCACAGGAGACAACAGCACAGGCTCTAATAGCATCAATAGAGCCTGTGGGACCTCATGAAATTAAAAAGCTTCTGTAAAGCAAAAGGACACTGTTGTCAGAACAAAACGATTGCCTACAGGTTGGGAAAGGATCTTCACCAACTCTATATCTAACAGAGGGCTAATATCCAGTATATATAAAAACTCAAAGAGTTAAAAAGCAACATATCAAATAAAAAAATGGCTTACAGAGCTAAAACGAGAATTTTCAACAGAGAAATACCAAATAGCTGAAAAACACTTAAAGAAATGGTCAATATCCTTAGTCATCAGGGAAATGCAAATCAAAACTACCCTGAGATTTCACCTTAAACCCATCAAAATGGCTAAGATCAACATCTCAAATGATAACACATGCTGGAGAGGTTGTGGAGAAAGGTGAGCCCTCCTCCACTGCTGGTGGGAATGTAAACTTGTACAACCACTCTGGAAATCATGAACACTATTAAACAACATTTTCCATTACCCATCTTCTGTAGTCTGAAATCTCATTCATCTCTACCCAGTGACACACTTCCTTCAGAAAAGACACACCTCCTGTGATTTCATGAAAAGGACTGATACCCAAGCATTCAAATGTCAGAGAAGACTATGGGGGGAACATTTATCATTCCATAATAAACTTTACTAAAATTAATATGGTGGTTGCAGTGTTAAACAAATGTTAAATTACACACTTACCTACCCTCACACACACACACATATACATATTCATACACCACACACACACACACACACACACACACACACACATATTCCCTCAGTATCCATAAGCCCAATAAACTCAACTATCACATTTGGTTTTAATTTTTTTGTTTTGTTTTGCTTTATCGCTTCAACAGAAGGACACCTAAAGCAAGAACCTTTACATATTTTTGTAGATGTTATAAAATATGTAGCTAGCTGTTGAATTCCTACTGAAAATTTTTGATGATCATCATCACTGTTATTATTACAATTTATTCACTTTGCATCCTGGCTGTAGCCCCCTCCCTCATCTCCCGGTACCACCCTCTCTCCTCTTTCCTCCCTATGTTCCTCCTGTAGTCCACTGATAGTGTGATCTTCCTCTCCTACTATATGACCCTAGCCTATCAGGGCTCAACAAGACTGTCTGGATCCTCCTTCCTCGTGGCTACCTCGAGGTGGTCAAAGAGCAGGCAACTAAGTTCATTCCAGTGACTGTCCCTGCTTTTCTTATTAGGGAAACTGAGCTGCCCATGGTCTACATCTGAGCAGACATTCTAGATTATCTCCATGCATGGTCCTTGGTTGATCGATCAGTCTCTGAAGGTCTCCCTGGGCCCCAAATTTTTGGCTCTGTTGGTCTCCTTGTGGAGCTCCTGTTCCCTCCAGCTCTTTCTAGCTCCCCCTTCTTCCATAAGATTCCCTGCCCTCTGCCCAAAGTTTGGTTATGATTTTCAGCATCTGCTTTGACATCATGCTGGGTAGAGTCTTTCAGAGGCCCTCTGCGGAAGACTCCTGTCTTCCCTGTCTTCTCCTACTTCCCACTTTTCCTATATCCAAAACATTATATATACAAATATCTTAAAAGTGTTTCCTTCTAGTATAGTCATAGCTTTGAGCATCATATATCTTTGCCACATTTTCAGTTGCTACTTATATAAAATCAGAAGTAGGGATACAGTTTTACTTTTTTTGCTTATGAATCAACACTATGCTGAAGGCATTTCTGTAAAGTAGCTTCTTGACACCTTTGTCAAAATGTGTATGTAAGTACACATATTAGCTTTTATGTTTTTCTCTTTTTATAATTTTATTTATTTAGTTTTCTCTCCTACATTTCCTCCTGACCTCAGATTCCCTTCCCTTAATTTCTCCCAGGCCCTCCACTACCTTATCCTTTCCCAGAATTCACTTCCATCAGACCAAGAATCACCCCAGTATAGAGCAGGCTTCTTAGGGATATTAACAGAACACAACACAGCAAGATATGATAAGATCAGGAATATAAGTTACGGTTGAATTTGTTTTGGCTTAAGATTCCTGAGAGAAAAATACATGCGCGCACGCGCGCTCGCACACACACACACACACATACAGCATTTGCAACAAGTAACAAACTTTACTGAAATTAATATGGTGGTTGCGATTTTTAATATCCCCCATAGTTTCTGGCATTTAAATGGTTGGTTATCAGTCCTCTTTTTGAAATGATAGGAGGTGTGCCCTTCCTGGACGAAATATGTCCAATTAGGAGAAGTGGATGGCAGCTTAAGGACTGTGTCATTTAGAATTTGCTCACTCTGTTTCCTGTTTTACAGTTTAAGATATGAGTTCTCAGCAGAACACAGAACAGCAAGATACAATTAGACTAAAACCTCATATCAGGGCTGGGAGAGGTAACTCACTAGAAGAAAAAGTGTCCTCAAAGCTGGCAAAAGATTCATAGACACCCTCACTCTCGCTGTCAGAAGTCCTCCAAAAAACACCAAGTCACAAATACAACTATATGCAAAGGACCTAACACAACCCATGCAGGCCGTTATAATCTCCGTGGGAGATTTCACAGGCCACGCTCTCCCAGTGTCAGTGACCTCTCTGGCTCCCACAATTCCTCCTGTTTCTCTTCTGTGGGCTTCCCTGAGCTCATAGTGGAGGGACTCCATGAAGACCTCTAGCCCAGCCTCTCTCTGCCTAATATTTTGTTGTAGGTCTCTGCATCAGCTACATCAGCTGCTGTAGGTAATTTATTTGATTAAGAGTAGAATAGGCACAGATCTAAGAATATAGCAAAATATCATTAGAAATCATTTATTGATTTGTCAGTCTAGTTCCACTGTAGATTTCTGGGCTATTTTGTTGTATGCTATAGCTGTATGGGTCATTAATCTATTAATGTGGTATTTGGGTTAATTACTCTATGGTTTATTTTAACTCAATATCATAATGATCCTATGATACTTTTTATTCATTGTTATTCCAAAAAATACCTTTAGAATGCACAAAGTTGATAAGGGATAAGAAATCATTTAAAAATCTTTTTTTTTTAGAATTTCTAGGCCAGTGATATTTATGATGACATTGCACATTTTATCAAATCAAGCAAACTTTGTGAGTATTTTTTTTCTCTCTGAGTCGTATGCCTATCTTGCTTATATCCTCAGAAATTCACAAGTTCTTTCTTTCTTTTCTTTTCTTTCCTTTTTTTTTTTTTACTTTTTTCTTTCTTGTTCAACCAGAAGCTGCAGTGATTGCTTCCAAATTCAATTCCAGGGCACCAGACAGCAGCTCTTTCAGAATAAGAATCAAATACTAATCTGTCTACAATGGATGTTTTGAAAGCTCATTGAAAACCAGGTCACCTGTCATAGAAATGATAGAACTGAACAGCAGATCTGTGGCAAAGAGTTTTATATACAAGCAAAGGAGGAACCTGGAGAACAAAGTACTCTACACAGGAAGGGATTTTAGGAATACAAAGGTGTTAATGTTTTTTTTTTCTTCCATTCAAATCCATGGCTTAATCCTCTGAGTAGTAATGCGACCCACAGAAACTGTATTTTATTTCTCTTTGAATTATTTTTGAATATAGCCCATAAAAATGTTTTAGAATGTAGAATTATACATTACTTATAGTGCCTGTTTTTTTTTCCACATCCATTTCCCTTATTAAAAACTTATATTGGAATGGCACAATTCTCCTAACGGACAGATATTTGTATATTTTGGTTAACTAAGGACTAAAGTTTATGCAGACAATTCCATTTTGCACTTATAGACCCTCTTTTTTACAGAGATTATATTTCAGGATGTCACAAAGCATGTATTTGTCAACTCTTCTCTCAGCTTCGTTGTCTTGGATGATTTTTTTCAGAATACCCCTTTTGGATGACTGTTCGTGTTTTGGCCATGTACTTTGTAGAATGCCTCTCTCCCCGCCCCAGTTCTGTGCATGTATTTCTACATGTATGTGAGACAGATGTTTATTGTGTTTGTGAGTTTTAGAGTATATGCATACGTAGAAACCAGAGGATGAAATTAGTGTCTTCTTTCTCTCTTCTTTATTCCCCTGAGAAAGGTTCACCGAAATGAGAGCTCTAGTTGTTTGTGTTAAGTTCTATGGCCAGGGTTTCCTGAGATTTATCTCTCTCTAACTGCATATGGGGTTACAGCTGTGCTTAACCAAGCTCAGTTTTTTTTTTTTAAATACAGATTCTAAGAATTCAAGCTGAAGTCCTTCATGTACTGCAAGCTCCTTCCTGAATTACTGCCTCAGCCCCTCTGTTGATTTATTTATACAATAATTTATTCATTTGGGATACAGTCAAGGAAGTTAACTGATTATTTCGGATTATGTGCAATACTTCTACGCCTATTTGGTTACGTAGCTTGCCCTACACTTGGTCACTGAACAGTATTTCAGTTGTTTCTTTCATGTTTTGAAATGCATTTATTGCTATGGGTTTTTCTTCTGTGAGGAGAAGAGCATTTTCTTTGTTTGCTAACTTAATTATTGTTCCTGGGTTCACATGTTTATTTACTGTACCAGTCCTAGGGTAAGCTACTCCTTACCTAGATAAGAGAAACCATGTTCAGGATATGGGTTGTAATGTTGACTGTGGGCGGTGCTTCTTGCTAGGCTATCTCAGATATGTGTGAATTCTAATCCTTGCACATTTCTTGAAATATATATATATATATATATATATATATATATATATATAAAACCATGTTTTATGCTATTAGTCTCACTACTGGCCAACTTTCATCTGTGTCTTGGTGTTTGTTAAATTTTGAAAGTTTGCTATTATTATTACTTTAAATATTTTTCTTGCTATATTTTCTTATACTTCCTTTTGGATCCAAACTATTCTCATGCACTCCTTTTGAAAATTTTCAGCAGTTTGTGGATGCCTCCTCCTCTTCATTCTTTCTCTGCTATTCACACTTCAACTTGTCAGATTTCAACTTGGCATATCTTCCATCTCAATGTCTTTTTTTTTTTTCTAATCCATGTTTAACTCAATGGTGAGTTCATTGTTAACACTAGTGGTTTTAATTACTAATATTTCCTTTATGTTATTTCTTAGAATTTACGTCTCTTTGCTTGTTTTACCAACCTTTTATTTGTTTTGTAGTGCTCATAATTATAATGAACTACAGACATGTTATTTATATTCACTATAAAGTGTTATGTGTATGCTATGTTTGAGACTGATTCTATTGTTTGTGCCAAAAAACCTTTTGTTGTTGTTGTTGATTTGTTTTTGCCTTTTTGCATGCTTAATAACTTAGTCTTGATATGAACTTATGTTGTGCTAAGAATGGAAAACTTCAGTAAAATAGTCTTTTAGTTTGGAGGATTTATGTTGGTTTCTCTGGGAAATGGAGCTTTCCAATGTTTTCAGTAGCTCTAGATATCACGGGCTTAACCCATCTCTGGTTTCATTGTTTCTATAATACTTCTAAACACCTTTCTTTCCTGAAAGATTATGTGCTCTGCTATTTTTTTTCAGGTATAAAGAACTCTTTCTGTGCATTGTCCATGTGAGGCTGTGATGAGTGCTGAAGAATTAGGATTGTGTAATTTTCTACTACACAGCCTATTAGTAGTATATTGTTACTTTTACCAGTGTTTCTGTCTTTAGGAAAAATGGAGGGTAATGGTCAGTGTAGAGAAAATTCCCATCATTCATGTGATAGAGACTTACTCTTGGATAGACTGCCACTTTAGTAGAGAAGATTCAGGGGACTCCAGGAAAGATTGCAATTCCTCAGATCCTTTTTAGACTAGTACAGTGTAATTTTTTAATTACACTGTAAATTTACACTGCAAATTACAGTGTAAATTTTTACTTTTCTATATTAATTACAGTTTATTCACTTTGTATCCCAGCTGTAGTCCCATCCCTCATTCTCTCCCTATCCCACCCTCTCTCCCTCATCTCCTCCCATGCCCTTCTCTAAGTCCACAGATAAGGAAGGTCCTCTTCCCCTTCCATCTGACCATAGCTTATCAGGTCTCATCAGAACTGGTTGCATTATCCTCCTCTATGGTATGGCAAAGCTGCTCCCCCATTAGAGGGAAGCTGTCAAAGAGCTAGCCACTGAGTTCATGTCAGACAGTCCCTGTTCCCATTACTAGGAAACCCACTTGGAGACTGAACTGCCATAGGCTAAATTTAAATAATATCTACACAGCAACCCAGGGGTACAGTGTAATTTTAATTGAGGTTTCCCCATCAAGGTCTGCTGTATTTCCTGGATATAAAACCTTTAATATATGACCATGGGAAAGCAGATAGGAATGTTCCTTATATATCTACTGGTATCCACTTGGCTTCCAGAAAATTTGGTAAAAATTATGTTTTAATTGCTCCTTTCAGTCTTGGTTTCCAGTAGCATCTGTTCAATACAAATAGATTTTGGGGGTGATTCTTTTCTGGAATCATATTATTTTCCATATTTTGGAAAGAGAGTTGTTCCTATAAACTCATGTGTCTATCTAATCAGAATAATAAAAGTAGCTACAAGTGCACAGGGCGGTTATAACTTAAGTGGGAGGATAAAATAAGCGAGGGCTGGGCAAGGGATTTAAGGAAAGAAATAGAGAGCAACACCTAAAACTAAGGGTCACTTGTGGAGCCATAAGCAAATCAAATACAGTAGAAATTTCTTAAATATATATACATATGTGAATAAAATCTGAATTGGAATCACCGAATAATGGGTAAGACAAATCCCCAACTAGACATTTCTTGCTACCAAATGAAACCTCCAGTATAGGCAATGGGTTAAGTCTGAAGCAGTTGTTGTCCAAAGGTGCTTTGTAGAATCCCCTAAGCAACCCACATTATTGCCAAAGCTGTTATGTGCTCTCCACAAACTATGAAAAGGCCTTATTGCTGAAGACACATACATAACTCACTGAACACAGACCATTTGAGCTAGTGCTAACTAATGCCTTCATTCCCACTGACAATTTACTGTTCATAGAACTTGAAGGTACTGTGCATGCTACCAGTGGAGAAAAATGTAAACTGACTCAGCTACAAACTGTTTGAGTTTTAATGGTGACTTGCCTGCAAGTTATGCTTTTCCAGTAGTGAAATTTATGGGAGTAACCAACCACCATCTGAGTAGAATTAATGGCCATTCCATGAGATGAAATCCATGCCTCACCCTGCCAGGTACCCAATAACCTGAAACTAGAAAGGTCAGGAACATAGAGGAAAAGCAAATAATACTGTTCTATTAGAGAAATTTGGCAAGACTCTGCTATACTCTCTGATCAGTATCTTGCTCAGCCATCTCCAGAGAAATTAACTCCCAGAGTAGATGGCATCCAACAACTTGTCAATGTACAGAGATCAAGAAAGCCTTGAATACTCAGTATTAAATAGATGTCTTCATCAAATTCCTTTGTTCAGGTGTTGTAGGTTATCAATATTTACTATTGATAGATCTTTTAGTTAAGCAGCAGTTATTCCTAAACAGCTGTATAACCAAATCACCACACAGAGACTAGGATTTATTTAATTAGCCTAGAGCACAAATGTTTGTCAATAGTTACTCCATCTTAAACCTCCAAGCCTGCATAGTTTCCTACTATTCAAATCCATCCATTATACTTGCTTTTAGTGATATCTTAGAGCTGGTTCATTTCTCCACGTGGTTCCAAAACCTCTTTTCCTGATTCTTCTCCTCTCCTCTCTTGCCTTCTTCCTCCTCCTCCCACTTTGGACCAGGATGTCCCACCCTATCCTCTCCATTGCTCAGTATTATGGCTGGTTGTTTTAATATACAATATAGAGAACAAAGGTGGCATGTTTACACAAATTTGAGACAGGTGATGCTTAGAATAAACATCACAATACAATGTCCAGATTGAAACCAGACAGTGGAGGAGAGAAATGAGCATTTAAATGAACAAGAGTAAATTATATACATTCCAAAAGAACATTATACCAACACTCAGGTCCCAGGAATCTAGGCTAAAGATGAGGCAGAAAGATTATAAGAGCCAGTGGAAATTGCAAAGACCGAAGAAGCAAGGCCTTTTAGATACAAGAGGACTGACCCTCATGTGAACTCACAGAGCACACACAGGGTCTGGTATAAGCCAGATGGGGTTCCAAAAGCTGAAAGGAGAAGCATCCATTTGTAAAACCACTCACTGGTTATGCAAATCACGCTCTAGGGCAGGCTCCATATCCAGTACAGACAGCCAAGACTAAACAAACTCAGTGATATTTTGGAGGGTTGTTATCACACAATGCTTATTCAGGGACTTATTATCATTATTACTTTTAATTTTTATTATATACCTTACAAATCTTTTACTTATATATTATTGTTTCTATTTTGTATTCATTGGGTTTTTGTGTGTGCTAATCTGTGTGTCTCAGTCTGTATAGTTTGTGTGTATGTGTGTGTGTGAGAGAGAGACTTTTCTTTGGATCTTTTTTCCTATTTGTTGGCTTGTTTTGTCCCATTATGGCTTATTTGTTTTTATTTTATGTTATTAGTAGCAATAATTAGTTTCCAGTGTCTCTGTATTATAATGAGAGGGAGAAAGTGAGGGTATAGATTTGGTAGGTAAGGAAATGAGGGATGTCTGGGAGGGATTTGGGGGGAGCAGAATATGTTGTATGAAAAGAATTTATTATCAATAAAATATTACTTTGATATTTGTCTGTTTTTCTTTATCATGTTATAAGGAGACAGAAAAAAAAAAAACTTCTACCCACTTTACTTGCATCCATTAAAACTTGAAATTCAAACTAGCTTTCAAATGCCCTTTGTTTTTCACTTCACCTGAATGCTTGGTGGACACTGGCCTCTAATGGAAATTACTGCTTCCTATTCACCCTTCATGTACTTTCACTTGCACTTCCTTCTGAAAGATCTTTCATGATTTCTTTCTATGAACATTCTTTCACATGATTTTATATTGGTTGCTTGTCCTATCCATGCTCTGTTTCAAGCAGCCTGATTTGCAGTAGAAATCCCACAAATGCAAAATCATCTCTTCATTTGTTCCTCTTGCCAGCCTGCAATGTCAACTAGGAACTGCCTTATAATGGACTGAATATTCTATATTTGAACAAAACTATTTTTATTGACTTCTAATTGTTGTTTGGCTGAGCTTCTTGATATAGTAATCATGAGTTTATGCTTATTTATTTGGTTGTTTTTGCTTTTACTTTTTTTCTTATCACCATGTTTTCATGGATATAATTCATACATAGCAAAAAATTAGTAATGCAAGTCCTTTCTTGAAGCTCTCTGATATTTTAGCTTAATATTTTCAAGATTATGCCTATCAAATACCAAGTAACTTTTAAAGTCTTGGTCTGAACTCTTGAGTCATACTCATATTCATGTTAGAACTCATATTTTACTCTATCAGTGAAAAAGAAGACAGATTAATTGAAAAATCCACACACTCCCATAAATTTTATATGCCAGAGATCAAGGCTCTACAATGAGTAATTGCTAAGTTTGACTGAGGGTTATAGTAGATGCTGTTGACATCTTCGGATATTGAAAAACAAGTAGGTTGCTCCTTGCCAGGTCATATTTTCAGGTCCTAAAATATACTTTTTTAGCAATGGAAAGTTATTAATGTGAATTTTTAGTCTTCTTAGGAACATTCATGTAAAAATGTGATAAATTTTCTAATTATCTATGATGGTGTTATGGAGAAAGCATAGACTATACTGTCTACGACAGGAACTATAAGAGTTCATCTTTTAGTAGGACCTTGGGTAAATATTTGTTGTGATCTAAATATGAAATGTCTTCATACAGGTTTATGTTTCAAATCTTAATTTCTAGCTTTTATCACTATTTTGAAAGTGGGGTTGTATGTAAATTTTGAGTTTAAACTGACAGAAGTAGGTCTCTAGAGGAGTCTATATTATTTGTTTTCAATTCTGTTTCTGTCCTGTGCTGTCTCCTTCCTATTCAGCTCCTGTGAGGAGTCCTCCCACTGTGAAGCTAGCAACTGCTTGCATGCCTTCCTTTCTCTGATGATGGACTGAAATGTTCGCAAAACAACAAAAATGTTCATCCTTTTGTTGCTTCTGGCAGGTATTTTGTCACAGTCACCAGAAAAGCAACTAATTTAATGTTAAATAAAAATAAATACAAGATGAATGAGCTGTTTGAATTTTCTTCCAGTGGTATGGTTAAAAATTATCAAGAAGGACCTCATATTGAACGTTACTAGTATTTTAAAGCAATTTGAGAAGTTTAGCATGTCATGGGTCATCACATATCATTAAGAAAATAAAAGTCATTCACAAACTGGGAGTTGGAGTTATACTTATTAAAATAAGTGACCATGTTTATTTTAACGTATGAATAACCTTTAAAACAGTTATTTACAAACAACTGAGGACAAACCACTTCATGCATTGGTCTAGATATTTATTATAAAATGTTCAAAAACTTCTTGAATCCAAACTTTTCTTGATCTATGATCCATAGGAAAGAGACATTTATAAAAAGTATGACTTAATGTACATCATACTTAAGTTCTTTGACTTGATGTGTAATTATCAGTACATCTGATTAAATTGGATATATATATATATATTTAAGCAATGTTTGTATGTATATGTATATGTGAAATGACGTGAATATAAAACTCTGCTTATGAAAGACTAGATAAATAAAACATGCAAAGCCACATTTTTTAAATAAATGATGTTAATTTTTAAAATTAGATATAATTTCTTTAACTGTATTCTAGTATTTTCATAACATCAAATATGAACATTTAGCAGAAAATACAAAATTTACAAATTAAAATGTTATCCAGCATAAAGGATACAAGATAATTTTAATATAAATTTCAATGAAACATATCAAATGTAAGATAGAAAAATAGTTTTAAAGTTACATCAAAAACCACAAACTCATTTGTGAAGTGAATAAAAAATGTAACTTCTTTTCAAAAACTCAGTTGACTCAAAACCAGGTTAGGCTCAATATTTTGGTGCCAAGATTAGTACATCAAAACCTATGATAAGTATAATTTCAATGGAGACATTTAATTTAATTATTTTATGTGTTTATTAAATTAGAAAAATAATCAAATTATCTATTCAATCTATAAGTGAGCTAAAATCAATCATAGCAGTAGGGTAAAAATGACACTAAATAGGAATTAACTCACACTAAGACTTAATTGAGCTAACCCCAGGGGTTAGATACACAGCTCTACAGGAACTAGATTAATATTAAATTACAATAGCTTTGGCAGGAAGGAAAGTTTTGACTTTTAAAAGAAAACAGAAAAAAGCTATTGTATTACAAATTATGGAAACAATTAACAATAACGTATTTGGATCTACATGGGAAAATTCTTAATAAAATACATTTTTTTCTAGTGTTTAAAATTCCCCTTAGGGATTCTAAATTAAATTTACTCGTGGTTTTTGTAAGACTTCTTAAAACAGAAAGTATAAAGTTTCTCTAAATGAAAAGTACATCTTAGAAATATGTCTTGGAGTTTCTTTTGCTCACACCAGTAACCTGAGTTATAGTATATGTATGCGCCTTAGTTTGTATGAGTATGTATGAGTGTGTGTGTGTCTGCCTGTATGTATGTGTGTGCCTGTGTATGTGTGTGAGAGAGTTTGGATATTTTTTTTATATCAGACAGAGGAGTCATTCTAACCTTATAAAGGCTAAAATGATACATTTGAAATTCTAGCTATCATTCACTTTTTATTAGATTTCATATAGTTATATTGTATTTTTAATGTACATAGCGTAATATTTTGAACTTTTGATTCATATTTTTGATTTTGTAGAACCAGAATCAGAATAATATTCTATGTTCATTACTAGTGTTATCTATTTCCAGTATATACTACGCCAAAACTCTTCTATTCACTGTCCTCAAAGTAGACAACATGTAGTTTGATGTCACTTTATCGCACTTTGACTTTATATCCTATTATTTCACTCGGGTCTAATGATGAGAGGCTGTGGTTGGCTTATATAATATTTTCTTTCTTTTATAAATTAATTTATTTTTTTTAAATTACACTTTATTCACTTGGTATACTAGTTATAGCTCCTCCCTCATTCCTTCCCACTCCCACCCTCTCCACCTCATCTCCTCCCATGTCTTTACCCAAGTCCACTGATAGGGGAGGTTCTTCTCCCCTTCCCTCTGACCTAGCCTATCAGGTCTCATCAGGACTGGCTGCATTGTCCTCCTCTGTGGCCTGGTAAGGCTGCTCCCCCTTCAAGGGAAGTGATCAGAGAGCGAGCCTCTAAGTTCATATCTGAGAAAGTCCCTGTTCCTGTCACTAGGGAAACCATTTGGACACTGAGTTACCATGGGCTACAGCCATGCAGGAGTTCTAGGTTATCTCCATGCATGGTTCTTGGTTGGAATATCAGTCTCAGAAAAGACCCCTGGGGCGCAAATTTATTGGTTATGTTGCTCTACTTGTAGAGCTCCTGTCCCCTCCTGGTCTTTCTCTCTCCCCCTTCATTTCTATGATTCCTTGCACTATGCCCAAAGTTTGGCTATGAGTCTCAGCATCTTTTTGATACCTTGGTGGGTAGAGTCTTTCAAAGGCCCTTTGTAGTAGGCTTCTGTACTGTTCCCTATTTTCTCCCTCTTCTGTTGTCCATGCAGTTTGCCTGTCTGAGTTAGGATTGATCATCTTACCCAGGGTCCTCCTTCTTGCTTAGCTTGTTTAAGTGTACAGATTTTAGTATGTTTGTTTGTCTAATATCCACTTATGGGTAAGTATATACTCTGTGTGTCTTTCTGCTTCTGGGCTAGCTCACTCAGAATGATCTTTTTCAGTTCCCACCATTTGCCTGCAAAATTCACTATTTCCTTGTTTCTAATCGCTGAGCAGTATTCCATTGTGCAAATGTACTACAATTTCTGTATCCATTCCTCAGTTCAGGGGCATCCAGTTTGTTTCCAGGTTCTGGCTATCACAAATAAAGCTGCTATGAACATGGTTGAGCAAATGTCCTTGTTGTATACTTGATCATCTTTTGGATATATGCCTAGGAGTGGTATTGCTGGATCTTGAGGAAGCACTATTCTTAATTGTTTGAGAAAGCATCAGAAGGATTTGGCAAAAGGGGAATCCTCCTCCACTGCTGATAGGAATGTAAATTTGTACACTTTGGATATTTTATTTTCTTAGTGAACAAAGATACCTAAGGGTCAATTAGCTGAAGAGTTAACTTACAAATATCTTTCAACTCAGTTTTATGTTTTCTTCTTAGAAAACATTTGAGGAAAATAAAAAATAATCATAACATACTGAGCTGAATTCTATACCTGATGAAACATGAGTTATGATCAAAGAGATATTATACTTGAACAAGGTCAGTAACAACAAGATCTTTCTGTTTCTTTTTTTTTTTTTTCTGAAGTAACTCAGTCACAGTAAGTATTGAAGATGTGATGTAGGTATTTTGGGAAAATATTTTGCTTGAGGTTAATACTTCCAAATGATTTAAATATCTAAAACCTGTCATATTACTTTAATTTTCATTAGACCATTGTATCTATTACAGTGACATTTAAAAGAAGTCAGTTTAAAACAGATGTAAAATCAAGAGAAAGCAAATAAATAGCTTTTACTAAGCAATGCATTAATGAAATCTATTTCCATTTTTTGAAAAATCCTAATAACACATTTATGGTTTGAAATGGAACTTCCCTACTCAGCATGAAATACCCACACTAATATGATATACTATAATGTCTATTTTTTATGTGTTAAGCTTAAAAATTATAAGTCAGATGCATAAGCATCTAAACAAAAATATGATTCTATAACTAATCAGCTGTATACATTTTCTGAAATATTGTCATATTGTTTAGCATATATATGGCTTGCCTCTTTTAAACTGCATGAACTCATCTGGGTTTGCAAATGTTATTCATGCCCGACTTTCTCTAGGAGTCTGTTTTAAACCTGATGTATACTGCCTTTTGAATCTCTATCTGATTTCACACTCATTTCAAACACTCACAGGCCCACCTTTATCTTAGCAATGCCTTTCTGATTTTGAATGTCTTTTTCTTTCCTTCAAAGCAGATAATAGATCATCATTGCTTCCACAACAATTTTATTCAGAATTCACATTTTAATACACTTCAATTTTGGATATTATTTTACAGATCATCCTGAGTTTCATGTTCTGGGACCTTTCAAAATGAATGGAACTACTTACTGTGTGTGAAAGACCTTTAATGTCTGATACTTTATCTTTTGAGCTCTGTTACTTTGTATATCATTCCATTTCCTGCTCATTGATATAACAAGTTCAATATTTTTATGTCAAGGTCAAATTTTACCTTTGACCTGGATTCCTGTGTGTCAACTATTAATTGAAAGATACATTTACCTTTTGGGATTTACTTTTATTTACACACTGAATTCTCTTTAAAAAAATAATAACAACAAAACTAAAACAACAACAACAAAAACTTCCTAACATCTTGATTTTATTGAGCAATGCTTGGTTTCATCAATTTATTCTGTTTCTCAATGGTTAACTATAGGTCATTTCTTGTTGCATTTATTTTTGTTTTTCTGATGATGTAGGTGGAATTTCATTGGGGCTTATGTTCCTTCAATGAAGAAGATAGATACATTCTCTGTAAGGGCACTTTTCCACAAAGCAGATGCAGATGAGAGAAGACTGAAGGTTGTTAAGCAGCAATTGTGAGTGGGGAAATGGAGATAACCAGAGGGGAGGGGAGATTTATCAAGACTAATTGTATGGAAAAGCCATATGGAAACCTACTACTTTGGAATCCAACCAAAGTATTGGAGTTAGGAAAGTATAGTGGGAAAGTCTTGAATATTGTCGCAACTAACGGCCAAGAGTAAGTTAACATAAATCCCAGTGCCAGGTATGGGATAGCATTTTTTGAGTTGTTGGGTCAGGGAGGAATTTAGTAAGGATCATAAAGTCATAAGAGGAGACTAAGCATACATTATTTTTAGTTGTTTTAGATTTCAGTTAAACTAGTTCCTCTGCTTTGGACATCCCTGTAGTATGTAGCCATGAAGTTTCTTTTGTTGGAACATTCTGTTTTCATTGGTTACTTCTCTCATTTATTGAGACTACACTCAAATCAATTTAGGAAAATTTTGTTATACAGTGTTTTGATGCTTTTGCTTTAACCTGATCTTATTCCGTAATCTTTTCCATTGACTCACCGCAACTCTTACCTACCAAGCCATCCTTAGACTACAGCTTGTCATTACCTGCCATGACCACATTGTCATGATCTCAAGTTCTGATGTGTGATGATTATCTTTTTGCACTCAATTTTCTGAAAGATGGAACCTAAATATTTGGTAAAAATCTAATCTCAGTGGTGCCGTAAAGCTTTGTAACATGAGCAAGAGTTTCTTTTCTGCCAGCCTGTTCTATGGATTAAAGATTTGAAGTTTTTGATAAACAGCAATTATACAAGTACATATTCAAACACATAGACACATTCACTACATACCCTACACGTACTCGTGTGTGTGCACATACATTACCATAAGGGAAACAAAGGATGGCATAAAATCAGAGATTTACATTTATGGATTCAAACAATAACATAAATAAAATTATTATATCATTAGTGATTATATACGGGCCTAATTTTCTTGTCCTATTCCCTAGATAATATGTTGTAAGAGTTATTTGCATATGATTTACATAGTATTGTTTATTGTTAATAACCAATGATGATAATCACTAGAAATGATTTAAAGTATATGGGAGGATATGTTTAGCTTATTTGTAAATATAGCATCATTTTCTATAATGTACTTGAGCATCTATGGGATATAGTACCATCAGGGAGATAAGCAATTAATTTTCTAATACAAGGTAACAGTGAACACACACACACACACGACTTTTTCTCTTCTCCAAATTCTTCCTCCTTTTTGGTTAACTTTCCTTGATATATATATATATATATATATATATATATATATATATATATTCTTGTATATATAATGCTGTTATGTTTAGAAAAAGGTAAGTAAATATTAAAAGGCCAGCAATTTCAGCATTATTTCCTAAACATTTATATAATGGCTTATAATAGTATTTAAGTTACAACTTTTACAAGGTAATCCACAGTAATGTGCTTATTTTGTTAACAATGATGGCATACAAAAAATACACATTCTTTATTATAACTAAATATTAGGTAGTTAGATATATACTAAAATTTGAACAAGAATACTTTTTATATATTAGTTTTATACTTTTATGAATCCTACAACTTAGAAACTTGTTTTAATAACTGATAAAGTACAGTATACAAAAAATGCTTAATGGAGCTATGTAAAATAAGATTTCAATAAACTGAAAACATTAGCTTCTGTTTAATATGAGCATAATCTTAGAATCATATGCTTGCTTTAAGGAAAGGGAAGAGGAAATACATAGAAACAAATCTTTGTAAAATAATATGGCACAAGACTCATGAATGAGTTAATTTTAATGTACAAAGTACTATTACTAATAATGATACCCGTAGGACTTATGATAGCTTATCAAATGAGAAAAGGCAGAAGGGTTATACAGACTTTATACAACAGTAAAGCTTGATAAATACAACAAAAAGATAACACAGGTTATATATACTTGGGTAAAAAAAAAGTCTATATTTTAATTTTCTCTCAGAATGAAATTCTGAACAGAGCTGTGGTTCTTTTATTGAAACTAAAAGTATCTGTATATTAGGAAATTTGCATGGGCTTTTAAAACAATGGCGTCTTCTGTTTTTCAGTTTCAACTTTTGGCCATGCACCATCTTAACCATGGTATATTTACATTAATGTATATATTTTTGCAATCCAAACGTCAAAGAATGGAAGTGGCTATTTCAGAAAGAGAGACAATGATTTGTAGTGAGAGGGTATCTAGAGGGGTACTTGTGTGAACCTTTCTATGAAATATCAAGAACTCTTGTACATATTTTAAAAATCAGCAGGATAAAACAGTGCCAATGGAAGAGGCAGTGGGCCTGTCCTTTCTCCCTAAGGAAACCCTAGGTTCTACCACCCTTTACATCTGATCCTGGGCTTTATTGACAACCCAACATGACCCTGCTTTTATTTGAATCATGTCCCTCTGCCGCCCTCATCTGGTAAATACTGATTCTTTTTCTATAACTTGACATTTATTCTTTTGGAAAAATAAAACTGTTGCCTTTTTGGCAGTTGGCATCCATTCGGGATCTGCACACACTGTCTTCAAAAGTAACTTTAATGGGTAGATATTTTCCCAGTAATCCTTAAAAACAATATTTACAAGACAGTAATCATGATAAAGTGAAAGCAAAGCATTCCTAATTTTGTCCTGTAAACAGTGATGTCAAAATTATCATTGCCACTCTAGGGACCCAAAGCAACTTCTGTTTTCTTCCTGCTTCTCATGTGAAATTCCAAAGGACCAAAAAGAAATCAACATCCACTCTGCATTTTTATTTTCATGTTATGGTTACAGAGACATTATTGTCATGGCATGCTGAAATATCTTGACATTATATATCTGCTGTCATTTTGACATAAATTTTTATTTTGCATTAAATTAATAACAATTATATCTCATTGCAGAAAAATGAGGCAGAGCACCTGCACTTGTGATGTTTCTCAGGCATTGGTTAAAGCAGATTAGATTGCATAAAAATAAGAGAATGTTTGATTCACTTATATCTTGGTAGCATTTGGAAAGACCTCACAGATTTTGTGCTAAAAGAGATGGTTCAGGTATTCAGTATTACCTGCAACACAGTAATGTGCTTATTACTGTGGTAAAGAACTTAGTCTTTTTGAGAAAGCAGAGCCGGAGAGGTTAAGACATAGAACTTTTAATCTAAATATCTCATAGTCCCCAGTAACTCAGTGGTTTTTGAAGTAGAAGAAGGGAAACTGTGAATTACACTAGAATACCAGAACATCAGCACAGCTGTTTGTGGTCCTGCTCTCATTTTCATAGCTTCAGAAATTACTTCTTTTGCTTATAATTCTAAACCAGGAGTAGAGTCTCAAAATCCCTTCATTATTTCCAATTAAATACTTTACTAAAAATTGTGAAATTTTTAGGCATTCTCAATTTTAAGAGTTTATTTTCCACAGTATTCCAGAGTGGATTTATTTTTCAGGCTTTAGCTTTAATAGGATGACACTGATTTCATCAAAATATGTCACACAGGATAAAAATAATCTTGAGCTTATACAAAGCAATGGAGTACAATATGTTTCCTCATAATTCACTCCAGTTGCATGACAGCAACTATCCAGATACCGAAAATTAGAAAAATAACAATGTATAGATGTCAGAAAGAAGAACCCAAAGTGCAATCGTAGGAGAAATGTGGCTTTGGCAGCAAACAGGGGAAGTCCAAGCAAAATGGTTCCAGTTACACAAGTACAGCAGAGACAAAGGTGGAGGATGAACAGTTAGTGAACATCTGCTGGTTGAAAAGGGAAGAAGAGGCCAATCATGGATAATCCTTCCCTGTCTCAAAAAAAAAAAAAAAACTGCTAATGAAGCTGCTGTACTTAGCAATAAAGATGATGTAACAGGAGCTGAGACTGGAGGCGAGGAGACCCCATCTAAAAACTACCAGGGACCATGCAAAGTGGTGAAAAGTAAGGGCATGGCATGAAAGGTAGTGAAAAATTCAAGGGGGTTGAGTATAACCCAGGTCAGCCTTGTAACATAAGCCATGCATCACTTCTGTCAACCAAAGGGCAAAGTAAAAATGTGTTTGTTTTTTTCTTAATTTTAATTTTTTATATTAATTACAGTGTATTCGCTTTGTATCCCAGCTGTATTCCCCTCCATCATTCCTTCCCAGTCTACTTCTGGTCATTGAATTTGAAAAAAATGTGTCATTCTTTTTTTAACATTTTAATTGTTATGTATTTACAGCTGAGTAAGTTTTCAACCTGCATCATTTTGATGGAACTTTGGTATCTAAGGTATATCTTATTCAACACATTTTGGCCATTTTCATGGCTCTGTAATTATACTTTTCTCAATAAATTTCTCGTGGAAACAATATAAATGTTTTTCTAAATTATATTCATAATTATTTCACTTGGCAAACACACATACCTACTTTTTTTTCAAATAGGCACTTCTATATATGGCTAAGAGTAAGGTTATATGAATTGCAATTTTCAGGTTTCCATTACCCTGAAATCTAGCAGTTGAGAATTACAGAAAGTTTAGAGATTTGTGTATCTCTGTGGCCCATAAAAATAACTTGATCTATCTGTTATTTTTTTTGAAAATAACATTTCATTATAACTGAGTCACACCTATTCATTTGAGCACATTTAAATGATCAATTCATTTTTATTTTATGTGTATGTATTGTGGATATAATCGTGTTTTTTTTTTTTTTTGGCCCAGGTGTGGGATGTGGGACTGATTGAAATGATCCATAGAAACTGACTAACTGACTATTCGCCACACACTGTCTCTGAGAGGAGCTCTTTGCCAGCTGCAGATAGATTAAATCTGTGGACTCTGGAGAGAGAATAAATGCCAGGCCCAAAGAGTGTGGAGATCAGAGAAAGAACAACGCTGCTCCTGCTTCCCCATTGCTCCTCCTGGTTGCTGCTGTGAAACAAGAAGTTGGAGATCTCCTGAAACAAGGAATGGTCTGGCTCCAAGGAACCCAACAACCCCACTAAGCAGGAAGCAGCTAAGAAAGAACTGTAGGGCCCGTTCACACTAACCATTCTCTTGCCTACCTGGTGTTGGGATGTTGGAAGGGATTGGGGTGAAGTAGGGAGAAAATAGATATAAGAAATGGAAATAAGAGATATTTTTAAAAAGTATGACAACATGTATGCATATTTTGACTGCATGTATGTATTTGTACCACGTGCATTCAATAGCAACATGGCCATTAGAAAGCTTTGGAACACTGAAGTTGGAATTATAAATCGTCATGAACTGCCATGTGGATGCTTGGAACGGAATGAGGGTTCTCTGTAAGAGGAGCAGTACTTTTAACACCTAAACTATTTTTTGATTAATTCACTCTTTGAGATATATTTTTAAGTATTAACTCTTCTCATTTGGAAACCTAACATTCCATGAGACAAAAATATCTATCTTGCAAATATTTGAAATAGAATACAAGAATAGATACAAGAATGTCTTTAGAGCGTTTAGTTTAGATGTAGAAATAGTACGAGGTTCAGAGGAGTCACTGGTCCACTCTAGTTCTAAAATCCAGGCCTATTATCTACCATGTGCCCATTTATGGTTGTTTTCTTTATAAAAATAGACTCTAGTGTTCCCACAGAACTCACATTTCCAAAGAAGTTTAAAATATTACAATCTGACAAAGGAAAATCAAATAATCTCAACCTGTACTTAGAAAAAACTTCAATGCTGATATTAAGTTGATACATTGCAGAAGAAAAAAAAAAGCTTTTGAACACTTTGTATTATACATTTAAATTACCCAACAAGTAAACATTCCACTTAAAAGAAGATTTGAACAAAACCATATGCATAATTGACAGAAAAATTTCCATAGCATATTAAGATTGGCAGGTCTTCAAAACAAGTGTAATTTTACTCCAGGGTTTTAAGTGACAAGAGTAAGAATTTCAGGAAATAACTTCTGTAAAAAAAAAAGAAAGAAAGAAAGAAAATGAAAGGAAAGAAATCAAGAAAGCAACAACAAAAATACACTGACAAATGAAATGCCAGTAAGTGCTATTTTTTCTTGGATTAGGTGCAATGCCGTTTTACATATAATAGCAGAGATGTAAGAAAAAATTTTTTCTTTGATTTTCCAAATATATAAATACATATATACCACTTGAAACAAACAAAATGATGTTTATCTTGTTAGACATTTAAACTGAAAATATCTTAGCAGGTCTGTAAGATAGAGGAAATTATAGAGTGGAATAACAGTGCCATCATCTGAGAAGTTCTATGATAATAACCTGGGTTGTAAAGGGTATCGGAACTTAATAGTGCTGGCTCTATAGTCAGCAGGATGAAAACTTGGAACCCAGAACTCAAATAACAAGCAAAGCATTCTGGCAAACACAATCTTTACTCGAAATACCATTCATACTCTACCATCTCAGTGCTTGGCGACATTAATTAGGGCTTTGTTGTGTGAAGGTACACTATGATACCATGAAGACCACTCATATAAAGGCAAACATATAATTGCGTTACCTTACGGTATGAGAAGTTCAGTCCATTATTATCATGGTGGGAATAATGGCAATGTGCAGGCAGACATACTGCTAGAATTGCTGATAGCTCTATATATTGATCTGAAGGAAGCCAAGAGGAGACTGGCTTCCACATTGAGCAGGGCTTGAGCAGAGGAGATCTAAAATCCCACCTGCAGAGTAACCGACTTTCTCCAATAAGACCACACCTACTCCAACAAGGCCATACCTCCTAATAATGCCACTCCCTATGGGTCAACCATTGAAACACTTGAATTTATGGGACCAAACCTATTCAAACCACCAAAGTAGAAGAAGGACAAAAGACTCTCTGGGGAGACCAGAAGAGACAGGAGCCCTACATTGATAAAGGAAGCCTGATTCAAAGCAAATATGAGAGAGTAGTGTAAAAGGACATAAACGTCTTTTGTCTTCCGAATGATAAGAGGTGTATATTCTCAGAAGAAAGCACAACTACACATGTACTCACACAAACACATAAAGACATATACAAGTGTACATATTATAGTGTACACTGAGAGAATTTATAGCTAAACTATAGGGGAGAGAAAATATATTTAGTGAATTCTATGTAAATTAAGGTTAAAACATCTTTTTAAATTAAATTTTTATTTTTTACATTAATTACAATTTATTCACTTTGTATCCGAGCTGTAGCCAGTCCTCATTCCCCACTTCCCTCACAAATCTCCTCCCATGCCCCTCTCCAAGTCCACTGATAGGGTAGGTCCTCCTCCCCTTCCCTCTGACTTTAGCTTATCAGGTCGCATCAAGACTGGCTGCATCTTAATGAATCTTCAAAATGAAAACAGAAAAAAAGAATGAAGTAAAAAGCTAAATTCCTGTTTTATAGTAAATAACAATGGGTGTTGGGGTAAATATTGTTATTTACTATTTGCCCAATAATTATTCTGACATTATTATTTAACCTGCTATCACAAACAATAAGACACAGACACATTATATTTTATAATTACCTTATTTACCTTGGACCAGGCAGATATTTCTACTTTTGCTGTCTCAATAATGTCACCATCCATCTCACTGCTCTCATCCAATGCCATCTGCCTTAACCATTCTTATCTGGGCTAACTTCCATCCACAATGCTATTAATACTTGCTTATATTTTTCATCTTGGTGTTTTCTGCATCCATGTCATTCTCCAGGCCCAGGGGGTTCCTTCCTCATGCTAACCCATCCTGGCATTCTCCTCCTTCCTCTCTTCCCATCAGTCCTTCTTCTGTAATTCTCTTGGATCCAAAGCTCAAGAATCTTAGCCATGCTACCCTATTCTGCTCTGCCCATGTGTAGACCGTTTGATCAACCAATCAGGTATAATATCTTCGGCACGTTTACACAACAAGGTTAGGTGTACCTGAGAAGTAGCATGCTCTTGAAGGCCAGCAACCAACATCAACATTTAAGTATTAGATCAACCCCCAACATTCTGACTTAATTCATCGGTAAGTAAAAGAATAAAGTAAAGCTAAAGCACCAGGAATGTGGGTCAGTGGCAGAGCTCTTACCTAGAGTGTGTCAGGCCTTGGATTTGAACCCCATACTGAAAAACAAACAAAAACTAAATTAAACAAAGAGAGCGCAGTATTATTATACTATCATTGTTGTTCATTTGCATGCCTTTGTATAAATTCAGTAGTAAATGTTTAATGATTCTCAATAACCAGTAGAAGAACATAAAAATATAAAGATGCAAAGGATGGTAAACATAATTAGCTGCTCATAAAAAATAACAATTAAGCTCAAAAATTAGAAGGTGCATATTTGTATCCGCTGTGGAACAATGCTGATTGCTGTGGTTGTTTGATTCAAAATGGCATTTTAGGTTCCTAGGGAGCTGTACTATGAAGAGCTGCGTCCTTGTCAGAGTAGGAATGGCATTTCAGAGGAAGTGTGTCAGGGAGGGTGCACATGAAGGTCTCAGATGCTCAAGCCAAGCCCAGTGTCTCACTCTCTTCCTGATGGTTGTTGATCGATATTTAGAACTCTCAGCTACCTCTCCAGCACAGTCTTTCTGTGTGCCACCATGCTTTCTACCATGATGTTCATGGAATTAATCTCTGAACTATAATCCACCCCCAGCAGTGGCCATGGTATCACAATAGCTATCGTAACTAAGACAATGGTCTGTAGTAGTTGCAAGCTTCATTCCATAATACCTTGAAGCACTGATAAAATATGAAACAGAGGAGTCAGACTTCTGACAATAATAAAATTAATATAGAAAATAAGTAGAAGAAAAATAAGCAGAAAAATACTCGGTTATTTGGAGTTTAGCAAATATGCTTATAAATTTATTAGTCAAAAACTCCCAATTGAAAAGACAGAGAGAACTCAGACTTGAGAGGCAGCAGCAAGGTACATGGCAGGACTTAAAGGGAGGAGAGGAAGTGGTAGAAATTATTTAAGTATACTATAGTTTAAAATAAAATATTATCAAAACACATTTCTAAATATGAATACTTTCATTGAAACAGGGGTTAATCAGAAATGGGAAACAAACACAGATAAAGATGAAAATAAATTATAAGGAACCATGCTAATGACTTAGACAATAACCTTCAAATTAGACCCATTAACACAAAGAGGGAAATAAAAATGATATCAATTTGTGTAATAGAAGATAAGTGTATAATAGAAAATGCTTTCGTGATGTCAATGAAAAGGCTGACTAACTATGCCTGGTGATGTGTGCTTCCTCAACAGAGGACCAAGTAAGAAACAAATAACAGCTATTTAACTGCCATATAGTAGTAAGGATTTCACAAAGACTTTGTGGGGCATATGGATAAACAGGCCTTATGAAGAACTGAAATAAGCAAACCAAAATATGCCATTTTCCTTCCTCAAATTAAATCTTTCAATAAAGAAATTGTAATATGAAGGTTCCAATAATCCTCACTCATTGTACTATAACTGGAAAAATGCATTATGGAAACAATTGATTTTTCTGAGAATATAAATGTCCATAGCCCAGAAAATGGATTAATTATTCTTAATTGCAGGTTTCGTGGTGGAAATAATTACATGAGCTTTTACACTTTCAGATAATAAAACATATATCTATGTGTTTAGAAAACACTTTGGTATGGTCATCCAATAGGAGAGCTATATAAAATTATGGAAATGAATATGTTACAAGTTTATATGTTGCCTTATGATTAATGTAGGGCAGGATTTTCAATACACTTGATATAGAGAAATGAGTTCACTTCAGAGTTGAGGCTGTTAGGATAAATACATGTTGGTAGCAACCTGCCAATATAAGAGAATAAACACCACTCAGGATATTTTTTCTTTTGATCTATAACATTCAGTCTTTCCAAGTGAGCATTCTAAGTGGTTCAATTCACGCAGTTTGTAGTATCTTTGTCATACTAGAGATCATTGAAGTATTTGATCCCAGAGAACAATGTATCACCCATAGAATTTTGTGCTTAGATTGGGAAACTCTAAATTCATGTTCTGGCAAGATTCTGGTTATTCAACCCCCAAAATCATCTTACAGTAAAATATTATCTTGAATTTTGACCTACCTTCTATCCTATGGGCAATCTCTCCTAGGGGCATACCCTAACCCACAAATTAGTTAGGTGTCACCATCAATCATCCTACCGCCTTAGAGGTACTTAGAAAGCTGACCCTGTTGTAGCTTGTCTGGAAACTTTCCATCGGAAAAAGATGTGCAAATCTTATTATCCTCCCAATGATCCAGAAGCAACCATGTAGCCACACAAACTCTGGTTCAGCGGCAGGGAGTAAGCACAGAATAGTGGGCCTTGGTGATTCCAAAATAACTGTTTAAGAAGCAACTGGTAAGTTGTCTGTTAATAATTGAGTACGCAATACCTCTAGAGATTCCTCTGCCACCAAGAAAGTTTCTGAACAATGTACTTTTAATGTCTTGCCTTAAAAAAAATCAATAGAAACCCAATACCTTATTTCCATCCAGCACACACACTGAAATTCTGCTCTTAAATTATGGCCTATTAGGTCCGGAGATGCACATAGGTAGTGCCACTTACACATTGGCCCCAGAAATCTTAGTATTGTGTATTAAATAGTTTTTTCTACAGTGATTTCACAAATTTACCAATGTAAATTTGGGGCATTAAAACTCATTTCACCCATTTCCACATACAAAATACCATGACCCATTTTTTTTCGCATTATATTAGTTCCACTCTGAAGTGGTACTCAGTAAGTAATAAGCAACACATACCTGCACTTTCCAAGTTGCCCACCCCTCCTTACCTGGGCATCCCTGTCTCTATGTGTCAATCAAAAACTACTCGGCATCTTTCATTCACAACTGGGTCTGTTGTGCTCTGAGGTGCCCATGAATCAGCTTTTCTTGAAATAAATAAAGCATGTCCTAGGTGACCTAGGTGACATCTTTTCCTTTGACAACATCAATACTAATAACAGCGAGAAAAGCTGAATTAAGTACTAAAAGTATTTTCCTAAAACAATAAACAATACAATATCCAAAAGGTTTCCTAAGCCAAGCTTCCAGAGAGAAGCATCATCCATATAAGAACATAATAGGCATTAAAAACAAATAGGGAAGAAGAAGGTTAGATGGTGGGACTGAGAGGAGAAGAGGGAAGGGGCTACAGCCAGGATACAGAGTGAATAAACTGTAATAAATAAAAAAAGAAATAAAATTCAATGTCCTCAGACATCAGGGAAATACAATCAAATGACTTTGAGATTCCATCTTAAACCAGTCAGAATGGCTAAAATGCTGTCAAGCAAGGTGAACACTTCCTGCATTCTGGTGGGCTCGCAAGCTTATACATCCCCTTTAGAAATCAATGTGGCAATTTCTTTGAAAAAAAGGGTGGGGGAATCTTTCTATCTCAATACCTAGCTTTAGCACTCCTGGGTATATTCCAAAAAGATGCTCTACCATACCACAAGGACACCTGCTCAACTATATTCATAACACTTTGATTCACAATAACCAGAAATTGGAAACAACCTTGATGTCCCTCAATGGAAGAATGGATAAAGAAAATGTGGCACATTTACTTAATGAGATACTACTCAGCTATTGAAAACAATGACATCCTGCAATTTGCAGACAAATGGATGGAGCTAGAAAATATCATCCTGAGTAATATAATCAAAATCCAGAAAGATATGCATGGTATGTATTCACTTATAAATGGATATTAGCCATAAAGTACAGGATAACCATGCTACAACCCACAGACTCAAAGAAGCTAAGTAACAAGGAGGGCCCAAGGTGGGGGTGTTTGAATCTCACTCAGAAGGGGAAATAAAAAGGACACCTGCAGTAGTTGGAGGGGGACCTAGGTGGAAAGGGGGTAGGGGAAAGGAACAAGTGTGTGCATCAGGTATGGGAAGTTAGGGAGGAATGATGGGAGAGAGAAGAGAAATTGTTGGTGTGTATCTGTGGGATTGGGATAGCTCCCAAGAGTCTATGGGAGTCACCCTAGCTGAGACTCCTAGCAGCCTGGTGTGGGGGGAACACACAGGGAAGATGGAGCCTGGAGAGGGCACCCCCTGTAGCCAGGAAGAACTTACAGTGGAGAGAAGAGGAAAGAAAACTACCCACAAAACCTTTAACCAAAAATTTCTCCTGCCCACAAGAAGTAAAGATGGAGCAGGGATTGAGGGAAAAGCCAACTAATGAGTAGCCTATCTTGAAAAACACCCCATAGGAGAGAGCCAACTCCTGACAATATTTATGGTACTCTGCTACACTTGCAGAGAGGAGTCTAGCATAACTGTCTTCTGAGAGGCTACATCCAACAGTCAATGGAAACAAATACAGAGACCCACAGTAAAACAACAGGCAGAGCTCGCTGAATCTTGTGGAAAAGTAGGAGGAAGCACAGACAAAGTTGGAGGTGTCAAGGATACTACAAAAAGACCTTCAGAGTCAATTAACCTGGGCCCACGGGGATGAACAGAGACTGAACCAATAACCAAAGATTATGCATGGACTGGATCATGGCCCCCTACACATATGTAGCAGGTGTTCTTCATATGGGCTACCTAACAATTGTAGAGGAGGCTGTCTATGACTTTGTTGCTTGCCTTTACCTCCCTTTCCCTTACCTGGGCAGCCTTGTATGACCTCAGAGGGAGAAGATGTATTAAGACCTGCTGAGACTTGACATAGCAGGGTGAGTTGGTACCTATGTAGTAGCCTCCCTTCTCTGAGGAGAACAGGAAGGGGAATGCTGTGAGGAGAGACTGAGGGTGAAAATGACAGGAGAGGAGGGAGAGGCTGTGATAAGGCTGTAAACTGAATAAATTAGTTAATAAAAAGTATCTGACAACCTTGATTATAATATCTATCAAAATGATTTTCTAAAATTAGTGGGGAAATGAACACATTTCAAAAAAAAGCAGAAATTATATCAACTCATGCACACTAATCCAGTACTGCAGAAGATTATTAAAGCACACAACACACATAGATGAAAGAAAGGCAATAACCAACAGAAGAGGCTAAGGAAGGAATACTTTTCATGAGAGGAATATATGACCAAATAAGAAGAAAGAATTGCACTTCTCACTCAGTTAATCACTTGCATTATCTTTTTCCTGCGGTTATGAAACAAAATGTCTAATCAATCACTTCTTAAAAGGCACCAAATGGCAGAGCATAAAATCTTTTTAGTCATGTCCACCATGGGAAACCAACGATTTAGCATGAGTGAAGGGAAATATGAGCATGGAACTTCCTTCACCATAAAGATCACCCATAAGTAATATCTATAGCACTATATATTCCTCTTCTACTCACAGGTGGTTACAGCATGCTTCCCTCTCTCATGGCAAATGCTTGTTGTTAATATAAACTTTGTAAGAAGACTCATTTCTTGTTTTGTGAGTCTCTTGAGTACTGTAACTTCATAAAACTCATATTAGTGGACATGCAAGGTCGAATAGATCATAATACAACCACAGTAGGGAATTTCAATACCGTACTCTTATTTTAAATAGAACATCCATGTTGATGGTTATTAATATTTAATATTGATTTATCTTTTAGTTAAACAGTAGTTATTCCTAAACCAACTGTATACCCAAATCACCACACAGAGACAAGGATTTATTTAATTAACCTAGAGCACAATGCTGGGTAATAATTACTCCATCCTAAACCTCCAAGCCCATATAGCTTCCTCCCATTCAGATTTCCCACATTATATTTGCTTTTTAGTCCTTTGTTCATTTCTCCTGATGTTAACTTGTCCTCTCTTCTTGGATCTCTCCTACTGCTCACCTTTCTTTCCTCCCGCTCACCTCTCTCTTCCAGACCAGGATGTCACACCCTATTCTCTCCATTGCTCAGCATTGGCTGCTTGTTTTTATTGGCAATAGAGAGAACAAATGGTAGCCTGTTTACACAAACTTGAGAGAGATGATGCTTAGAATAAGCATCACAATGCAATGTCCATGTTAAAACCCGATAGTGGAGGAGAGAAATAAGAATTTGAATAAACAAGTGTAAATGGTATATATTCCACAGGAACATTATACCAACACATACACAAAAATAATAAAAAAAGAAATCCTTACTTAAACTACAAAAAAATCAAGTAGATTTTACAGAAATGTAGACCATTCCAATCATTGTCATAAGCACATGTAATTTTCTCTGAACTAGACAACATTCTATGCAACAAAGCAAATCGTACTAGATAAAAACATTAGAAAGCAGCCCCTCTATATTATTAGTCGCTGTAAAAACTCATAGAGTTTAGTTTCATTGAACTAAATATACAATGAGTATATCATACAGCTATATATATATATATATATATATATATATATACCTCCACATACATATATGTGTATGTGTGTTTGTGTCATAGACTTTTATATAGTCATTAAGAAAAATGACAGTTGTAGAAAAAATTATACAACTGGAAGTTATTTTTAAATGAAACAAATCAGGTTCAAAATAGCAATTACTACATTTGATTTTACAGACAGTACTTAGATTTAAATTTGTGTGTGCTTGCACTCACTTAGTTCATAAAACTAGAAATGGGGTCATGGAAATTGATGAGCCATTAAGAAAACTGAGAAACAACAAGGAATGATAGAATATGTATGTCATGAAAACAAAATGGAGAACTATTTGAGGTTAGGAAAGGGATGAACTAGGTTGCAATCAGGAATCAGGAGGAGCATGAAGGATAAAGAATGAGAAAAAATATATATAATTACACAGACAAGTGAACAGCCTGTCGTGAAACTCAAGACTTTGTATGTTAACATAAAAACTAATTCGTAGGAAAAAAGGACAAACATTAGAGCAAAAATAAACAACAGAGTTCTTGAAAAATAAAAACATGCTTATAGCATGAATGAAAATGTTTTTATGATGAGAAGAAGGACCAGGACAATTTTAGCTCTGTGTCTTAGTTTGGCATTCATTGCAGTGAAGAGAAATTATGACCAAGGAAAATCTTATAAAGGCAAACAGTTAATTGGGACTGGTTTACAGTTTCAAAGGTTAATGAGTTAATCCATTATCATGATGGTGAGACGCATGGCAGAGTCCAGGCAGAAGTGGTGCTGGAGAAAGAGTTGAGAATTCTATATCATGATCTGCAGGTTGTAGAAATAAACTATGTGCCTCACTGTGCATAGCTTGAGCGTATATAGCTCTAAACCTCACCTCCACAGTGATATGCCTCCTCCAACAAGGCCATACCTTCAAATAGTGCCACTCCTTATGGCCAAGCATTCAGTACTTAGGTTTATGGAGGCCATGCCTATTCAAGGCACCACATTCCAATCCCTGGCCTCAAAGGCTTGTAGCCAAAACCTAATGTAGAAACTCCACCTTCATAAGTGCTCATAATCTATAACAATGTCAACCTTAATTAAAAGTCCAAGTCCAATGTCTATTCTGAGACTGCAGGCAATCTTTTAACTCTATTGCCCTATAAAATCAAAATGAAAAAAGAGATTACATACTTACAACATACAGTGGCACATGAAATACATTACTCTTCCACAGGGGAGGAAAGAAAGCATGGTGAGGAAATACTGAACCAAAGCAAGACCCCAAATCAGCTGGGTAAACTGCAAGCTCTGTATCTCCATGTCTGATTTCAAACACTCTTCAGATCTCCAACTGCTTTCAGCTTTATTAAATTTAAAACATGTCTGTCTCTTGGGCTGGTTCCCCTCCCTGCTTGCAGCTCGCCTTTGAAGGTATCCCACAGTCCTGACATCCTCAACATTTTTGGTCTTCAAGGAAATACAGGCTTCATTTTCCTGGCTTCAAATAGTGGCCTTTTAGGACCTCTATGCAGGGGGCACTCCTGACACACTTCTGGCCTCAACACCTTTCCTAAACTGTGGAGGGAGATTCTATAAACCTTTTCTTTTATCCTTGAGTGTAAAGCAAGAACCACTTGGCCAAAGCTGGCAAGTTTCCTGCTTGCTGGAGCTGGGCCATGCCCCCCTGAGTTAGTTATATTTTCACCAACTTCCTCTTTTTTGATATTTTCCTTCACTGTCTGAATGTGGCTGACATGAGACTTGCTCTGTAGATTAGGTTGGACTTGAACTCAGATCTACATGCCTCTGTCTCCTGAGATCTGGGATTAAAGGGTTATACCAGCATTCCTGGATGTAAACTGTTCTTTACTTTATTTTTTTTTTCAGAAGTTGGAAGTTTAGCTGGGTGGGATCTTCACCTGAGGTCACCACTCACTTTACTCCATTTTTTAATCTGTTTATCTCCTTAAAGGTAGTACTTACCTCCATCCCACTTTTAGGCATCTCTTTTCAATCTGTACATTTTTTTTTCCTTGCTCAGCTTGCTCCTTTTTAAAAGAACACTCTTTATAAGAGTGAACTTTAGTAACCATACAACAGTCTATAGGATGTTTCGAGATTTCCTTTGCTAATGTAATTAATCTTTTCATTTTAGCTCAGTCATACTCTTTACACAAGGGCAAAAAGAAGCCTCGTTCTTCACTAAGTTATCACAAGAACAATCACTAAGCAACATACTAAAATTCCTTTACTCTAAAACTTGCACGGGGCCCCCAGAGTTCAAATCACTCTCAGTACCAATGTCTACTAGTATGATAAACAAAAGCGTGGTCAGGCCTAACAGAGCAATACCTCAGTCCCTTGTACTACCTTTTGCCTTAGTCTGTGTTTTATTGCTGTGAAGAGACATCATGATCAAGGAAACTCGTATAAAAGAAAGCACTTATCTGCAGCTGGCTTACAGTGTCAGAGGTTTAGTCCATTATTATCATGATAGGAAGCATGGCAGCCTCCAGGCAGAAATGGTGCTGGAGAAGGAGCTGGGAGTTCTATTTCTTGATCTGCAGGCATCAAAAAGAGACTGTACCTTAATGGTCATAGCTTGATCACAGGAGATCACAAAGTAAACACCCACAGTGACACACTTCCTCAAACAAGGCCACACCTTCTCCAATAAGGCCACATACATCTCCAATAGCATCACTCACTATCACCAAACATTCTTATCAAACCACCACAATGTGAACTATAAGAGAAAAAGAGAGAAAGAGAGATGAAATAATTAAAATTAGAGTTTAAAAAACAGATAAAACAAATGATACCACAGAAAATTGAGCAGGGGTTATTTTGAAAATATAGGCAGCAATAGAGTGAGAAAATTGGAGGAAACATAAATTTTTGGACACATAAAATCTACTAAAATAGAATTTTGGAGATATGGGTAGCCTGGAGGGTCTAAGAGATTAAATCAATAACAAATAATATACCACAACAAAAATAGTTCAGGACTACACATTTTCATTATTGAATTTTAAGAAGCCTTTAAAGAAATAATTATAGTAATTCCCCCAAATTTCCAAGTATTTGAAAGGACATGAGTCATTTAATACCAGTCTACCAAAAATGTCAACATTATGCCCAAACCCAAACCATACAAAAACAATGAAAAGGGAGTAGAGAGTGCTTATGAGAATGTAGACAGAAAGTCATATTTAGAAAACATCATTAAGAATGTACATATGTAACTATTATGGAAAACAGCATGGAGGTCCTTTAGTGAATCAAAACAAATTCAAGAGCCATATAATCTGCCAGGTCTACTGCTGGATACAGATTCAATGGATAAGAGATTATTTTAATCAAAGAAATGCTTGTATTTTCATGTTTAACTACAGCATTGTTTATAAAAATCAAGGTATGAAATCAACTGAGATGTTTATTTTCCGGTAACTGGGTAAAAATTTAGCCATGAGTCCAGAGATATTCCTTAGCAGAGTGCTTGCCACACAAGCACTGGGACCTGAGTTGAGCTCTTCAGCACCTACAGAAAAAAAGTCAGATGTGACTATACATGGACCCATGCACATTGTACACACTCACATACACATGCACAAATACAAGTAAATACAACATGCTACATGTACACAAAAGGTTTTTGGTGATAAGTGATATCCGATAAATAATTCAGTTTTTCTCTGAGATTTTCACTGTATTTTTGTTCACAAGTGTTGAAGTGTCATAAACAATTACCATGGAAAATTAGTACTAAAATATGTTGTAAGAAGATAATGTAACAAATGCATAAATGTATTATTTGAAAATCTACTCATGCAATTTTGAACTTGTTAGAAGACGAAAGAGAAACACTGGCTAGGAAAGTGCTCATTTCATTGGTAGAGCACTAGTCTCCTTGGAATAAGCACATTGATCCAGGTTCTACCTTCAGCAGATACAAAAATAATATATGTGAAAACAAAACATATAAGAAGCAAGGGAAAGTAATGGATAGAATTACATCACTAAAGCCTAAATATATTTATCCAGTCTGTTTAGTTTTAATGCATTTTCTCTAATTGCAATTAACATGTGACTATAAGTAGAAGTTTTAAATCAAGGCTCAGGTTTTTGATCCTTGCATTAAGCAATGAGGATTATTGTACTTTTCTTTAAACTTGGTTGAGTGTGAGAAAACTCTGTGGTAGAGACAGGAGCACAAGTGATGCCACGTTAATTGTAAGTGAAAGTCTGAAATGATTATCCAGTCTTGGATGAGAATCACAAAAGGCCAGTTGCCTATATCCCATCTTCACTGAAGAGAAGTGTATTATTGGAGGTGTGTTTAGACGTTTCAAAAGATTAGCAGTTTTCAGAGCATTCTTTTATGCCTCCTCCTTGTTGATACAACCTCTCAACTACTGTATCAGCACCATGCCTGCCTACATGCCTGGCTGCTGCCATGCTTTTGGCTTCAAGGGCCATAAACACAGCCACTAAAACATATAGTAAACTTATCTGCAGCATACCATTGTTTCATTGCAGTGAGACTCATCACCTACCTTCTTGTATGTAGTTCAAGAATCTAGTCTTCCAGGATGAAAATCACGGAAGCAAAAAGCTGTGTTCTCTGTACCCCATCTTTTTTAGAAGCTTAAACAAAGGGTCACTGGCACATTCTCTGAGTGCTTGTTGTTTTTTGATAAAATACTAGAGAAAAAGAATACCCAAAATCAAAGACTAGCTACTTATATGCCTCCGGGAAAACTTATTAATCCTAGCTCCTTTCTCTGACTGGAATATAGGTTACACTAAAAAAGACAGATTTGTTCAATTTAACTCATTTTAAACTATATTTTTCAAGGCAGCACATGGTGGATCTACCTAAGATTTCCAGGACTTATTAGGTAGGGGCTGGATGACTTCAAGTATGAGACCCATGTGGATTTTTGCCTTAGTTACATTTCTATTGTGGTGAAAAGACATCAGAACTGAGGCAATTTTAAAAGAAAGACTAATTGGGAGTTTGCTTTTATTTTTTTGTGGCTGCGTCTATGACCATCATGGCCAAGAGGATGGCAGCAGGCAGGCAGGTAGGCAGGCATGGTGATGAGGAGGAAGTAGATAAGAGAATACATCAATAAGGAGGAGGTAAAAAGGAAACTCTGAAAGGTGTTGGTCTTTGAAACCTCAGTGCTATAGATCCCTCAACAAGGTCATACCTTTCTAATCCTTCACAAGTAGTTCTACCAACTAAGAACCAGGTATTCAAATATAAGAGGCTGGGGGTGAGGGCATTCTCATTTAAATAGCCACAGCTAAAGACAAAGTTCTTGTGTGAAAAATAAAGCACTCATTGTGTTTAGCAAAATGGAGACAAAAATTTGCTTATACTTATTTATTTATAGTATATTTACAGTAGAGTTTATAGAATGTTCTGGCTTTTTCATAAAATTGCCAAATATGAACATTTATTTTAGTTCAGGTCACTTCCTAATATTCTTATGAAGTGCTTCCTTTTTATTCACTTGCTTTAGTTATGATTTTACATGTCCTTGGGTGATCACATGGCCAGTGATATTTCCTTAAGCTTTCAAAATCTTAAGGGTATGGACTAGATCTCATTTCAGCCATGATTTTATTTCAAGAACTCAGCCTTTACAAATGTTCTAAACATAGGAACTCAGAGAAAACCTTATCATAAAAATGACCTGTTTCTGTTCAAACAAGTAAGTTTTAAAAGACTGATATGGAAATAAAAATAAATGTTAAATAAAAAATGAATTGGCATTCTAAGTGTATGCTTATATGTGTGCTTACCGAATCAACTTCTGTCTTTCAGGTAGGAAATTAGACAATGGCATACTTCAGAAATAGGAGTAAGAAAGATTAGAAGTGGATCAGATAGATTAATGAGTAAGAAAATATATTTCCAAGACCCATTAAAAAAAGTAGTGGTAAACAGAATTGGCAAAAAAAAAATATTGTGTAGAGGGTTGCATCAGAGAACATTTAATTTTCAGAGAAAAGAGATTTTGACAGCTGTTTTAAGTTAATAGGAATCCAAAACAAGACTAAGTTTGATACTGTCATTTATATGCCTATCACAATTACAACCACATAAGAGAAGCATGTGAAGGATAATAAAATACTTAAACTTGCCAAATGGAATGAAGCCTACATGTCAATCAAAAGAAAACTACAGCCTGTAGTTTTTTTTTTTTTTATCTTTATGAATTTTGAAGGACAAACTATGGGATCTATAGGAGAGACAACATTATTTAATTAAAGTTGGTTTTATTTTATTTTTTTATTAATTTATTTTTATTAATTACAGTTTATTCATATTGTATACCAGCTGTATCCCCTCCCTCAAACTCTTCCAGTCCTACTCTCTCTCCCTCATTTCCAGGCCCCTTTCCAAGTCCACTGATAGGGGAGGTTCTCTTCCTCTTCCCTCTAACCCTAGCCTATCATGTCTCATCAGTACTGGCTGCATTGTCTTCCTCTGTGGCCTGGTAAAGCTGCTCCCCACTCAGGGGGAGGTGATCAAAGAGCCAACCACTGAGTTCATGTCAGAGACAGTCCCTGTTCCCATTACTAGGAAACCCAATAGGACACTGAGCTGCAATGGACTACATTTGTGCAGGGGTTTTAGATCATCTCCATGAATGGTCCTTGATTGGAGTATCAGTCTCAGAAAAGACCCCTGTGCCCAGATATTTTGGTTCTGTTGCTCTGCTTGTAGAGCTACTGTCCCCTCCAGGTCTCTCTGTCTCCCCATTCTTTCATAAGTTTTAAAAGATAGTAGTAATTAGTACTAGGAGATGAGACAATAGTTATTTTGGATTTTTTATAATTTTTATTTTTATATTAATTACAGTTTATTTACTTTGTATCCCAGCTGTATCCCCCTCTCTCATTATCTCCAGATCCTACCTGCCCTCCCTGAACTCCTCCTTGCCCCTCTCCAAGTCTACTAATAGAGGAGGACCTCCTCCCCTTCCATCTGACCCAAATTTATGAGGTCTCATCAGGACTGGCTGCAACGTCCTCCTCTGTGGCCTAGCAAGGCTGATCCTCCCTTAGGGGGCAGGGAAGGAGATCAAAGAGCCAGCTACTGAGTTCATATCAGAGACAGTCCCTGTTACCATTACTAGGGTAACCCACTTGGATGCTGGACTACATCTGAGCAGGGGTTCTAAGATATATCCATGAATAGTCCTTGGTTGGAGAATCAGTCTCAGAAAAGACCCCTGTGCACAGATATATTTCATCCTTTTGTCCCTCCTGTCATCTCCAGGTCTTACTAACTTCCCATTCTTTCATATGATTCCCGGCAATCAGCCCAACGTTTGGTTATGAGTCTAAACATCTGCTTTGATACACTGCTACGTAGAGTCTGTCAGAGGTCCTCTATGATAGGCTCCTGTCTTGTTTCTTCTGTTCTCCTCCTTCAAATGTCTATCCCATTTGTCTTTCTTAGTAAGGATTGATCATCTTACCCTGGGTCTTCCTTCTTGTTTAGCTTCTTTAGATGTACAGATTTTAGCATGTTTATCCTATCTTATAGGTCTAGTATCCACTTACAGGTGTGTATATACCATGTGTGTCTTTCTGCTTCTGGGATACCTTACTCAGGATGATCATTTCTAGATCTTACCATTTGCCTGCAAATTTCATGATTTCCTTGTTTTTAATTGCTGAGTAGTATTCCATTGTGTAAATGTACCATAGTTTCTGAATTCATTCCTCCATTGAGGGACATCTGGGTTGTTTCCAGGTTCTGACTATTAAGAATGAAGCTGCTACAAACATGGTTGAACAAATGTCCTTCTTGTGTACTTGAGCATCTTTTGGATATATGCCTAGGAATGGTATAGCTGGATCTGGAGAAATCACTATTCTTAATTGTCTCAGAGAGTGACAAGTTGATTTCCAAAGTGGTTGTCCAAGTTTACTTTCCTACCAGCAATGGTGAAGGGTTCCTCTTTTTCTGCAACCTCTCCAGCATGTGTTATCACTTGAGTTTTTGATCTTAGCCATTCTGATGTTTGTAAGGTGAAATCTCAGGGTCATTTTGATTTGCATTTCCCTGATGGCTAAGGACTGAACATTTCTTTAAGTGTTTCTCTGCCATTGTATATTCGTCCACATCGAATCCTGTTTATCTCTATACCCCATTTTTAATTGGATTGCTTGATTTTTTTTAACTTCTTTAGTTCTTTATATATTCTGGATATTAGGCCTCTGTCATATAGAGAATTGGTAAAGATTCTTTCCCAGTTTGTAGGCTGTCGTTTGTTCTGAAGACAGTGTCTTTTGCTTTACAAAAGCTTTTCAGTTTCATGAAGTCCCATTTATTGATTGTGCTGTTAGCGTTCTGTTTAGGAAGTTGTCTCCTTGTGCCAATGAGTTCTAGGCTCTTCCCCACTTTTCTTTCTAACTGATTTAGAGCATCTGGTTTTATGTTGAGGTCTTTGATTCACTTGGACTTTAGTTTTGTGCAGGTGATAAATATGGATTATTTTCATTTTTCTGCATGTAAAATCCAGTTGGACCAGGACCATTTGTTGAAGATGCTGTCTTTTTTCCTTTGAATGATTTTGGCTTCTTTGTCAAATTCAAGTATACATAGGTGTGTTTATTTCTGGGTCTTCTATTTGGTTCCATTGATTATCCATTCTGTTTCTATGCCAATGTCATGCTGTTTTTATCACAATTGCTCTGCAGTATAGCTTGAGTATAGCTGCAGTATAGCTGGATGGAGATACCTCCAGACAATGTATTGTTGTACAGGATCATTTTGGAAATTCTGGGTTTTTTGTTTTTCCCTATGAAGTTGAGAATTTTTCTCTCAAGGTCTGTAAAAAATTTTGTTGGTATTTTGATGGGAATTGCATTGAATCTATAGATTGCTTTTGGCAGAATGACCATTTTCATTATGTTAATCCTACTGATCCCTGAGTACGGGAGGTCTTTTCATCTTCTGATATCTTCTTCAAATTCTTTCTTCGGAGACTGAAAATTCTTTTTTTTTAACCCCTCCAAACAGGTCTTTCACTTGCTTGGTCACAGTCACACCGAGGTACTTTATGTTATTAGTGGCTATCATGAAGGGTGTTGTTTCCCTTACTTCTTTTTCAGTCCATTTGTCTTCGGTTTACAGGAGGGCTTATGATTTTTTTTTTTTTGAGTTAATGTTGTATCCAGCCACTTTGCTGAAGGTATTTATCAGCTGAAGGAGTTCTCTGGTTGAATTTTTGGGGTGGCTCATGTATACTATTATATCATCTACAAATAGTGATACTTTGACGTCTTCGTTTTTGATCTGTATCCCCTTGATTTCCTTTAGTTGTGTTATTGCTCTAGCTAGGATTTCAAGCACAATGTTGAAGAGATACTGAAACAGTGGGCAGCCTTGCCTTGTTCCTGATTTTACAGGGATTGATTTAAGCTTCTCTCCATTGAGTTTGATGTTGGCTATAGGTTTGCTGTATATTGACTTTACTATGTTTAGATATGTGCCTTGTATATCTTATCTCTCCAAGACTTTAAACATGAATGAGCATTGCCTTTTGTCCAAACAATCATTAGGTCTTACTACAAAAGCCTACATGCCACAAAATTTGAAAATCTAAATAAAATGGACAATTTTGATAGATTCCACTTACCAAAATTAAATCAAGATCAGGTAGAAAGATTGAATACTCCTATATCCCCCAAGGAAATAGAATCAGTCATCAAAGTCTCCTTTCAAAAAAAAGCACAGAGCCAGATGGTTTCAGTGCCGAATTCTACCAGAATTTCAGAGAAGAGCTAACTCCAATTTTCTTCAAACTATTCCTCAAAATAAAAACAGAAGGAGCATTACCAAACTCATTCTATGAAGCCACAGTCAGCTTGATACCTAAACCTCACAAAGACCCAAGAAAAAAAGAGAACTTCAGACCTGCCTCTCTTATGAACATTGATGCAAAAATATTCAATAAAATACTGGCAAACAGAATCCAAGAACACATAAAAGGTATCATGTCCAAGTTGGCTTCATCCCAGGTATGCAGGGGTGATTCAATATACGGAAATCCATTAATGTAATCCACCGTATAATAAAACTGAAGGAGAAAAACTACAAGGTCATCTCCATAGATGCCGACAAAAGCCAACACCCATTCATGTTTGATTTTTTTAATGGCAATTTTTTATTAAAGATTATCTCTTGGTACTATGACATACTAATTTTGAGTACAATAATGTTTAAGGTTAGTAGGAAAAAAGTGAAATTAACTTTTTTTAAACATCTACGCCTGGGATTCAAAGTACCCAACCTGTGATTGAGATAAAAATAAATAAAAAAAAAATACTTCAGAAAAAAAAAAACATCACTAGTTCAAGATAGATATACACATAAGACTAAATTTTAAAACATATTCAATATTTATTTAACAATATCCAATTTGAAGTAAGTGTGACTTCAAAGTAGGACAACCATGAGATCAATTTGAAACATTTATACTATTTAAGAATATTCATACTATAATAACATGTCAAATAGTATAACAAGAAATTAAAATCCCTACAGCTTTTTAGTTAAACAAGTAGATTATAGTAGCCATTAACTTTCTATTAGATTCTTGGCAAATACATAGAGGTAGGATTGGGGTCATTGTCATTTTACAAAGATGTAGGGTTTTATCTTCTGTCAAGTAGAGCCTAGATGGGTGATGCAGTTGTTTTTATAGCATAAGAAAACTTACAAAGAAGCCTTTCTAAGTTCATCAGAAAGAATGGCACAATGCCATTAAAAAAAATAGTTACAATTTAGCATCAGTAAGCTCTTTGAAAAAAATCTATCTGTATATTAATTAATTTGCCAATTAGTTTGCCATGTAAATGATGAAATGAAATTAATGTATCGGTTGAAATATTTTTCCTTCACATTTGAACACAAAGTTAATTCTTCTATGGAATGAGGTAATGTGGGGGTGTACATTTTGAGTAAGAGATATTTGAGAATGAAGATATGTTTCTGGGAAGTTTGAGAAGATAAATCTAAAGGTGTTTGTCCTAATTTTAAAACTAAATGTTGAAATACTCTTATGTTTAAAATAACTAAGTTCTGCTATCAGGTCATCTTCATCCTAGAACAGAACCATTTGTGTTGTTAATTCATATTATTCTGCTACTGGTAATTGTAGTCAGAGCAGTCCCAGTGATGGTAGTAGAAAGAGTCCTCTCAGAGGAATAGTGAAAATAGTGGTCATTTTCTTCAAATCACAAGTAGTTTTTTTTTTTATTTTCAATGTTTTCCTGGTATCAGCTGTGATATCAAGGCCTAGAGGGATTGCTTAGCCGTTAAAAGAGCTTTCTGCTTGCAAGAAAAACAAGTTCAGTTCCCAGTCTCTCTGTCATGCAGCTCAAAACTCCCTGCTTGCTGGGTGTTTAGTCCAAGCCTGTGATTTCCTCATTTGGGAAAACAGGCAGGCAGATCTCTGTGTGTTTGAGGCCAGCCTGGCCTACAGAGCAAGGCCAAGACAGCCAAGGATACAAAAAGAAACTCTGTCTGGAAAAACCACCCTCCCCAAATCTTTCCAAGGGCACCTACAAACATCACACACACACACATACACACACACACACACACACACACACTTTTTAAAAGTCTTAAAATAAAATAAAATAAAATAAAAGACAATGGTCCCAGTCTTGGTCCTGGGCCAAGAAAGGAGTTAAGTGAATTAAGAATAAAAACAGGAAGGGCTTAGGAGGAGATAAGGGACACGAGGTAGGATTGGCAGGGGAGGTGGAGGGGGATACAGCTGGGATGCAAAGTAAAAAACTGTAATTAATATAAAAAATAAAAATTAATAAAAGAATAAAAACAGTGTTGTAGCCATAGGAAGAACCTCTTACAAGCATTTTGTCATAAGATATAGAGAATACACAGGTCTAAAGCATCCATTCTCTTCTGCGTCTTACATTCTGAAAGGCATATTAAAGAAAATCAATAGGAAGCCAGAGAAACCATAGTATTTTTGTTTTGTTTTGTTTTGTTTTATCAATGAGGCAAAAAACAGAGTTCTTTGGGAAGATGAACTTCAGTTGAGACAATGCCTCCATCAAATTGCCTGTAGGAAAGACTGTAGAACATTTTCTTTATTAGTGATTGATATGGGTAGCACTGACTCTGAGAAGGATGTTCTGAGCTATATAAGAAAGCCAACGTAGCAAGCCACAGGGAGCAAATGTGTAAGCAGCTTTATATCCTGTCTTCTGCTCTAGTTCCTGCTTCCAGGTTTGTACCATGAGTTCCTGACCTGACTTTCCTCAGTTATGTGACCTGAAAGATGTAAGAGGAAATGGACCCTTTCTTCTCCATGTTTCCCCAAGATTTTGGTCATGGTGTTTTATAACAGCAATATACATGTAACTAAGACAGAGACGTTATATAAAAAGCTATTTTCAAGGATGGGAAGAAGAACAGATAAGCCTAGAAAATTCATGGCATCAAAAAGAGAATGGTCAACTAACACCAACAACAATATATTGAGCTTACTTTACATTTCCCATATAGTATGAGTTTGTCAAGGTCATTTAAATGCATTCTTTGATCTTTAATAAAAATGGTTATTATCTCTTACTTACAAGTGGCAGCAATCTCATAAATTGGGTCATTGAATACTTTTATTTCACTTACAGAGAAATGAAAAATCATGGGATGATAGTATGAAGTTGAAATAAAACTGAAAGTAATAGCTTTTTATTGGCAAGTTCAAAAGGCAGGTTAGAGACTCAATTTGAGGAAAGAACATATACCACAAAATGCTTCTCCATCTACCATCAAAGTACTCTAAAGCTCAAATAATTTAAAAATAAACAGAATATTGCAAAGGTCCATATAGAGTCAAAAGCAAAATTTGAAATATGAGGCTATTGCAAATAATTTTAGTAAAAATAACTAGTAAAATCATCAATAGAGCATAGGGGTTTTCCAAAGCTCTCTCCATTGGTGTCTGTAGCCTTGGGAAAGGGCTGGCCTTTGGTACTTTCCTTTGAATCCAAGAACTCATTTTTCCCCAGCAGTTTCTTTATCTTATTTATCTTTAGTTTGAAGTGCCAGGGTAATGAACTCCTGTGAACTGTAATGGTAACCTGAAGTAAGAATTTTTCAAATGTGATTTGGGAGGTGAGAAACTGGAAAAAAATGCAGGAAAATTTAGTAGAAAGAGTACCAAACTGCAGGGCAGATGACCCAGACCCAGGACCTGAACAGTAACGAGCTGTGGGATTGAAGATTAATCCTTTACTCTCAGAGTGCCACAAGAACTTTACCTCCTGGCTGTTCCCATTCTTAGAATAACTTATGTTCCAAAGTTCATTTGTCTGTACTTTTAAGAGCACAAAGCCCATTTTCCCTTAGCCACACTTTTCTCTCAAGAAAAAGCCCAAGGCATCTTATTTGTGTTTCTTCTTACAGCTACCTGATTGCATCTTGTGTATTTATGAAATGCCGTTTCTCCTGCTTTGACTGCTGATCACAACCAGGTATCCAGCCAGCTATAGTGTAATTACTTTCAACAACATCTATGCACTGGAGTAAATGCTAAATGTACACATGAGTATATGCACATACATGGAGTGGTTTTTCTTTAATTAACTTTTGATAAAATAATTCCTTATAATTATCAAAATTAAAGACCTTTTAATTAGGATAAAATATAGATAAATTATGATCTCTATTACCAATAAATAAAAATTTAAAAAACCCAAACTGGAAATAAAGGTTATATTTATTGAGGATAGCAAAAGAGGCATTTCTAGAAATATAAATGTTGACTTTTATTCTTAGAGTGAGAAAATTAGAAATAACCAAACAGTCTTTCCCACTGATATCAATAAGCAGGAATTTTCATAAGCTTGGGTGGGCATCCAGGACATGAGAAACTACAGAGTCAGCTTAGTGTAAGCCCTAGCCCCTTTCTCTTCTTTCCCATGGGAGCCTCCATCTGTGTACTAGCTTTGATCTGGCTTCACAAACAAAGACTATCTATTTATTCAAGAGAAGAAATGTTACTTTTGGTGTAAACCCTGGGGAAACTCAGAAGAGGACATAAGCTTTGGGAGCCCATTGATTTTCAAAGCACTGATCTGAATAATCCATGGCATATTTATTTCTTTGACTGTTAGAAGATAGACACGGAAGCAGTGAACTCACCTTGTTCCTCCAGCATAAGCCTGACTTCTCCTTTGTAGTTGTCTTCTTCATAACAATTCTGAATGTAGTTTAAATGAAAAAAGCCTGAGCTATATATTTGCTTTCCAACAAGCTTAAGCATGTTACGATAGATTCTCTGAATTTATGATTGATCTCTCAAAGCACATTTTCCTCTATGTTAATATTCTACATTGATGTGTCTTATTTGCCATAGTTGACAAGCTAATAAGATTCACCATTTGTCACTAATTAGAGGCCAAAGTGTTTGTTAGGTACCACTTTGTGACAAAGCTCTGTGAGTATGGAGAATACCATGTACTTGGTGTAACATTATCCTCTGGGAAAATTTCACTGCCCCGAAGTCTTCCTTGCTCGCCCTACTCATTCTTCAGAACACCCACCTGCCACCACAGATAATTTTATTTTCTGTGTTCTGTAATATTCCTGTCTTCGTGATTTAATTTTTCCCAGTTTCAGTTACACAAAATCATCCCCAGCCAAAAACATAACTTGAAAATTCTAGAAGTAAACAATAAGATTTAAATTAATCTCATTATGAATAGTGCTAGAATTTTTCTACTATGCTGCTACATCTTGTTTGGAATGTGGGTCATCTGTTTGTCTCACATGTCTAAGCCCCAGCTTTGGCTTCATCTTTAGTCACTAAGCAGCTATCTTGCTTATCCTGCTGAGTTCAAAATATTACATCACCAGTGTTCAAGAGACAACAATTTCTCTTAATAATAGCCTCATTGTGATGGAAAGGAGTCACAGGGGTGAAGTGGAATCACTCTGGAAGAAATTTGTATGTTTGGTTTATACTGAGGTGGAAGAACAGATGAGCTCTATGATGATGATACCAGATGATGATAGTATTCAACAGTGCTGTAAAATGGATGGTCAAAAATGAAAAACAAATAGTATGTGCAGTTTTCTGTGCTACATGTGGGAATAGACATCTAATGAACTTCTTATAATATATTCTGTGTGAATACTTGGGAAATATAAGTTTTGTCAGAATGCAATGGAATGTAACCCACAATCATACAAAATTCTTTCTTTATTGGTCAACTTCTTCAATTTGTAAGACATATTTTATTACACAATTTCTTTTCACATTGTGAGAGGTCATGCTTTTGTTTAGTTCTGAATATATTCAGAACTGTCTGTCAATTTAATATAGTAAATTATCTAAAAGTACCACTATTTATTTTAATCTGTTTCCTTTATAACTTTTAATGAATGCCACTTATGTACATACCTACACTAAACATATGTATGCAGGTTTTTATGCAATATGCACCCACTATTCTTTTATGTAACTACTCAGCAGCATGGTTGCCCATTCATTTGATAAGACTGGTTTTTTTTTTGGTTGTTTGTTTGTTTGTTTTGTTTTTAGAAAGAAATTTGAGGCTGTTTTCCCAAGATGTTGTTCTTTCATGATTCCCATGAATTTCCATTCTTTCACATTTTTTTCTGACTTCTGAAGCTGTCATAATTTTAAATTTTACTAGAATTACACTGTAGAAACTCCTTTGCCTCATTTGTAATTTGCATTTGTAATAATTTTCATGAAAAAACATTTAATTTAATAATGTCAAATCTCTTTTTTATTAAATTGTGGTTTGATATGGTTCTAAAATATTACCACTATGCTTCAAATGTGCTAGATTTTCCTCTTTCATAGAAACTCCATGCTTTTGGGTTTGCTTTTAGCTCTTTGGCCTACTTTGAATGAAATCTTGTGAAATGTTCACCATTTGTACATCAGCCAGTAATTTTGTTAGTGGAATCATAGTCAGTACTGTCATTTTTACTAAAAATTTATTGTAAGAACTTGCAATTTTGAACCCCATGAATGGTTTAAATAAACCATTCACATTTGGGGAATTTTTTCCCTATATTTTTTTCAGATTCAGGATCTATTAGAAATAGCTTTAAAATGATACATTAATAAATGTCTTGATATTTGGGTCTAATAAACATATTTACACTAAAAAATCACACACCAAAATTAACTGGACCAAATTCTACACTTGCTCTTAGAGTTATAAACAGTTAAAATATATATTCTCAGGCTGGTGGAACTTCAGATTGGTTTAAAACTTCACTATCATTGAGGATTAGTCTGGCGTTATGTACTTGAATGGTAAATGCCAGGCTCCAATATCTGGTTTCAGTCCAGGGGACCACATTCTCATGTACATTAAGTGCTGCTGTGTAAACCTTGCTCCCAGTCTAAAATTACTCGGTAAATATAGCTAACTAGAAGCCTGTGACTGGACAGAAGAGAAACAGGTGGAGTCAGATGGGCAACATGAGGTAGGAGAGAAAAGCAGGTGAGGAAGCTGGAAAGACAGAAGTTGCCATGGGCAATGTGGCTCATGAGCCTGTGGCCATGAGGGTTGACCGCAAAGAAGAGAAGTAACACAGTCAGGAATCAGGATGGCAAGTAACTTGGGATTTGTAGCTGGGAAACATCAAAGTAGCTTAGAGGGTTGATAATTGCCCAGTTATTGTGTCTTAAAGCTTATTAGAAACCTATAAGGTCTCTGTCTTGACTATTTAGGAACTAGCTCAGATAAAGAAGACCTCTAGAGCCTAATAAAAATTCCACAACATGCTATAAAAATATCTTTCTGCATTTATTTACCATCAAAGAGCAAAACGAGCATGGTAAGTTAGAACTGGGAAAAATTATGTTTATCTTCTTTGCCACAACTCATGTGACCTTTATTTACTTCCAATCTCCCTCAGCACTTAATAGTTATCTTTTCTACAGTTAGAGGTTACTCAAATGTACATCTCTTTAGAAGCACACACACATACTCACAAACATCACTCTCTCTCTCTCACACACACCACAGACACACACACACCACTTCACTCATATCACATGCACAATCACATACACACTCCACATGTACAATGTATGCATGTACACATACAACACATGCACATATACATTAATCTAGGATCTACATAGAATGGAGAACATAGTTATATGTCACTTTCTGTGATTGCATGACCTTCCTTAATATTAAGTTCTCCTATTTTCTACAAATTTTAAATTTCATTTTTCTTTAGAGGTGAATAGTATTCCAGTTTTGGTACCAAAGTTTCTTAATCAGTCTTATGGTCTTGGAAAACTAGATTTTAGCACTGTGTTTTAAAAACAGTTCCTCAGCTGAAGAGTTACCTCTATTCCATTGCCAAACATAATTTAAACTTATCTGATCAATTCTATTTATGTGTCTCTAGTATGGTCCTTGGGCTCAAAGCTGTTGGTTTACTGTCATGGACTACATATAACTCTAAGGTCTGAATGTGAACAGTGTAAAATCTTTTTTTTTAATTTATTTATTTTTATATCAATCACAGGTTAGGTACTTTGCATCCCAGGCATAGCCTCATCCCTCATTCCCTCCCACCTTCCCACTCCCTCCCTCATCTCCCTCCTCCCCGCCTCCTCCAAGTCCACCAACAGGGGAGAACCTCCTCCCCTTCCATCCAACCCCAGCTCATCCTGTCTCCTCAGGACTGGCTGCAATGTCCTCCCCTGGGATCTAGCCAGTCTGTCACTCCCCGGCTTGTATGGGGGAGGGTCAAAGAGTCAGCCATCAAGATCATGACTGAAACAGTCCCTGTTTCCCTCACTAGGGTCTTCAGTCCAACAAGGAGCTATCATGGGCCCCATCTGAGTGGGGGTTCCAGGCCACATCCACACATGGTCCTTGATTGTAGAAACTGTCTCATACAAGACCCCTGTGCCCTGCTCAGTTTGGTCTTTGTGGAGCTCTTGTTCTCCCCAAGTCTCAACAACCTCCCCCAGATCTATCATTACTTCTCACCCTCTGCCAAAGTCTTGATCGCGAGTCTTAATATCTGCTCTGATACATAGCTACATTGACCCCCCCAGAGGACCTCCTGG
>CM053743.1:58662919-58678478 GCA_028658305.1 Pachyuromys duprasi
TCACTATTCCTAATTGTCTAAGAAAGCGCCAAATTGATTTCCAGAGAGGTTGTACAAGTTTGCATTCCCACCAGCAATGGAGGAGGGTTCCTCTTTCTCCACAACCTCTCCAGCATGCATTATCACTAGAGTTTTTGATCTTAGCAGTGTAAATTCTTTAAGTTATTTTTTAATATAGTATTAACTTTTCTCAGTCCTTTGGTTCTTTGAATAAACTTGAGATTCTGTTTGTCGATATACAATTTATGTTAAGTGGGAATTTGATTTTAATACACTCTTGGAAAGCTTTGCTTATTTTGTTCATTTACTTAACTAATTCTTATGATTAAGGATGGGATAGAAACCCTGAATCATGTACTTAAATCAAAATATTGAAGTCTTGGAATTTTTATAAGAAAATAAAAAAAAAAACCTCATATTCCCACTCACTGAAAGTCCCAGACAACTAATTCCAGAGACAAGGCAGACTAGAAAATGGTGAAGATATCTCTAAAACTATTTAATTAGATCCATTGTTTAAAAATTGTGCTTTATGTATCTGGGTGTATGCACAGTCCATAAATTACTAGTTTTTAAAATGACTTCTCTGTCTGTGTGATGTGCTACACTGCTGTGCTAAGGAAAAAACACCACAGTATATCTAGTTTTGTGTTTAAAAGTTTATTTGGTCAGACTCTGAGAGAAAAACCATGAATTTCATCATGTGTGTTTGCCATATAAAATGCTTGCATATTTCTTACCCAGCTTCTTTGTATGGCATTAGTACATTTCAGAGAAAAGACAGTTTATAGGGTATTTGATTACACAGTTAGACATAACAGTTTAGTACAATATGCTGTAATCAGGACTACTCAGAAAAGCAATTTAGTTCTGATCTTGTCAAATTAAGTGTGTATTGAATGTGTAACTCACACACTTCTTTTGGAGAGCTATTTTGAGGCAGCAGCAAGAAAAAGAAAGCTATTACTTATTGTCATAATTTTCTCCTAAGGAATAGATTGGTAGAATCAGTTGAACTGTCATGGGACTAATCTTTCAATAATCTATTTTTTGTGTGAGAATAGTGATAGCAGGCAGTGTGGATAGTGATATCAAAGCAAGATGAAGTAAGCTTGGGATGAGAACTAGTAGAATAAAAATAGATAATATATAAACAGGAAGTTATGTGCATGCATGAGGGAATCATTAAAAGCAGAGGTATAGAGCAGGGAGTCACAGGGAGGAATAGACCCTATCTCTATCTCTCCCAAGCTTCTTGCTGTGGTGATTTATCAAAGTTGATGTTACAGTGCTCCTATTCTCAGAATTATGATTTGCCTTCTGTGAGCTTCCTGTAGAATGGACCAAAATAATTGCCCTTTAAACACAATCTCTCAGTAAATATAGATAAGATGAAACTAGCGTGAGGCAATACTGAGAACAGAAAAGTAGGGGATAAACTCCTACAAGTTATTCATCAGAGAGACCCCAGAGGAACCCAAAGCAACATAGGTTATTGCCGTTGTGCTCGGAAGCCTACCATAACTAGGTATTATGACCCCATTGCTGATAAAACCAATCACTTTATATCTAGGACAGAGAAATAAACTTCAACTGTTAAAAATTGCTCTCTCTGCCAACTATCTTACATAGTGCTGTGAGGTGCAGTGGAGATTCCTGAAGGAGAAAAGTAATTAGTGTTCTTACTCAGTACCATATTATACATGCACGGTACTGACTTGCATTCATGATGTGCCAACCGGTGTCTTAATAGCACTACATCTATAGAATTAACCAATTGATTTATCACCGGATAAAAAGTCTGTAGCAGGAGAGGGGTTTCATGCCTGTTACTGTAAACCTGGTCAATAGTCCATGACTGGTAAGGTCATAGATCATTGGAAAGAGGCACCCTCTGCTGCTCTATTAAAAGTTCATTTTGTAAAATTCTCTTCTAAATATTATGTTTATGTACCTGGATGGAGGCTCCTTTCAATTTTGGTCAAAGGAATTTATTTATTTATTTTGCATTGGGTTACTCTAATGATTCATAAACCTTAGAATCTATCAATGACTGTGACATCTATATGAGCTTTCCTTTATATAAGGCTTGAAGAACACTAGAAAAGAGTAGGGAGAGCCAGGCATGGTGGTGCCTGCCTCTAATGTCAGGAGTATGGAAGCAGAGGCAGGTGAGTCTCTGTGAGTTCAAGGCCAGCCCTGTCTACAAAGCAAGTCTAGGACAGCCAAGTCTAAAAGAGAAATCCCACCTCAAAAAACTCTTTCCTCTAGACATGGCACAGGTGTTGTAGACATGAACTCATAGTATTTGTGATTATTTGGACAAGATTAAAGCAAGACCAAACCAATCAAACTTCCAAAAATGGTGGGAGAGTGTTCTCCAAAATTCTACACAGAGGTGCTATTGGTATCTGGCAGTTAATGAGGGAGGGAGAATCATTCTAATTAGGGGGTGTAACAATTAGTATGTTGCTAACCACATATCCATGTACACATTGACACTACTAATTGGACTCAGTAGGTTATTAATAACAAAATTAAAAAATTAAAATTTAAAGAGGATATAAAACTTAGAGTAATATGAGACGCAGGGTACAAGGGGAAATGGGAGTGCAGTGGTGTTTGGGTGTGAGCTATATATACATTGTATCAATGTGTAGATCTTAAAAAAATAAAAATATTTTTAAATATGATTACATAATAAGATGGGGTTGTATTTCAGGGTAGAGGAGTTGGAGAATGTTAGTGGGAGATAGATATTATAAATACATACCATGTATTTTTTTTTTAATTTTCAGGAAGCCCAGTAGATATAAGTTTTAGAGACCATGTCATACATAGCAATGCACTTTTAAAAATATAATTTAGTCACTCTATATCTCAATTGTGACCCCTCCTTCATCTCCTGCTGCAACCCCCTTCTCTTCTTCCATTGCCCTCCTCTAGTCCAGAGGAAGGGAGCCCACATCCCCTACCACCTGACCCTAGCCTTTCAACACTCATCAGGACTGCCTGGATCCTCTTCCTCTGTGGCCTGGTAAGCCCACCCCACCAGGGGTAAGTTATCAAAGAGTGGACAACAGAGTCCATGTCAGAGACAGCTCCTGCTTTCCTTACTAGGGAACCCACATGCAGACTAAGCTGCCTTTTGGCTATATATGAACAGAGCCCCTGATCAGATATAAATGTAATTTTAAGAATAATTTATAATGCATCTTGTTATAATCATGAATGTTTTTGATCTTTTATGACAGTTTTCTTGCATGGATTCAACTACATTTTAGAATTTATTTTCTCTTCTGAAATTTTGCCTTCATAAACATACACATCTGTGCGTGTTTGTTAATAAAATAGATGATAAAACATAGTATCTTTGCATGCAAGCAAACATGATGTGCTCATAATTTTCTCATTCAAATTTAACTGAAGCTATAGGTTGTTTATTGTCTTAATTAGGCTTTCTATTGCTGTGATCAAGCACCATAACTAAGACACTTTGGGAAGAAAGGTTTTATTTCATTCACGCTTCCATAGCACTATTCATCAATGAAGGAATTCATGACAGAAACATAAATGGGGCAGGATCCTGGAGGCAATGGAAAGGTACTGCTTGTTGGCTTGCTCCCCATGACTTGTTCATCTTTTTTTCTTATTAAAAAAAAAAAAAAGGTTGGAAGATGGTTTTCCAAGCAAACAGATCCAAGAAACAAGCAGGGTGTAGCCATTCCTCTTTTCTTTATCTTAATTTTTATTTTTTAATATTAATCACAGGTTATTTACTTTGTATCCCAGCTGTAACCCCCTCCCTCATTCTCTCCCAATCCTCATCTCCTCCCTGCCCGTTTCCAAGTCCACTGATAAGGGAGATCCTTCTCTCTTTCCATCTGGCCCTAGCTTATCAGGTACCTTCAGGATTGGCTGCAGTGTTCTCCTCTGTGGCCTAGCAAGGCTGTACCTCCCTCAGCGGTAGGAGGAGGTAAGAGCCAGTATTGAGTTTATGTCAGAAATAGTTCCTGTTCGCCTAACTAGGGAAACCCACTTGGGTACTGAGCTACCATGAACTACACCTGAATAGATAATATATACTTTCAACCAAAATTAATCAAAAGAGATAAAGAAGGTCAGTTCATACATGTCAAAGAAAAATTTCACCCAGAAGATATCTCTCTTCTGAATATCTATGTGCCAAGTACAAGGGTACCCACATTTGTAAACGAAAAGTTAATAAAATTTAAACCACAGGTATATCCCCACACATTAAGGGTGAAAGACTTCAAAACCCTATTCTCAACAAAGAACAGGTTAACAAAACAGAAACTAAACAAAGAAACAATGACACTAAGAGATGTAATGAATCAAATGGACCTAACAGACATCTACAGAACTTTTCACTGGAACACAAAAGAATTAACCTTCTTCTTAGCATCTCACTGAATCTTCTCAAAAAATAGACCATAGTGTTTGTCACAAAGCAAGCCTCAACAGATACAAGAAGATTGAAATAATGCCTTGTATATTATCATACCACCATGAACTAATGATGTTCCTCAACAACAACAGAAATAACAAAAATCCTACACAAGCATGGAAACCAAACAACTCTTTACTCAACCACAGTGGGGTCAGAAAAAAAAAATTAAGAAGAAATTAAAGATGTCCTAGAATTCAATGAAAATGAAGGCATAATACCCAAATTGATGGGACAAAATGAAAACAGTGCTAAGAGGAAAATTCATAGCACTAAGTGCCTTCATAGAGAAATTAAAAACATCTCATACAAGCAAATTAACAGCTCACTTGAAAGTCATAGTGTGGGTGGGTGAGGAACCAAGCAGACATACACAAGAAGAGTAAATGGTAAGAAATAATCTAACTCAGGGCTGAAATCAATAAACTAGAAAAAAGGAGAACAATACAAAGAATCAACAAAACCAAGAACTGGTTCTCTGAGAAAATCAACAAGATAAACAAACCCTTAGCCAAGCTAAATAAAAGGCAGAGAGACATTACCAGATCAACAAAATCAGAAATGAGAAGGAAGATATATCAAGAGACACTGAGGACATTTAAACAATCATTAGGTCTTACTTCAAAAGCCTATATGCAACAAAATTTTTAAATCTAAATGGAATGGACAATTTCCTTGATAGATTCCACATACCAAAGCTGAATCAAGATCAGGTAAATAAACTGCATTATCCTAATTCCCATAAGGAAATAGAAGCAGTCATCAAAAGTCTCCCATCCAAAAAACAAAACAAACAAACAAACAAAAAAGCCCAGGGTAAAATAGTTTAAGCACAGAATTCCACCAGGCATTCAAAGAAGAGCTAATACCAATACTCTTCAAGCTATTCTGTGAAATACAAACAGAAGGAACATTACCAAACTCATTCTGTGAAGCCACAGTAAGTTTGCTACCTAAACCTCAAAAAGACCCAATAAGGAAAGAGAATTTTAGACCAATTTCACTATGCACATTGATACGAAATTACTCAATTTCTCAAAGTGAATCCAAGAACACATATAAGATATCATAAACTATGATTAAGTAGGCTTTATCCCAGGCATTCAGGAGTGGTTCAATATAGGGAAATCAATCAATGTAACCTACCATATATAAAGTAGGGAAGACCCTAGAACTCATTGGCACAGGAGACTACTTCCTGAACAGAACACTAACAGCACAGGCTCTAAGATCAACAATAAATAAATGGGACCTCATGAAACTGAAAAGCTTCTGTAAAGCAAAAGACACCGTCATCAAAACAAAACAACAGCCTACAGACAGGGAAAGGATCTTTACCAATCCTACATCTGACAGAGGGCTAATATCCAGTATATATAAAGAACTCAAGAAGTTAAAAAGCAATAAATCAAGTAATCCAATTAAAAAATGGGGTATGGAGCTAAAAAGAGAACTCTCTGTAAAGGATTGTAGAATGACAGAAAAACACTTAAGGACATGCTCAACGTCCTTAGCCATCAGGGAGATGCAAATCAAAACAACCCTGAGATTTCACCTTATACCTGTCAGAATGGCTAAGATCAAAAACTCAAATGACAACACATGCTGGAGAGGTTGTGGAGAAAGGGGAACTCTCCTCCGTTGCTGGTGAGAATGTAAACTTGTACAACCACTCTGGAAATCAATTTGGCGCTTTCTTAGCCAATTAGGAATAGTGATTCCTCAAGACCCAGCTATACCACTATTAGGCATGTATCCAAAAGATTCTCAAGTAAATAAACTGAAAGAAAAAAATACATGATTATCTTCCTAGATACTGAAAAAGCATTTGATAAAATCCAACACTCAATCATATTTAAAGTCTTGGAGAGATCAGGGATACAAAGCACATAATTAAACATAGTAAAGGCAATATGCAGGAAGCCTATAGCTAACATCAAACTAAACAGAGAGAAACTTGAATAAATTCCACTGAAATCGGGAACAAAAAAAGGCTACCCACCCTCTCCAATCTTATCAATATAGAATTTGAAGTCATAGGTAGAGCAATAGGACAACTAAAGGAAGATTCAAATCAGATAGGATGTCAAAGTTTCACTATTTGAAGATGATAAGATATACTTACATGAGTGACACACAAAATTCTACTGGGGAACTCCTAGAGCTATAAACACATTCAGAAAGTGGTTGGATAAAAATAACTAAGGAGGAAATCATGAAATTCTCAGGCAAATGGTGGGACCTGGAAATGATCATCCTAAGTGAGGTATCCCAAAAGCAGAAAGAAACATATGGTATATACTCACTTATATAGACCTATAGGATAGGAAGGTCATGCTGAAATCTATACACCTAGGGAAGATATACAAGAAGGAGGACCCAGGTTGGTATGATCAGTGCTCCTTTAGATGAACAAATGGGATGGACATTGAATGGAGGATAAAACAAGCAACAGGACAGGAGCATACCAAAGAGAGCCTCTGAAAGAATCAATATAGCAATGTATCAAAGCAGATATTAAGACTCACAACCAAGCCTTCAGCAGAGGGTGGGAAATAATAATACAAATAGGGGAAGTTAGTAAGACTTGGGGAGAACAAGAGCTCCACAAAGACCAAACTGAGCAGGGCACAGGGGTCTTATATGAGACAGTTTCTCCAACCAAGGACCATGTATGGATATGGCCTAGAACCCCATGCTCAGATGAGGCCCATGGTAGCTCGGCGTCCAACTGAATACCTAGTAAGGGGAACAGGGACTGTTTCTGTCATGAACTCTATGGCTGGCTCTTTGACTCTCCTCCATACATGCCGGGGAATAACAGCCTGGCTAGATCCCAGGGGAGGACATTGCAGCCAGCCCTGAGGAGACAAGATGAGCTGGGGTTGGATTGAAGGGGAGGAGTTCCTCCCTGGTCAGTGGACTTGGAGGGGGCAGGGAGGAGATGAGGGAGGGATGGGGAGAGTGGGAGTGAATGAGGGAAGGGGCTACGCTTGGGATGCAAAGTACCTAACCTGTGATTGATATAAAAATAAATAAATTACATTAAAAAATAACTAAAAAAATCAGTACCCTTCTTGTACATAAAGTATAAATGGGCTAAGAAAGAAATTAGGAAACAACACCCTTCAGAAAACATAAAATATCTTGGTGTAACTCTAACAAAGAAAGTAAAAGACTTGTATAAAAAAACATCAAGTCCCTGAGGAAAGAAATTGAAGAAGATATCAGAAGATGGAAAGATCTCCCGAGCTCATGGATCAGTAGGATTAACATAGCGAAAATGGCCATCCTGCTAAAAGCAATCTACAGATTCAATGGAATTCCCATCCAAATACCATCACAATTCTTACAGATCTTGAATGAAGAATTGTCAACTTCATATAAAAAATATAAAAACAGAATAGCTAAAACAATCCTCTACAATAAAAGATCTGGAAGTAGCTCCATCCCTGTTCTCATTCTGTACCATAGAGAAACAGTAATAAAAATGGCATGGTACTGGCATAGAAGCAGAATTGTGGATCAATATAATTGAAATGAAGACCCAGAAGTAAACTCACATATCTATGGATGACTGATTTTTTTTTACAAAGAAGCCAAAACTATATAATAGAAAAAAGATAGCATCTTCCACAAATGGCGCTGGTCTAACTGGATGCCCACATGTAGAAAAATACAAATAGACCCATATTTATCACCCTGCAGAAAAGTAAAGTCCAAGCAGATCGAAGACCTGAACATAAAACCAGACACACTAAATCTGTTGGAAGAAAAGGTAGGGAAGAGCCTTGAACTCACTGGCATAGGAGACAACTTCCTGAGCAGAACACCAACAGCATAGGCAATAATTAATAAACGAGATCTCATGAAATGGAAAAGCTTTTGTAAAGCAAATGATACTGTCAACAGAACAAAACAGCCTACAGACTAGTAAAAATCTTCACCAACCTTACATCTAGCAGAAGGCTAATTTCTAGAATGTATGAAAAACTCGAGAAGTTAAACACCAACAAACCAAATAATCTAATTGAAAAATGGGGTACAGAGCTAAACAGAGAATTCTCCATAGAGGACTATCAAGGGCCCAGCTTACTATGAGTGGTAACCATAACTTGCTTTGTGGTCCTGAGTTCTATAAGAAAGCAGACGAACAAGCCTTGAGGACCAATCCAGTAAGCAGCACCCAACCATGGCTTCTGTATCAGGTGCTGCCTCCAGGTCCATGCCCTGTTTGAGTTCCTGTCCTCTGATTATGAGCAGTGCTAAGGAAGAGTAAGTCAAATAAGCCATTTCCTTGCCAAGTTGCTTTTCACACGGTATTTTATCACAGCAATAGAATCCATAACTAAGATACCAGATCTCATTGTGTTGCCCTGACATTTCTGCAGCTCTCTCTATAGAACAGTTTGTCCTAGAATTCATTGAGATCTGCCCATTCAAGACTTGTGGTGTAGGGATTAAAGTTATGTATAAACTTAATCCTCTGAATCTGCATTCTTTAACTTGAGAGTTGTGGCTATTTTCAATAAATGCTTATACCAAGAGATATTTTGATCTCTAATTTCTGAGGTTTTTTTGTTGTTGTTTTTTCCCTGTTGATTTTTTTTTCTTTAGGTTTGTTTATTTTAGAGGATTTTTATCTTGTTAAATTGAAATGTTTATTAATTCCTGTACTTGTCTATATATCTATTCTTCTCGTGAGATTTTATCTGTCTTAAACTCTCATAATTGGGAATGTCTTTATTCCCCATTGGTGCATAGGAATTCTCTAGGCATTTTCAACAATGTTGAGTTATTGTTTAAGAGTTACTTTCATCTGTTCTTGTATTTATCTCTCCATAAATTTGAAGGGATTACTTTTCTGAATATTAAATATTTCTAAATAGTACTATATAAATTAGCATTTTTGAGGCTAGAATACTATTATTATGTTTAATTGTTCTGTGTTCTTAGCAAAGACATCATGTAATGGGAAACAGTTCTTGTGTTGGATTATGTATATATTACCACTGTGTTTTTTATCACTCAAATCTTGGTCTTTTCTTCTTGTTTTGATACATACCCAAAAGAGACATGTGAGATATATTCACCACTTTAAGTGGGCTCCAGAAATATTACCAAGTGCATGACTCTTTGACCAAAGCCAGTAACCAGAACATCATCATTTTTCTCAATGATGTTCAAGTAACTATCTTTGGACAAAATATATGTAGTTTTCCTGCTGTTCTTCATCAGGTGTATGCTGACACCTTTTTGGTTTATCTCTTCTATTGCTGTGAATAAATTACTTTTTTAGTATGTTGATATTTACAAATGTTACTGTAGATAAACATGTCTGAATCTTAAATACACACATGAGTATACAGACACACATAGACACAAACACTCATATGTATGTACATTTCATTCATTCATGATGTACTTTTTTTCTTGCAGGGTTCACTGCAGGTTAAGATTATTCACCACTTTCTTTGCAGAAGTCCACATAGCACCGTCTGTTTCTATGAGAACTGTGTAACTGTCTGGATAATTTCAGTGCAGTACCGGCTTGATTTCTCACTAGAAGATCAAAGCAGATGCAAAGACTCACAGCCAAACTTTGGACAGAACACAGGGAGAATTATGGAAGAAAGATGAGATAGAAGGACCTAGAGGGACAAGAGTCCCACAAGGAGACCAATAAAGCTAAGAAAATGCTGGGCCCAGAGACCAAAGACCATGCATAAAGAGGACATACGCCCCCTGCTCAGATGTCGTCCGTAGATAGCTCAGTCTCCATGTGAGTTCCTTAGTAAGGGGAAAACAAACAGTCTCTGATAGGAACTCTGTTGCTTGCTCCTTGATCAGTGCTCCCTGGAGGGGTGACCTAATCAGCCCAGAGAGGAAGAGGATCCAGGCAGTCCTGGTGGTACTTGATAGGCTAGGATCAGACAGTAGGGTAGGCAGACTTTCCCTGTCAGTGGACTAGGGGAGAGAGATAGGGGAGGAAGAGGAAGGGAGTGTGGGACCAGAAGGAGATGAGGCAGAGGCCTACAAAAGGGATCCAAAGGGAATAAATTGTAAAAATTAATAATTAAAATTTTCAAAAGAAAAAAAAAACAAAGAGATTCACCATTTAGCTCTGGTGGGATAACAGGATCAACAGCAATTACCAAGTCATTTTGGATGTTTCTAGACTGTTTCTAACCAAAACCTTGAGAAATGCTATTCCATATGTCACATTGAGTTATTTTATTTGGCAATCTAAATGTCTGGGAGTTTTGGAAGCAACATTTTCCTTCGTTTGAAGAAAATTTCATTTAAACACATGCATATCTGAAAGTTTATAGGCTGTAGGTGTGAATCAACTAATATCTTGCAAAATGGACATACATCAAACTGCATTGTAAAAACTTGTCTCTCAGATCACTGTTGCTATCAGTCCTCACTGGAGAAAGTCCTTTGTGCAATGGGAAACACTATATACAGAGATTGAAATCATTCAAATTTGAAAGAATGAACAACTGTGGATTGCTCAGTCATAGCTGGGGCATCCATATTTGCATAACCGCACAAAGGCTCAGGTTACATTGTAGAAGAGAACAAAGAAAGATGTAAGAACCAGAGATTCCTGGTTGAAAATGACCTTAGTGAAACAATATCTTCTAATAGGAGAGGGAGATTCAGTTTTCCTTACTGATATGGCTAAGATTAAAAAAAAAAAAGAACTCAAATGACAGCACATGCTGGAGAAGATGTGGAAAAGGAGAAAGGGGAACACTCCTGCAATGCTGGTGGGAGTGCAGTCTTGTATGACCACTTCGGAAATAAATCTGGTGCTTTCTCAAAAATTGGCAATAGATTCAGCTATACTACTCCCAGATATATACCCAAAAGACCAAAAGATGCTTCACCATCCAACAGGGACATTTGCTAAGCTATGTTCATAGCATCTTTATTTGTAATAGCCAGGATCAGGAAACACCCTATATATGCTTAAACAGAGGAATGGGTACAGATATTGTGGCATATTTACACAATGGAATACTACTCAGCTGTTAAAAACACGGGAATCATTCAATTTGCAGAAAAATGGAAGGAACTAGAAAAGATCATCCTGAGTGAAGTAACCCAGAATCAGAAAGACCAGCATGGACACTGACTAATTAACAGATATTAGTCATATAATATAGAATAGCCAAACTAAAATCTACAGACCTAAAGAAGCTAAACACTAAGGAGGATTCTAGGGGTGGAAGAAAGGAAACAGGATGGGAGTTTACTACAGCTTTTCCTCTGAAAAGCTCCATCCAACAGGAGATAGAAGCAGATGCTGAGATTAACAGCCAAACTTTGGGCAGAGAATCTTATGGAAAAGAGAGAGGGACAGAAGGACATGGAGGGAACAGGAGCTCCAAAGGGAGACTAACAAAGTTAAAAAATCTGAGCCCAGGGAGTCCTGCAGAGACTAATACACCAACCAAGGACCACAGATGGAGAGTAAATTGTTGGTTATTAATATTAATTTTTTGATTTATCTTTTAGTCAAACAATGGTTATTCCTAAACCAGCTGTATACTCAAAATCACACAGAGACTAGGATGTATTTAGTTAACCTAGAGAACAATGGAGGGCAAAGTTACTCCATCCTAAACCTCCAAGCCCACATAGTTTCCTTCCATGATGTTTCCCACATTATACTTGCTTTTAGTTATATAATAGGTCTGGTTCATCTCTCCTTCCTGTTCCCAAGTCCTCTCCTGCTGATCTCTCCTCTCCAACACCTCCCACTCGTTCCTTCTCCTCCCCTCTGGACCAGGATATCCTACCATGTTCTCTCCATTGAGCAGTATTGGTTGGTCATTTTATTGACAGTACAGAGAACAAATGGTGGCATGTTTACACAAATTTGAAACAGGTGATGCTTAAGAGTAAATATCACAATGCAATGTCCTGTTTGAAATCAGATAGAGGGGTAGATAAATCAGCATTTCAATGAACAAGGGTAAATTGTATACATTCCACAAGAACATTATAGGAACAGAACCTAGACCCTCTCCTCAGATGTAGCCAGCAGGCTGCTCAGTCTTCTCATGGGTTCCCAAGTAAAGGGAGCAGGAGCTGCTTCTGTCATGTACTCATGTGCCTGCTCTTTGATCACTTGCCCTCATGATGTGGCCTTACCAGGCCACAGAGGGAGAAGATCCAGAGAATCCTTGTGAGACTTGATAAGATATGGGCGGATGGTAAAGGAGGAGATCGCCCCCTTTCAGTGGTCTAGGGGAAGAGGTTGGGGTGAAAAGGAGGTGCTGTGGGACTAGGAGGAATTGAGGGAGGGGGATTCAATAGGGGTATATAATGAGTAAATTGTGAAAAAAATAAAAATTAAAAACTAAAAGAAGAAACATTTAAAAATCCTATTTGCAATAATATTTAGAATTTATCCACACCTGCACAATAAAAGAAAAGTGATATTAGATATTTTTACTTCATGACACTCATATTTACTAAGTGCAGGCAACATTATATCTTGAATTTTTTGAATGGGTGAGTCTAGAATAAAAGAGATATAAGTAAATAACATGCTCCATTTGGATAGGAAACTTCAATAATAGTGGGATGCAAATTATCCAAAACTGAGCAATTTGCTGTCACATGGGAGAACAGCAAATGTTCCCAAGAAATTCTAATTCATAAACAGAAGACATTTTATAAAATTTTAGTGGCATGATAGGAAGACACTGTTAGCACACAGTTAACATCTACAATTAAAAGCATCTATTGACTGAAGCTTCCTGGAAGTGATTCCATTTTATGTTAGTGCCTCCGTGGTGCATATAAACTGCAGCTTCTTGTTAAGGACCAGTGTTTGCTTTTTTTTTTTTTTTTTCTGACTGCAAGCACAATGGTAGTAAATCATTCCAGCACACATAATGCAAACAGGATGCAAAGAAAGAACTCTTGCATATGCAGTTCTACCCTGATTCAAAGGTTTTAAATCTATTTATTTTTCAGCTGTGATCTAAATGATAAATTTCAAGCAAATCTCTCAACTGTGATTTAACTGAATGATGAAAACTTTTGTTTGGAGGAATTCATGATTTATCTAGCTTAGCACCAAATAATATTTTGTAGGAGCTTGGGAATTAATCATTTTCAGGGAGAAATTTTTTGTATAAAATATGTACTCTTTTTTTCCCCCATACTATCCCCAGGCAAACTCTCATTGCTAGGCATTATTCATTGCTCTGAAAAGGTGCCTCCCAGACCCAAGTACCTTTCATAGCAATGGCCATTGAAATGGTTAGTATTCAATGACTGTTGACTAAATGTGATATAAACAGTCTAAGCTAATACAGAGTGAAGAGGGGCACATGAAGTATATTCTTTCACCTGGATGACAGTAATATATCATCCTATGTTATTTTGTGATAGTAGAATAAGCACTTGCATTTTTAACTTTCAAAGTTAGGTAAGTATGTCCTAGTTAGGCAAGAATAAAATATATTCTGATTATAGTTTCCCCATTTTTTTTAGTTCTCTAAGTTCTTCCCTACCATTTTCCCCCTCATAATTCATTCCCTTTCTGTCTCTCATTAGAAAAGAATAGGCTTCTAAGAGATAACAACCAAGCATAACAAAATAAAATATAAAATGAAGCAAAAATGATCATATCAATATTGGACATGGCAACCAAATAGTAGAAAAAGTGTCCCAAGATCAGGCACAAGAGATGGAGACTCACTAATACTCATAGTCAGGAGTCCCATAAAAAGACTAAGATAGTAGGTCCAATATGTACACTGAGGATGTCGTATGAATACATATAAGCCCTGTGTGTGCAGTTTCAGTCTTTGTGAACTAGCTTAGTTGAGTCAGAAGGCCTTGTTCTGGTGTTCTCTAACCCTTATGGCCTTAAAATCTTTGTTTCTCCTCTTGCAAGTAATACCCTGAGCTCTGAAAGGAAGGATTTGCTAGAGACCCCCAATACAGGCTCTTTCTCTACATCTTGTTTCACTGTTGGTCTCTATATTTATTCCCATCTGGTGCTGGAGATAGCCTTCCTGATAATTACTGGACAAGGCACTGATCTATGAGTATAACATAATAGCATTAAGAATAATAAACTGGAAGTTTCTGGTGTTTTTTGAAACTCATTTGTGTCATGAGACTAAGGTTTTTGTTTTGGTCCCAAGTATGGGATATGGGAATGTTTTCTTCATAGAAAACAGCCCCTGTGAAAAGGCATGTGATGTTTTTCAGGTGAAAACTACCTCATGCTAGGGGCTTGGTTTTTTGAGCTGGAAAGTATTCTCCTGTAGACTCTGAGAAGGGATAAATAGAAACCCACAGACAGTAGACAGTGCCTTTTTCATCTGTACATTTTGCAAACGTTTGCATGTTGTTGCTGGTTTTCACAGAGAGAAATGCCCCAGAGAACTTTTCTTGCTGCTTCAGATGACTCATGCCTCTGGGTGAAGTCTAGCTGCTTTTGCTGAGTGTTACCATCACTTTTGCTGTAGCTTGAGGTTTGCTGCCTCTGCTGCTGCTTTGGTTTGCTGCTTTGCTGTTTGATTGGATCACTGGTATCCTGGGAACTGAGGTTGGTATATCCCCACAGAACCCAATGACTAATCAGTGGGAAGGAAATAAGAGACCTACAGCCTTGTTTCCTACTAACCACTTATCCAAGGTCATGGGATTGGAAGAAAAGTAAAGGTGTATAAGAACCTTAAATAAAGTAGGTGTTTGAAAAATCTAAGCCTACAGAACCATTTAGTTCTTTGTTACCCAAGCAATGTCAGATATGGGTTCTTTTTTTTTTAATTTATTTATCTTTATCTCAATCACAGGTTAGGTACTTTGAATCCCAGGCGTACCCCCTCCCTCATTCCCTCCTACTCTCCCAATCCCTCCCTCATCTCCCTCCTCCCCGCCCCCTCCAAGTCCACCAACAGGGGAGGACCTCCTTCCCTTCCATCCAACCCCAGCTTATCCTGTCTCCTCAGGGCTGGCTGCAATGTCCTCCCCTGGGATCTAGCCAGTCTGTCACTCCCAGGCTTGTATGGGGGAGGGTCAAAGAGTCAGCCATCAAGATCATGACTGAAA
>CM053743.1:58678978-58700262 GCA_028658305.1 Pachyuromys duprasi
GTTGGTGGACTTGGAGGGGGCGGGGAAGAAGGAGATGAGGGAGGGAGTGGGAGGGTAGGAAGGAATGGGGGAGGGGGCTACGCCTGGGATTCAAAGTACCTAACCTGTGATTGAGATAAAAATAAATAAATTAAAAAAAACATTAGTGTAAGTTATTAACTAACATGAATATAATATTTGTTGTAATAGTTTGAATTGCTGATGGAATATAAATTTCATTGAGCTCAGAATATTAATATGAAAGTACATTTACAACTGAAATATATCTAATATTAGTAGCTATAGGCTGTTAAATTGAAAATGTGTCTTTATATATAAATATAAAATAAGCATTGTTTAGCATAAATTAAATTGTTTCTAATGTATCGGTTTTTTATGCACAGAAACAGAGATCATTAAGTAGGGATTCTAGAAATCATATTTCCTGCCTTAACACATGAAATAATCTTACTATGTACTTCAATTGTTATCTAGTCAGCATATTTAAGAGTGGGCCTTCTAGGCACTGTTGCTGATAAGATTGTAGACGCTTAAGAGAAAGTCCATGTGTATGTCCAGATGTCCATGGTCTGTACTGAAGTCTGAACCTATATGGCTGATGTGGCTCATGGGGCCATTCTTAGGTGAGTGCCCTCCACTGCCGCCTGAGGCCATGGTGATGCTTTTGATTTGAGCTGCCTCTGAGGGCCTTGTCAAGTTTCCATGGTCCTACTGCAGCCAGGGTCTCTCTCCATGGCTGTGTTACCATCATCTTAGGGTATTTATATATCTTTGGTCTGTAGTGTGTTCTGAAGCCATGTTGCTGTCTCCTGTGTTGTGCTGTTTTTAGGAGCCACAATGATCTGAGGCTGTGCTGATGTCCATGATTTGAATTGCTTCTGAAGGCCTTATATGGTTCCGTGATCTTACCAAAACGAGGAGTTGCGTTCATGGTCTATGCAATGCCCAGTAACTATGTGGGGGCCCATGATCCATTTTCCAGGTGACTATGGGGGACAAGAAGGCTACATTTGCTGTGATATGGATGACTGAAGACATACAGTTGAGAGGGAGAAACATATGCCATTCCGTACTTGTACCCCTCTGTACCCACCCCTACCCACCAGAAGTAACAGCCTAGACAGAAAACAACCTGAGAAAACTCAAAAGTGTGATGGGGATGCTTAAGTGTAGATCTCCACAAACAATGACTTCTGATTGAAGAGTCTAGGAAGGGTAGAACTCGGTGCTATTAGAAACACAAGCTACTGAGGGTTTTATCATGCTCCAGTGACAATACAAATTGGAAACTTTTTCATAATGCTTATTTTTGTGTTCAAATTTTGGGCTTGTCACAAGGATGGGGAGTCAAACATGGAAGGACTAGGAAGGAAGTGTGATAAGGTGCATGATGTGGAAGTCCCAGAGAATCAATACAAGTGTCATGTTAAATCAAACAAACAAACAAAGAAGTGAAGTCTAGATGGAAGAAGTACATACAAGACTCAGGTTCTTGGGGTTGTATTAGTATTTGCTGCAGCCTGATTTTCTCCATGTTGACCATGAAGTCAAGTATGCAATGCCATTTTATTGGGTATATGAATCAAATATCAATTTACTATGAACCCAAATTAGTAAAAAGTTTTAAACATTATAAAATAAAAAAGCACTCATCTGTCATCATGGCATCAATTCCAATGCCACGATGTCATGCCCAAGCACAAGGGAACAAACGACTTGTGCTGAACCTTCTGAAAATGAACAGAAATCCTTCTTCCTTCAAGTTGTTACTGTAGGGTATTGGTTCTTCCGATGAGAATTGCAGCTAACACAGTAATGCTGTATATATTCCTTTGAAAATATCACCCATCATAGACTTTTTAACACGTTATCCTTTAAAAGGGAATATTTTCTGGTAAAAGAACTCTCCACAGTCCTCTATCCATTGAATACTTTCATTTCACTAATGTGTAGCAAATTTGATGGCTAATCCTCTAAACATGCATTTCATAGTAATGTTGGAAGTAGACAGTGAACAATATCGCAACAAAAAGGGAAATAAATTTATAAATATTTGGCAAAGGATATTGTGCCAATAAAATATTCATGAACTTAACTCTAAGCCAAGATCACTTTTTAGCCATTTATAATTTCTAACTTGCTGAATATTATTTTGTTCTTCATGTTTTCTTTTTTAATATTTATGTTCAGTAATATTCTTTGAAAATTTAGTTTATATCTAATATACTATATGATAATTGGAAAAATAACAAACATTATTCATTTTCCTACACACAAATTAAAGATCTTTTTCTTGTATTAACAACCTTCTGTCATTGACTATGTAGTAGGTATTAGATGCTATGCTAAGGAGTTATTATATTATTCGTGTTTATAATATCTTTTAAACAAATATATTACATTCTCTATTTTGCTGTGAAGAGCTGTGCAGCATATAAAATGAAAGTTCTAAAACTCGGGTTTGGTATTGAAATTAGACTTTTTTAAAAAGCCATGACAGAAAACCAATACAATTTGAAAATTTTATTATTCCAAAAATGTACACAAACTTTTCAGGTAAGTTTTATACCTTTTAACAGAACTCTTCATTTTCCTATTGGTGTGAATTGGTACTGAGGTATATTCTTAAATACTTATCCATGGAAAAAAAGAATATTTTAAAATTCTTTTTTAAAATTAAAATATAATTTCATCATTTTCATTCTTTTCTCCCTTAAATGCTTTCTGTGCACATCCTTGCTATTTCTTTTTTATGGCCTCTATATCTTTTTATTTTTATTTACTTTTTATTCTTATTTTGTATTTATTACAATTTATTCACTTTGTATCCCAGCTGTATCCCCTTATCTCATTTCCTCCCAGTCTGGTCCTTCTTCCCTTTCTTCCTCCCATGACTTTCCTCAGTCCACTGATAGGGGAGGTCCTCCTCCCCTTTCGTCTGACTCTAGCCTATCAGGTCTCATCAGGACTGGCAGCATTGTCTTCCTTTCTGGCCTGGTAAGGATGTTCTCCCCTCAGGGGGAGGTGATCAAAGAGCCAGCCACTGAGTTCATGTGAGAGACAGACCCTGTTCCCATTACTAGGGTACCCACTTGGAGACTGAACTGCCATGGGCTACATCTGTGCAGGGGTTTTAGGTTATTTCCATACACGGGCCTTGGTTGGAATATCAGTCTCAGAAAAGAAACCTGGGCCTAGAGACTTTGGTTCTGTTGTTCTCCTTGTGGAGCTCCTGTCCCCTCCAGTTCTTTCTATCTTCCCCTACTTTCATAAGTTTCTCTTCACTCTACCCAAAGTTTGGATATGAGTCTCAGCATTTGCTTTCATAGCCTACTGGGTAGAGTCTTTCAGAGGCCCTCTGTGGTAGGCTCCTGTCCTGTTACCTGTTTTCTCCCTCTTCCAATTTCCTTCCAGTTTGCTTTTCTGAATGAGGATAGATCCTACCCAGGGTCCTCCTTCTTGCTTAGCTTCTTTAGGTGTGCACATTTTTGTATGTTTATCCTATAATATATGTCTGATATCTCCTTATAAGTGGGTATATGTCATGTGTGTCTTTCTGCTTCTGGGATACATCAAGATGATCTTTTCTAGCTCCCACCATTTCCCTGCGAATTTCATGGTTTCCTTGTTTTTAATTGCTGAGTAGTATTCCATTGTGTAAATGTTCCACAATTTTTGTATCCATTTCTCAGTTGAGACATCTGTCTTGCTTCTGTAAAGCAAAGGACACTGTCATCAGAACAAAATGAAAGCCTACAGACTGGGAAAGGATCTTCACCAACCCTAGATCTGACAGAGGGCTAATACCTAGAATATATAAAAAACTCAAGAGGTTAAACATCAACAAACAAAGTAATCCAATTAAAAAATGGAGTACAGAGCTGAACAGAGAATTCTCAATAGAAGAATTTAAATGGCAGAGAAACACTTAAAGAAATGCTCAATGTCCTTAGTCATCAGGGAAATGCAAATCAAAACAACCCTGAGATTTCACCTTACACCCATAAGAATGGCTAAGATAAAAAACTCAATTGACAGCACATGCTAGAGATGATGTGGAGAAAGGGAAACCCTCCTCTACTGCTGGTGGGAATGTAAACTTGTACAACCACTTTGGAAATCAATCTGGCTCTATCTCAGAAAATTAGGAATAGTGCTACCTCAAGATCCAGCTACACTACACTTAAGCATATATCCAAAATATGCTCAAGTATACAACAAATTCATTTGCTCAGCCTTGTTTGCAGCAAGTTTATTTGCAATGGCCTTTATTTTTGCAGTTTAGGCTGTTTGATGATTTTGTTGTTACTTGTATGTATATGATTATTATTTGTGGGATGACCACTTTATATAATCAAATTAGAACAATTTGGTTACTAATTCTTGTGAGAGATTACTTCTCCTTCCTTTCTTCTTTCTTTCTTTCTTTTCTTTCTTTCTTTCTTTCTTTCTTTCTTTCTTTCTTTCTTTCTTTCTTTCTTTCTTTCTTTCTTTCTTTCTGTTTTTGTTAATTGCAGTCTCATGATGATGTTTCATGGGATTTCCCCTTTCAATGTTGATGTGTCTATTGGTGCTGTTTTTGTTTATGTCATGTTAGGCAATCATGTTACTGAGACTTCATATATACAACTTCTATCAAATTACTAGGTGAGAAAAATCTTACAACATACTTTCTGTTTCTCTGATTTTAAAAATCTTTATGACCCCTTTTCTATATAATCCTGATCCTTAACTATAGGGCTTATGGTAGAGCTATATCTATCTATATCATATTTGAGTTGTGTACTACATGGTCACTTGTCAGTATTTTGATTGTTGTTTTCCTTAATTTTCTCTTTCTGTTTCAAAGAGATGTTTGCTTGATGATGGATCAGCTATATTATTATCTGTGATTATATCATTAACTATTTAAAGCAGATTTAGGAATTACCATGCTTAGAAAAGTGATGACTGTATGTTCTCCTCCAAAGTATGTAACATCACTAATTCCAAGTAGTTAGCTAAGTTTTCAGAACTAGGCATGAATTTCTGCTTATTGAGTAGGCCTTAACCAAAATTTCTACCAGATAATTTCTAGAAAATATCATTAATTTCAGTAATGTGTCAGGATATAGAATAAATAATAAAGATTAATAGTTTTTCACAACAGCAAACAAAGAGAGCTAAGAAAGAAGGAGGGCCCAGGGGCAGGGAGGAACTTGAATTTCACTGAGAGAAGGAAATAAGATAGACATCAAGGGTGGTTGGAGGGAGGGTCTAGGTGGGAGCTGGGATGGACAGGGTAACAGCAGGGATCAAGTTCAGGTGTGGGAGGAGGACAGATCAAGAGAGTACTGGTAATGAGTGGTCATTTCACGATATGAACTCTACCAACCCATAAATTGTGAATAACTTTCCTTGTGTATGTGTTGTTCTCTATCTCTTTCCTCAGCAATTTAAAGTTTTCATTGTAGAGGTTTTTAACCTCCTTGATTAGGTTTAGCTCTCGATTTTTTTTAAACTTCTTGAAGTTTAATGAGAGATCTTCAATGAAGTAAAAATCACCCTGACAGATGTGAATGGAGCTATTGAAAATTACTCATCTCCAGATACAGTTATTATTATTAAATAACCTTCATCTAGCTTCCTATATGTGTTTTCAGTTTTGAGTCTGAAGCAGGTAACTAGAAACAAAGTTTGTGTGCCTTGAATGTACTTAATAGATTGTGGTCTTCAAACCTTTCAGACATCTGCTGAATATGGCATTTAAAATGTTTAAATTTTCTGCCATTCCTAAGACTAACCTTGGAACTCTCCAAGAAGAGGACGAATCTACCTGGATTGTGGTAACACTAAGCATGGTGAGAAACCAAAGGATTAAAAATCACTGGCTATTATTTTAAAGCAGGAGCCTGAACCAAGGCCAGCCAAAAGGAGATATGTCCAGCCTTAATGCCCTGAGGGGAAGAACTAGCCTCACTTCATTCTTTCCTGCCCACTAAATATACAGTTGCTAGGAAACTGACCCATATGACGAGGCCAGAAATGTTTGTAGTCTTGGCGCCTAAAGTGGACCAGTGATTTCAAAAGTCAGTTTCCCTTGCCCAATCATGTAATGCCAAAGCATGTAAGTCCCTGCTTGCGATTTTTTTCCATTTAAAAACTCTGTACCCCTAGACCTCAGGGCCTCATTCCTCTCCTGTTTCCACAGGGGGTTTGCATCCCGTGTTCGAAAGCATATACAATTAAAAAACCCTCATGATTTTATTTATTATATTTATTATTTATTTATAGTCTATTTATTCCTGGACTTTTGGGGTTCATGAACTGGGCATAACAATGGGACAAAATTGCCCCATGCCTCTTCTAGCACCAGGTTCTGCTTAGAGAGTAGCCACCTTTGGGTTGACTGTAAAGTCCTACCTAACTCACATGGTCACTAATCTGACATACTGACTAAAACCTGCTCAAGACATTCAAATTGCAGAGTTGGTATTAGAATGACATGAACATTTTACAGAACTTTAAACTAAAAAATAATCCAAAGACTGCCAAATGTAACCAAGTTAGACATTGTAGAAAGCTTGGCAAAAATTCTTTCATTATTGCAAATAGTTTTACTGTTAGAGTTGAAATGCTTCTTTTTTTCTTATTTATTAAGTTTTTATTAATTACTATTTATTCACTTTGTATCCCAGCTGTAGTCCCCTCTTTCTTCCCCTCCAAATTCAACCCACCCTCCCTATCTCCTCCCATGACCCTCCCCAAGTCCACTGATAGGGGAGGTCCTTGACCTCTTCTCTCTGACCCTAAAACCTATCAGGTCTCATCAGGACTGGCTGTATTATCTTTCTCTGTAGACTGGTAAGGCTGCCCCCTTCCAGGTAGAAGGTGATCAAAGAGCCAGGGACATTTCATGTCAGAGACAGTCCCTGTTCCCATTACTAGGGAACCCACTTGGATACTGAATTGCCATGGGCTACATCTGTGCAGGGGTTTTAGGTTATCGCCATGCATGGTCCTGGGTTGGAGTGTCAGTCTCAGAAAAGACCCCTAGGCCCGGAAGTTTTGGTTCTGTTGCTCTCTTTGTGGTACTCCTGTGGCCTCCTTCTATCTCCTCCTTCTTTCATAAGAATCTCTACACTCTGCCCAAAGTTTGGCTATGAGTCTCAGCATCTGTTTTGATAGTCTGCTGGATGGAGTTTCTCAGAGACCCTCTGGGTAAGCCTCCTGTCCTGCTCCCAGTTTTCTCCTTCTTCCAATGTCCATCCAGTTTACCTTTCTGAATGAGGTTAAATCATTTTACCTAGGGTCTTCTTTCTTGCTTAGCTTCTTTGATGTACAGATTTTAGTAGGTTTATCCTATATTATATGTCGAATATCCACTTATAAGTGAGTATACACTGTGTGTGTCTTTCTGCTTCTCGGATACCTCACTCAGGATGGCCTTTTGTATATCCCACCATTTGCCCGAAAATTTCATGATGTTGTGAGGAAGACTGAGAGGGAGAGGGAGGGGATTAGAATATAAGATTGGAGATGAAGATGGCTGAAATTCATATGAAAGAATGAAACAGTCATATAATACAAAAAGGTTTAAAAACCATACTTAACACAAATTGCTCGAATATATATTTCAAGGAAGACAAGATATATGAATCATGTTTGTGAAAGACACAATTAGTATTTCTCAAACACATTAGCTTAGTTTAATAATTTATTTATGAACCAATGTAATAAATAAATCAATAAAACAAGTCAGTAAAAACATTTTGCACCATGGCATATAAGAGAATGCCTTATACCATTAAAAAAAAACTGCAGTTTTTCTAATAATAACCTACTTACATAATAAAGATTATTTAAAAACATTAATTTTATTTTTATTTTTATATTAATTAGAATTTATTCACTTTGTATCCCAGCTATTGTATCCTCCCCCATTCCCTCCCAATATCACCCTTCTTCCCTCATCTCCTCCCATATCCCTCTCCAAGACCACTGATAGAGGAGGTCCTCTTCCCCTTCCATCTGACCCTAGCTTCTCAGGTCTAATCTGTATTGGCTGTATTGTCTTCCTCTGTGGCCTGGTAAGGCTGCTCCCCTAACAGGCTGAGGTGATCAAAGAGCCAGCTACTGAGTTCATGTCAGAGACAGTACCTGTTTCCCTTACTAGGAAATTAGGGAACCAACTTGGACACTGAGCTGTCATGGGCTACACATGTGCAGGGATTCTACATTCTATCCATGAATGGTCCTTGGTTAGAGTATCAATCTCAGAAAAGATCACTTTGCCCAGAGTTTTTGCTTCTGTTGCTCTCCTTGTAGAGCTCCTGTCCCAACCAGGACTTTCTATCTCCCCCTTCTTTCCCTGCACTTTGCCCAAAATTTGGCTATGAGTCTAGGCACCTGCTTTGATTCACTGGTAGATAGAGTCTTTCAGAGGCCCTTTGTGGTAGGTTCCTGTCCTGTTCCCTGTTTTCTCCCTCTTCCTATGTCCATCACGTTTGCCTTTCTGAATGAGCACTAATCTTCTTACCCTGGGTCATCCTTCTTGTTGAGCTTCTTTAGGTGTAGGGATATTAGTATGTTTATCCTATATTATATATCTAAAATCCATTTATAAGTGAGTATATATCATGTGTGTCTTTCTGCTTCTGGGATACCTCACTCAAGTTGATCTTTTCTAGATCCCTCCATTTTAATGTTACACTTTATTAATTTCAAAATGTGTAGGTTACAACTTCATGACAATGAAAAATAAATATAAATTTCATGTAAGATAAGTTTTTACTTCTTCTCACTCTAGTAGTTAAAACTGAGTTCAATGATAAAGGCACAGGGTAACTAGACCTTGCTTTAAAGGGGATAAAGTGTTACCTCTATCTACACCATGACTTGCATTTATTTTATAATTTTTTGACATATTACTTTTGTGATTTTAATCCTACTTAGTTTCTTTTAATAAATTAAAGTGCATTATTTTACCTTTAGTGATACATGGCTTCACAATGGTTCAATAATTACATTGTTAAAGGAATTGTCACTGAGGGAGTAGAAGCAACCAGAGCATAGGTACAGAACAGAAGGAACAGGTACTGACACTGTATACAATATGTATAGAAGTGCTATCAGCCATTTTAAGGAGGTTATCAATGTGTTGATGCTATGTTGTACTCTTATAATATTGGCTGACCTTGCCATGGGAAGTCCTGACTTGATTTCATTCTAATTTGTGGGCAATCCTCTTTCTCACCTGCAGCAAGCATTCAGGGATAAAATAAGCTTTTCCGTCCATTGATTCTCTCTATTAGCTTTCTCTGTGCTTCATTTGTCACTTAGATGCAACATATCAGTCAATATTGCATCCTATGATTGGGCAGGGAATTTACAACCAACACTGTGACCTGAAGGTCTAATAGAAGACTGGGCAGATGGGTAGGTAAATAAGCAGAAGGAATATATGTTTAATTTTATTCATTTTCTGAAAATTAATATGCACATAATATATTAGTATCTAGATAAACAAGACATCTACAAATTAGACAAAAATATTTTAATGAAAACATAAAGTGGCAACATTTTTCCTGATTTAAATGACTTTCTTTTAATGCATATCAGTGTTTCATTAGTCTTGAAATGCAGAGATTTTTTAAATTGATTGTTTAAATAGACGTATTTTTCATTAAAACCAAACTAAAAGATTTTCATATGAATAATTTTAGACATAGTTTTAGGTGGGAATTTTAGGAACTATTTTCAGGTGAAATTGGCTGGTATCTTCAACTATCACAACTTTTTAAATACCCAGACTGGCAACATATATTGTTATTTATCTAAAAATCATGATGAAAGACCTAGAGGGGACAGGAGCTTTATAAGAAGAGCAACAGAACCAAAATGATCTGTGAACAGGGATCTTTTCTGAGACTGATACTCCAACAAAGGACTATTCATGGAGATAACCTAGAACCACTGCATAGATGTAGCCCATTGCAGCTCAGTATCCAAGTGGATGCCCTATAAGGGGAACAGGGACTGTCTCTGACATGAACTCAGTGGCTGGCTCTTTGATCACCTTCCCCTCAGGAAAGAACATCCTTACCAGGCCAGAAAGGAAGATAATGCAGCTAGTCCTGATGAGACCTGATAGGCTAGAGTCAGATGGAAGGGGAGGAGGACCCCTTCCTTTGGGGAAAGGGCAAGGAAGGAGAAGAAGGAGAGAGGGTAAGATTGGGAGGGGATGACGGAGAGGGATACCGCTGGGATACAAACTGAATAAATTGTAATTAATAAAAATAAATTAGTCTCAGGAAATACTCCTGTGCTCACATTTTTTGCTTCTGTTGCTCTCCTGTGGAGCTCCTGTCCTCTCCCTATCTTACTATTTCCCACATCTTTCCTAAGATTCCATGAGAAAACCTAGAACCCCTGCACATATGTAGCCCATGGCAGTTCATTGTCCAAGTGATTTCCATAGTAATGGGAACAGGGACTGCCTCTGACATGAACTGATTGGCTTGCTGTTTGATCACCTCACCCTGATGAGGGAGCAGCCTTACCAGGCCCCAGAGGAAAGCAATGCAAACACTCCTGATGAGAGCTGATGTACTGGATTAGAAGGTAGGATAGGAAGACCTTCCCTATCAGTGGACTTAGGGAGGGGCGTGTGTGGAGAAGGGGGAGGGAAGGTGGGATTGGGAGGGAAAGAGGAAGGGGCTTGTGGGGGGAATACAAAATGAAGAAAGTGTAATTAATAAAAATTTAAAAAAATAAATTAATAATAAAAATGTTTAGACAAAAATAAATAAATAAAAATCATACTATTGGAATGGGAGGAGGACCTCCCTTATCAGTGGACTGGGAGAGGGACATTGGAAGAGAAGAGGGAAGGAGGGTGTTATTGGGATGGGATGAGGGAGGAGTTATAGCTGGGATACAAAGTGAATAATTTCTAATTATAAATAAATAAATGAATTTTAGTAATCACGTTATTGAAAAAGATTAACATTTACTTTCTGGCAAACGTATTACTTTGTTGAATATGTGTTCTTCAGCACCAAAGGGATTAGTAACCACTGTTGGAAGAAAGTCGCCTCTTCAACTTAAACTGATTGAATGAACTAACTCAACATTGATTATAATACCTTCTTTCCCAAGGAAAAGAGGCAAAGCATTCAAATGGAAAGATATAAAATTAGTGGAAATTTTCTCGTAGGTAAGTTAACATTATGGTTTTTATTATAATACTACTTAGGACAGTGGATCTCAGCCTTCCTAATAGTGTGACCCTTAAGTGTAGTTGTTCACATTGTGGTGAACCCCAGACATAAAATTATTTCATTGTTACTTCATAACTGTAATTTTTCTACTTCTATGAATCATAATATAAATATCTGTTCTGCAGGATATCTGATATGTGATCCCTGTGAAAGGGTCATTCAACTCCTAAAAATGCCATGAATCTCAGGTTGAAACTACTGCTTTAGGGGTAAAATAAATATTTTCCCCTATGGCTGGCATGGAGAACATCACTTGAAATGTGATTTATACAGGCATGCATTTGCTATAGGATATTTTTCATTCTCCTCCTCCTGAAAATGAAACACTGATGTTAGTACATTATTCAATTATGCTATATTACCTGCTTGATTGAAGAAGAAAAGAATGTTCTGCTTAAATGAAAACCAATGTACCTGACTTACAGTTTGGCTAATTTGAAATAATTTTATTATATAAAGTGTGAAGCCATTTATTATACTTGATTCATCATATCAATTTTCTTTAAATACTTTCAGCTACAACATGTCATGCAAGAACCACTTTTGCAATTTCGTTAAATATCAAGAAAGTAAGCAATGACATGTGAACAATATTTATTACCTTCTAGCAAATCCGAACAAGTTAAATAGGTGATATGGTTATATATTCATCAGAAAAAAGAAATAGAATTTTGATAGGAAAAGATAAACGAAACATATAAATTCTTTAGAAATATAATAAATAGAATTTGTCATAATTCTAAGTTTTTACCTATTAATCCTCATCAAATAATTACTAGTTTAAAAAGTAGGTCTAAGAATTAGGAACTTTGTTTATTCTGTTTATTAAGAGAGATCTATCATTCTACACCAGACTGATCTCAAACCTTAGATTCTCTACTAACTAGTCATTACATTTTTTCATAATATAATTTTGTGATATAAACTATATGATATATACTCACTCATATAGACATATAATATAGGACAAACCTACAAAAATCTGTACACCTAAAGAAACTAGTTAAGAGGGAGGACTCTGGCTAAAATGCTCAATCCCCAACCAGAAAGGCAAAGCAGATGGACATCAGAAGAAGAAGAAAACAGGAAACAAGTTAGGAACCAGTCACAGAGGGCCTCTGAAAGGCCCTGCCCTGCAGAATATCAAAGCAGATGCTGGGACTTATGGCTAACCTTTGGGTAGAGTGCATGGAATTTTATGAAAGATGTTGGAAATAGTAAGATAGGGAGAGGATAGGAGCTCCACAAGGAGAGCAACAGAGCCAAAAATCTGAGCACAGGGGTCTTTCCTGAGACTAATACTCCAACCAAGTACCATGCAAGGAGAAAACCTAGAACCCCTGCACAGATGTAGCCCATGGCAGTTCAGTGTCCAAGTGAGTTCCATAGTAATGGGAACAGGGACTGCCTCTGACATGAATTGATTGGCCTGCTCTTTGATCACCTCACCCTGATGGAGGAGCAGCCCCCAGAAGAAGAAAATGCAACCACTCCTGACAAGAGATGATAGACTAGGATCAGAAGGAAGGAAGACTTGGTGAGGGGCATGCATGGAGAAGGGGGAGGGAAGGTGAGATTGGGAGGGGAGGAGGGAGGGGTTTATGAGGGATACAAAATGAATAAAGTATAATTAATAAACATTAAAATAAAAATATTTTAAGAAGTAAAAAAATTAAACTATATGACATAAGAAACACAACCTTAGTATACATGCATGAAAACATTGCATGTTTCAGACCACTAAATGTAGAAAAATAAAGAACACATGGACTTTGTGTGTCTACTCTCTGGTCTAATAATTTTTAGAAGCACCATACTAGATAAATTTTCTCTTTTGTTATTTTTCTTTTTCTGCAATATATTTTTAGTAATTTTTGCATATTATTTTGCACTATGTTTTCAATTAAAACTAATTTTTACAATACAACAGAGATTTTGCCACACAGAAGCCTACTTTAATAATATAAAACAGATAAACAAGAAAGAGGACCTGGGGTAAGAGGATTAATCTTCAGTTAGAAAGATATATGGGATGGACATTGGATGTAGGAGAAAAAAAGTAGCAGGACAAGAGCCTACCACAGAAGGCCTCTGAAAGACTCTACCTAGCAGTGTATCAAAGCAAATAATAAGACACATAACCAACCCTTTGGCAGAGTGCAGGGAATCATATGAAAGAAGGGGAGTTAGTATGACCTGGAGAGGACAGGAGCTCCACAAGGACCAAATATATCAGTACACAGTGGTCTTTTATGAGACTGTTTCTCCAACCAAAGACCATGTACCACCTAGAACCCCTGATTGAATGTAGCAAATGGTAGCTCAGTATCCAAGTAGGTACCCTAGTAAGGGGAATAGGGACTATTTCGGACATGAAGTCATTGGCTGGCTCTTCAACCCCCCACCCCCCGTGGGAGGAGCAGCCTTGCTAGGCCACAGAAAAGGACATTGTAGCCAGTCCTGAAGAGACCTGACAAGTTAGAGATAGATGGAAGGGGAGGATGTCCTCCCCTATTAGTCAGCTTGGAAAGGGACAGGGAGGAGATGAGGAAGGAATGGGGAGGATAGGGAGAGAATGCGGGAGGGGGCTATGGCTGGGATACAAAGTATATAACCTGTGATTAATATAAAATAAAAATAAAAATAAAAAAGAGTTAACAATAAAAATAATATAAAACAGCAGTAATGTTTGGATTAGGTGATAGTTGTACATGATTTTCTAAAACAATTATGTTGGATTAATTTTGCTCTTTCATATTACTATGATATTCCATTAAGTCGTATAATATATCTTAATCATATTCACACCTCTACTACCTCTTTTTTTTTGCTATGTTTTCCCATCATTTTCCTCATCTCTAGTCTACTTTTTACTTTAAGGTCATTGCTTTTTATTTTCTTTATTTTGTTTTTCTATATTCAACATGCTTGAGAGAAAAACTGTGATTCTGGTGCATCTATCTATAGCAAAAGAGATACATCCTAAAACTGCTCGTGGGTGCTTGCTCACTAGTGTTTCTGGATAGCCATTCGGTTTGGGAGATATAAAAATGGAAAGGCTGGATTTCACCTCTTTCTGTATGTGGTTTTCTAATTCTTGCCTGTGCCTTTACATATTGATGAAAGCTCCTTTGCAGCCACACACTGGTTTCATCTGACATTCATGTAGATGCTGGGAAATGTGCTGGGTGTTTGTAACCCACCAGATTCCAGGTTTCTGAAAAGAGATTTAGAGAGCTTTTTCATAAAACTATATCTGATGAAGGTATCTACTTTTGAGAGAGTTAAGGGCCATCAATAACTGGATTCAACTTCATTCTTTAAATGTTAATCTCCCAAGAATTTCTTAGCCATTATGATTCAATTTATTATTGCTTTACATTGAAAGTTCATACATTTGAATTCTAACCTGTAAGGCAATGGATAGTAAGAGTCATAGGTGTTCATATATTGAAATTATTGTATTTAGATAGGACAATTTCCAAATATTTAATTAGAAATACCTAAGATGGTTTTCTGTCTATAAAATAGAGTGACTGATTTTAAGGTGTAAGATCATTACACTAAAATAGGAGTTATATGGAGCACTTCAGGTGAGTTAATGATTTCAAACTCTGTATACTCTGATTCTAATTAGTTAAGTAAATAACTAGTAAATAAGGTTCTCTGGCATTTTCAAAAGCAATCAAAATGAAACTTAAGACACTAGTCCATCTTTAAAAAATAAGTAACTTCAATATAAAAATTATTAAGTATTTACTGAAGTATTATTTTTAAGTGTCCCAAAGTATTTTATATTTGAATTTGAATCCCTGGAACAACGTTTATCTTCTTTTGTTATCAAAAAAGGAGCAGTCAGTCATTGCGGAAAAATTACAGTATATAATTAGAAAAATATATTTCAGAAAAATTAAATAGCAAGTATCCTGACCAACCTAAGAAATGACAGACTTACTTATTCACGTCATTTGTCAATTTTTTCAAGTAATGAAATTACTTTTAAGTTAAAAATTGTTGTGAAAGAACAATGAAAGATTTCTTTCAACTACATAATTGATTGAAATTTAAAATAAGCTTTGAATAGTTTTAGTAGAAACGATGTAATTATTTTATTTTCGGCTTCAAACCCTCAGTCTGATAGTTTTTAGTTATGTGGCACATCCAGTATATCCTTCTAACTTTGACAGATAATTCAACACTTTTTAATTTCAGCTCTTTGATTTGCAGAGACAGACATTTAGATGATGATGCATCTAGAAAACAAAATGAGCTTTTTAATCTATGTTATTTGTTGTTTGCATTTGATTACATAAGTATTTTTTTTTTGTTTGGGGAGTCTCAAAAACTGAAGAACAAGTTTTAGTCTCCTTTAACTATTTATAGTGTTCAATAAGAAAAATAATAAGGAAAGCCTAAAATAAACTGATGTTTATCAGTTAAAATTATCTGGAAAAGATGAGGAGAAATGCTCACACATATTGTTATCTAAAGTTCCAGTGTAGAGTGAGCACAAGCAGCAAATGATTAGTACATAGGATAAAACACAATTTTGTGAGTATTTGTAATTAAATCCATATCATTTATTAAAAATGCATCATATATTAACTCAAAACTGAACTACATTCTTTTAAAGGAAAGGTGCTACTTATGGCAAATGACACTACAGTTTAGAGATTGTCTTTCTCTAAAGAGAAACCCACTATACAGTTTTTATGAAGAGATGATTTTAAGTCTTTGCTACTATCCCTTACTTGGTTGATTATTTTTTCCTTTGGGTGACTCTTTCCATCATTTTATATAAATCTAGGTAAAAACTATAGTTCCATAACAAAATTGAGGCATATCATCTTAAATTTGTGAATGGGAATTCAGTTTTCAACTGGAAATAAAGTTAAACTTTCAGTAGTACCATTTCTTGTGAATTTGAATAAATGTTTATGTTATCAAAAAACAAAAGTCTGAAATGTTCAAGTAAATACAGTTATAGATAGTTATAATTTTTAATTGAATTACGGATATGTCTAGACAATCGCAAGCTAGACAATTCTAGTGAAAGTATTACATAAATTAATATATATCTAGCTAATGTAGCAAACTTATGCAATACACTTATTTAAAGCATGGACTATGGAATTATGGATGATCAATTCTCATATATACCATTTCCTCTTTATGTACTTTGAATAAATGAAAACTTTCTTTATTAATATATAAAGTTGATTTAACAAAATATAATTGATTCATTTGACTACCACTGATAAAATATTAGGGAAGGTAAGCAATTTGGCATATAAACCTTGTATATTTTTTTAATTTTACTTCCTTTTAAATTTTTATTAGTTTTCAAATATTAGTTACAGTTTATTAACTTTGTATCCCAGCTGTATCCTGCTCCCTCTTCCATCCCAATCCCACCTTCCCTCATTTCTTCCCTGCCCCTTTCCAGGTCCACTGATAGGAGAGGATCTCCTCCCCTTTCATCTGACCCTGCTTTACAAGGTATCTTCAGGACTGGCTGCAAAGTCCTCCTCTGTGGCCTAGCAGGTCTGCTTCTCCATCTGGAGAGGGGATGGAAGAGGGAGATAAACGAGATCCTCATTGAGTTCATATCAGAAATAGTCCCTGTTCCCCTTAATAGTACCCCATTTGATTACTGAGCTACCACGGGTTACATCTGAGCAGAGGTTCTAGGTTATATCCATGCACGGTCCTTGGTTGGAGAAACAGTCTCATAAAAGACCCCTGTGCACAGATATATTTGGTCCTTGTGGAGCTCCTGTCCTCTCCAGGTCACATTAACTTCTCCTTCTTTCATATGATTCCCTGTGCTCTGCCCAAAGTTTGGTAATGAGTCGTCTCAGTATCTGCTTTGATACACTGCTAGGTAGTATCTTTCAGAGGCCCTCTGTGGTAGGCTCCTGTCCTGATACTTGTTTTCTCCTACACCCAATGTCCCTCCAATTGTCTTTCTAAGTCAGGATTGATCAGCTTACCCCAGTTCTGGTCTTCTTTCTTGTTTATCTTCTTTAGGTGTATACATTTTTGTATGTTTATACTATCTTATAGGTCTATATAAGTGAGTGTATACCATGTGTGTCTTCTGCTTTTGGGATACCTCACTCAGGATGATCTTTTCTAGGTCCCACAATTTGATGGCAAATTTCATGATTTCCTTGTTTTTAATTGCTGAGTAGTATTCCATTGTGTAAAAGTACCACAATTTCTGTATCCATTCTTCAACTGAGGGAAATCTAGGTTGTTTCCAGGTTCTGGCTGTTACAAATAAAGCTTCTACAACCATGGTTGAGAAAATGTCCCTGTTGTGTACTTGAGAATCTTTGGATATATGTCTAGGAGTTGTATAGATGGATCATGAGGAAGCACTATTTCTAACTCTCTGAGAAAGCACCAGATTGATTTCCAAAGTGGTTGAACAAGTTTGCATTCCCACCAGCAATGGAAGGTCCCCCTTTCTCCACAACCTCTCCAGCATGTGTTGTCACTTGAGTTTTTGATCTTAGCCATTCTGATGGGTGTCAGGTGAAATCTCAGGGTCTTTTGATTTGCATCTCTCTGATGGCTAAGGACATTGAACATATCTTTAAGTGTTTTTCTGTCATTCTACAATTCTCTACAGAGAGTTCTCTGTTTAGCTCTGTACCCCTTTTTTCAAGCAGATTGTTTGATATGTTCCTTTTTAACTTTTTAACTTAGTTCTTTATATATTCTGGATATCAGCCCTCTGTCAGATATAGGGTTGATGAAGATCCTTTCCCAGTCTGTAGGTGTTCGTTTTGTTCTGAAGACACTGTCTTTTGCTTTACAGAAGCTTTTCAGTTTCATGAGGTCCATTTATTAATTATTGCTTTTAGAGCCTGTGCTGTTGGTGTTCTGTTTAGGAAGTTGTCTCCTGTGCCAATGAGTTCAAGACTCTTCCCCACTTTTTTTTTTTCTAACAGGTTTAGAGTGTCTGTTTTTATGTTGAGGTCTTTGATCCCCTTGGACTTTAGCTTTGTGCAGGGTGATAAATATGGATCTATTTTCATTTTTCTACATGTAGACATCCAGTTGGACCAGCACCATTTGTTGAAGATGCTATCTTTTCTCCATTGAATGGTTTTGGATTCTTTCATCCATAGGTGTGTGGGTTTATTTCTGGGTCTTCTATTCGGTTCCATTGATCCTCCTTTCTGTTTCTATGCCAATGCTATGTGGTATTTTATTACTATTGCTCTGTAGTACCATTTGAAGTCAGGGATGGACATGCCTGTAGACAATCTGTTGTTGTATGGGATCAGTTTGTATATTCTGGGTTTTTTGTTTCTCTGCATGAAGTTGAGAATTTTTCTCTCAAGTTCTATAAAGAATTGTGTTGGTATTTAGATGGGAATTGCATTGAATCTGTAGATTGCTTTTGACAGGATGGTCATTTTCACTATGTTAATTCTACTGATCCATGAGCATGGGAGATCTTTCCATCTTCTGATATCTTCTTCAATTTCTTTCTTCAGAGACTTGAAGTTTTTCTCAAACAGATTTTTCTCTTGCTTGGCTAGAGTCACACCAAGGTACTTTATGCTATTATTGGCTATTCTGAACGGTGTTGTTTCCCTAATTTCTTTCTTGGCCCTTTTGTCTTTGGTATACAGGGGGGTTTCTGATTTTTTTGAATTAATTTTGTATCCAGCCACCTTGCTGAAGGTGTTTATCAGCTGAAGGAGTTCTCTGGTTGAATTTTTGGTTTCACTCAAGTATACTATCATATCATCTGTGAATGGTGAAACTTTGACCCCTTCTGTTCCAATTTGTGTTCCTTTGATATCCTTTAGATGTCTTATTGCTCTAACTAAGACTTCAAGTACTAAATTGAAGAAATATGGAAAGAGTAGAATGCCTTTCTTCTCTCTGATTTAGGTGGGATTGTTTTGAGTTTCTCTTCATTACATTTGATGTTGGCTATACGCTTTCCGTATATTGCCTTTACTTTCTTTAGGTACATGCCTTCTATCCCTGATCTCTCCATGATTTTAAAAGTGAATGAGTGTTGATTTTGTCAAATTCTTTTTTGGCATATAAGGAGATGATCATGTGGTTTTTCTCCTCCAGTTTGTTTATATGGTGTATTACATTGATGAATTTCCATATATTGTTCCACCCTTGCATGCCTGGGATGAAGCCTACTTGTTCATGGTGTATGATACCTTTAATGTGATCTTGGATTCGGTTTTCCAGTACTTTTTGAGTATTTTTGCATCAATGTTCATAAGAGAGATAGGTCTGAAGTTCTCTTTTTTTTGTTGGGTTTTTGTGTGCTTTAGGTATGAAGGTGACTGTGCCTTCAGAGAATGATTTTGGTACTGTGTGTGTAGGCTTTAAGTTATTTTTGTTGTTGAGGTCCAGTTTTAATCTGTGGTGATCAGATAGGATATAAGGGATTATTTCAATCTTCTTGTATCCTTTGAGATCTTTTGAGGTCTGCTTTGTGATCAAGTATATGGTCTGTTTTGGAGAAGGTCCTGAAAAGAAGGTATACTCTTTTGAGTTTGGGTGAAAAGATTTGTAGATGTCTATTAGGTCCTTTTGATTTAGGGACTCTGTAAGTGCCTTTATTTCCCTATATGGTTTCTGTCTCGTTGTTCTGTCCCTTTAGTGAGAGTGGGGTGTTGAAATCTTCAACTATTAAGGTATTGGGATCAATATATGATTTAAGCTTTAATAATGTTTCATTTATGAATATAGGTGCTCTTGTATTTGAGGCATAGATGTTCAGAATCATGATGTCCTCCTGGATTTTTACTTTGATTTGAATGCAATGCCCCTCCTTATCTTTTTTGATTAATTTTGGTTGAATGTCTTTTTTATTAGATATTAGGATAGCTACTCCAGCTTGTTTTCAGGATCCATTTGCTTGAAAAACAATTTTTCCAGCCCTTTACTCTAAGGTAGTGTTTATCTTTGTTGCCTAGTTGTGTTTATTGGATTCAACAGAATGTTGGATCTTGTTTCTGCAAACATTCTGTTAGTCTGTGTCTTTTTATTGGAGAGTTGAGTCCATTGATGTTGATAGATACTAGTGACCAAGAAATGTCACTTTATTTTGATGTGGGGTTGGTGGTGTTTCTGCGTTTCATTGCATGTATTCTTTTAATTTTATGTTGTGTAGATATCTATGTTCTATTTTTCCTTGGATGTAGTTGTTTTCAATGGGTTGGAATTTTTCCTCTAGTAACTTCTGTAGGGCTGGGTTACTGTGTAGATATTGTTTAAATTTGGTTTTGTCATGGTATATTTTGAATTTTCCGTCTATTTTGATTAAAAGTTTTGCTGGGTATAGTAGTCTGGGTTGGCATCTGTGGTCCTTTAAGTTCTGTATAACTTCTGCCTAGGCCCTTCTGGCTTTCATAGTTTCTTTTGAGAAATCTGGTGTGATTTTGATAGGTCTACTTTCATGTTGCTTGCCCTTTTTCCCTTGTTGCTTTTAACATTTTTTCTTTGTTTTGTAGGTTTAGATTTTTTTGGGGGAGGGGAATAAGGACTTTTTAAAATTTATTTATTTTAATATCAATCACAGGTTAGGTACTTTGAGTCCCAGGCGTAGACCCCTCCCTCATTCTTCCTACCCTCCCACTCCCTCCCTCATCTCCCTCCTCCCCGCCCCCTCCAAGTCCACCAACAGGGGAGGACCTCCTCCCCTTCCATCCAACCCCAGCTTATCCTGTCTCCTCAGGGCTGGCTGCAATGTCCTCCCCTAGGATCTAGCCAGTCTGTCACTCCCAGGCTTGTATGGGGGAGGGTCAAAGAGTCAGCCATCAAATCATGACTGAAACAGTCCCTGTTTCCCTCACTAGGGTCTTCAGTCCTACACCGAGCTATCATGGGCCCCATCTGTGCGGGGGTTCCAGGCCACATCAACACATGGTCCTTGATTGTAGAAACTGTCTCATACAAGAAAGACCCCTGTGCCCTGCTCAGTTTGGTCTTTGTGGAGCTCTTATTCTCCCCAAGTCTCACCAAACTCCCCCA
>CM053743.1:58700762-58721933 GCA_028658305.1 Pachyuromys duprasi
CTTCTTCAATTTCTTTCTTCAGAGATTTGAAATTTTTTCATATAGGTCTTTCACTTGCTTGGTTAGAGTCACCCCAAGGTACTTTATGTTATTAGTGGCTATTGTGAAGGGTGTTGTTTCCCTAATTTCCTTTTTGGCCCTTTTGTTTAGTGTTTTGACTATGATGTGACATGAAGACTTTCTTCTCTGGTCTAGTCTATTTGGTGTTCTCTAGGCCACTTGTATGTTTATAGACATGTCTTTCTTTAAGTTGTGATAATTTTCTTCTATGATTTTCTTGAAAATATTTTCCAGACCTTGGAGCTTTATTTCTTCTTTTTCATCTACTGCTATTGTTCTTAGATTTCATCTTTTCATGGTGTCCTTGATTTCTTGGATGTTTTGTATTTGGAACTTTTTTGATTTTATTTTTTTCTTTGAGAGATGTATCAATTTCTGCAACTGTATCTTCTGCACCTGAGATTTTCTCTTCCATCTCTTGTATTCTGTTGATGATGCTTACCTTTGTACATCCTGATTTTTTTCTTATATCCTTCAGCTCCAGGTTTTTCTCTGTTTGTGTATTCTTTATTGATTCTAATTCTGTTTTCATGTCTTGCACCATTTGCTTCATCTCTTTGAATGTGGAGTCCTGTTTTTCAATGATAGCTTCTATTTCTTTTTTGTTGTTGTTCTTTTCCTCTCTGTATGCCACTAATTGCGCCTCGACTTGTACCTCTATTTGTTTGGCTGCATTGGCCTGTATTTCTTTGAGAGCTTTGTTCATTTTCTCTTTGTTTGCCTCAATTTGTATAGCCTATTTCCTGAGGGATCTGTTCGTTGCCTCTTTATAAGCCTCTAACAGCTGGAAAAGCATAGTTCTAAAGTCGTTTTCTTGTGTATCTAGTGAATTGAAGTGCCCATTGATTTGAGGGGTTTCTGGTAAAGCCATGATGTCTTGATTTTTATTGGGTATATTCTTTTTTTTTTACACTTTATTCACTTTATTAATTATTTATTTTATTTTTATTATTAGTTACATTTTGTTAAGTCTGTATCCCAGGTGTATCCGGCTCCCTCATTCCCTCCCAATCCCACCCTCCCTGCCCCTTTCAAGTCCACTGATAGGGGAGGACCTCATCCCTTTTCCTCTGACCCTGGTTTATCAAGTATCTTCAGGACTGGCTGAATTGTCCTCCCCTGTGGCCTAGTAGGGCTCCTCCTCCCTTGCAGAGTGAGGAGGTCAAAGAGCCCGATATTGAGTTCATGTCAGAAATAGTCCTTATTCTCCTTACTAGGGTACCCACTTGAATACTGACCTACCATGGGCTAAATCCAAGCAGAGGTTCTAGGTTATGTCTATACATGGCCCTTGGTTGGAGAAACGGTCTCATATATTCTTAAGTTGGCCTCTGGCCATCTGCTTATCTATAACAATCACTGTTTTATCCTGGAGTCTTTACTTCAGACTAAGACCATCTTTTTCTTGTTTCTGGACTATTTTTCAGGAAGATGAAAGAGGTTCACTGGTTTTGGAGTGTGCATTGTGGTTTCAGCTTTATCTAAGTGAGGGTGCTCTTTGCAGGTGCTTTTAGCAGGCGCAGTGTGCATGACCGAATTCCCTGACTATTGCAGTGGCCTATAGGCCCCTCCTATGCAGCTCTGTTTGGGATCCAGAAATTGTTTGCTTGGAATTCACTGCTAGCCCCGCAGAGCAGAGGCTTCAGTGTTGGAATTGCTGTCCTCTATGATGCCCACACTAGGGGAGTGTGTGGTAGGGATCTGTGGTCTGGTGGCTTATGTAGAGGGGCCCTGGATCTGTGGCAAACACTCCCTTGAAGGCACACTCACTCCATTGCAGGACCAGTTGGAAACCACAGGGGTTCCCCTTGCTCTCTACTCTCCAATTTGATCCTGCTGGGCAAATGCGGGTGTAGGCTAACAGTAATCTCAGTGGCGCTGTAGCAGCAGGTCTTGGTCTCCACCTGCACTGTGTGTTGTGCTTGGCACAGCCTGTGCTGGGGTCCTAGCAGTGTGATCTGTGGCAGACTCTGCAGGCCCCTCTGTATCCTTCACTTCCACCAGGGAATGATTTTGATGGCTGGTCCCGAGGAAGTGCTGGTGTGGGAATGGGTGGGGGGACTGGGGACTGAATCTCCTCTGTACCAGATCCCGAGGCCTGGGCCCAGGAGCTGTGGTCTATTGTGGAATCTGCAGGCCACCTCTAGGCCCTTCCCCTCCGCCAGGGAAGGCTTTTTTGGCGACTGGTCCCAGGGGAGTACAGGAAAGTGTTGAGTGTCCTCAGTTCCAGATCCAGGGCGTGGGTATCTCTGCCAGAAGCCTCCTGGTGGTATTAGAGCTTAGGGAGGCTGGTTCTGAGGGAGTACCAGGAAGGGTTGAATGTCCTCAGTCTCACATCCAGAACCGGGGGTTCTCTGCCAGGAGCCACCTGTGCTAGAACTTATTGCGGTTGGTACCAGGGGAGTGCCAGGAAGGATTGAGTGATCTCAGTCCCAGGTCCCAAGTTTGGGTATCTTTGCCAGGGGCCACCAGCTGCACTGAAGCTCAGGTGCTGAAGCACAGGTCACCTCTCTGTCCTTCCCCTCCACCAGGGCAGGCTTATGGAGGCAGTCTCAGGTGAGTGCCAAGAAGGGTTCAGTATTCTCAGTCCCAGATCCTGAGCTGGCGTTTCTCTGCCAGGGGTCACTGATGCTAGAGCTTGGTGCTAGACCTTATTGCAGCTGGTCCTGGGAGAGTGTCAGGAAGGGTTGAGTGACCTCAGTCCCAGATCCAAGCCAGGGTTTGTTTGCTAGGAACAGCAGGCTGCCCTGGAGTGCAGGTGCTGTGGTCTGTGGCAGAAACTGCAGTGCACCTTTCTGTCCTTCTGCTCCACCAGGGCAGGCTTATGGTGGTGGTCTCAAGGGAGTGCCTGAAAGGGTTGGGTATTCTCAGACCCAGATCCTGACCCAGGGTTTCTTTTGTAGAAGCTGCTGCTGTTGCTGGGGCTGGGGCGTGGGAGGTGTGGTCTGAGGCAGGTTCGGCCTAGGGATCAAGTCCCAGGAGGAGTCTGCTGGTGACCTGATTCTAAATGGACACAGTTCCTGGTTAGTTTCTTTCTCCCTGGAAGCCTAGATAACTCTGTTCTGGGTTCAGTAGACCCTTCACTCACCAATATCGGCATTTCATGTCCTTTGCCCCTCTGGTAAGGAGCATGCTAGTCACTGCCATCTTGGATCCCCCCTGTATAGTATTTTTAATTGATTTTGTTTCTTTGAATTCTTAGAATGAGAGTATTAATAATAGTATAAAATCACTCACATTTATTTAGAAGTTATTGCTAATTTTCAATATTTTTATATCAGTTTCCTATTTTCTTTGACTGGAAATAGAATATTTTCCAACATGATATATCCTGATTGCAGTTTCTCCTTTCTGTATTCTGTCCACTTTTTCCTCTTTCTTCCTATCTTCATTTACTACCTCTATGTCACTTATTTGAAGATAAACAGGCTTCCAAGAGATAATAAAAAAAATAAAATAAAATATACTAAGGCTTAGCAAACCGCAACCTTTCGTTTCTTTTTCTAATTTATTCTCTCCTCTCTTCCCACTACCCTTCCTCTCTTTACTCTTTACAAAACTTGATAAAGTTCCATCATAACACAAATATTTTAGGAGCCTAAAACTGCTGCTTTTTCAATAGACATTTAAGGTATACTTAATAGATTGTGGTTATTCAAATTACCTAGGGAGGGATTGTGTCTGAGGTTCGAGGGCTCCCAAAATAAATGATGTAATGCATGTTTTCTAAAAATTGGACCTGTGCGTCATGCTTGTGCTGTCTTGAAAGAAGTGTTGTCTTGAGAAGTCACAGTCTTTTGTCTGGCATAGGAACAGACAACCTACCAGGGCATTTCCTATAGCTTCATCCTTCCAGTGTACAGAAAAAAGATGACGCCCATGTTATAATTGACAGTCACTATAATTAAATATAAACTTCCATCATACTTCTGGCTTTCTCATTTGTGTATTCTAAGATGCACATTGATTTTTCTTTTTATCCTTTTGGAAATTAGAAACCTTTGTATTATCAATAGCTCTTGACAGACAAAAGCCAAGTCTCATATCCTGGAATATTTTCATATGTATTTTGTATAAATTCTAAGGATCTAGCACTGATCTCAGGAATCACAAATTGGGGCAAGTAGTTCTTTGAATCAGAGACCACATATTTCTTTGTAACACACTACCTTTTCAGAATAATCCTCTCTCTCTCTCTTTCTCTCTCTCTGTGGGAAGGCAATTTGGCACTCAAAAAATACCTGCTTTTCACGGTGTTGAAATCTATCCTTATATTGCAAAGATTTAAAGTCTATTTATTATCTGAGACTTTCATATATGCAGTCCATTTTGATCAAATCAATCTTCCACTTTCTCCCAACAGCCTCACAGCTTTTCCCTCCAAAGATACACATAAAGATGTGCATATTTATCTAAATTTGAATAAAAATACATCATTTTCCTTTCCCTTTCCTCCTCCACATTTTCCTATGTGTCGTACTTGGTTTCTCAAGTTCATGGTCTCCATTTTTCATTTGTGTGTGTGTAACTAAGTAGATAAGTTCAACATACTTATCTCACATATTCCTTGTATGTATATTATTTCTAAGCTCTTTAAAAAATACATTATCCATCTTGCTCTGTCCCTCTGTGCATATGGGTAAGACTATAAACTCAAGTATTGGGTGCCTCTTAGATGTGTCATTCCTAAAGAAAATAGAAATTTTCCTACCATAATAGCATTTAATTTTAAACATGTTTCAGCTAGCAGTGGTACTTTATAAGCTACTTCCTAAACTATACTAAGATTTTGGCTGTTTTGATATTCTGTGGGCCTGATATATTCAGTCAGAGGTTATATGTGCAATTGTCAGGTACTACCCAGCAAATATGGCTTTGCTGTGGATACCCACTATTCTGACTCCAACAATCTTTCCATACCTATTTTGTATTGATCTGTGAGCCCTTGGGGGAGAGTGTGGTATACATATATTACTTAGGATTTATCTTTCCCCAGTCTCTTATTATAAGTTGTAGTTCTTATATTAATCACTATCTGCTAAAAATAGAAGCTTCTCTAAAGAACATTGAACAATGTAATAATCTATGGACATAAAGATAAGAAATTAGAGGCAATATTACTATGTTCATTCAGCAAAATAATACTTTTAAGCTCTCCCCTAAGGCATATGGAAAAGTGAGCCATGAGTTTTAAGAAGAGTTAGTATTACCGTGCATGAATTCCTCTGCTTGTTGAGAGAGCTTTAAAACCAATCAAAAGCTGGAAGGGTACTCCCATGATGTTTGTGCTATAGCTTTTTCACCACGAGGTGTATATTGCCAGGCCAGTTAATATTATTATTATTATTCACTTTATATTTTTAATTATTATTTTTTATTAATTACAGTTTATTTAGTTTGTATCCCAGCTGTAGCCCCCTTCTCTCATTCCATCCCAACCCCACCCCACCCCTCTCATCTCCTCCCTGCCCCTCTCTAAGTCCACTGATGGGAGAGATCTTCCTCCCCTTCCATCTGATCCTAGCTTATCAGATATCTTCAGGGCTTGCTACAATGTCCTCTTCTGTGGTCTAGCAAGGCTGCTGCTCCCTCAGGGTGAGGAGGTGTCAAAGAGCCAGCCATTGACTTCATGTCTGAGACAGTCCCTGTTCCCCTAACTAAGGAACCCACTTGGATACTGAGCTACCATGGGCTATATCTGAGCAAGGGTTCTAGGTTATATCTATACATGGTCCTTGGTTGGAGAAACAGTCTCATAAAAGACCCCTGTGCCCTGATATATTTGGTCCTTGTAGAGCTTCCGTCCTCTCCAGGTCATACTAACTCCCCCCTCTTTCATATGAATCCCTGTACTCTGCCCAAGGTTTGGTTATTGGTTACAGCATCTGTTTTGATATACTGCTAGGAAGAGTCTCATAAAGGGCCTCTGAAAGACTCTTCCTGGCAGTAAATAACAACAGATGCTGTGACTGTTAGCCAGTTATTATTAAATCTTGCAAGGTAATGAACTATCTTTCTAAACCAGTAGTCTATATAGATCATCTAGAGTTATGAAAGTTACCTAGTAAGGTTGAATTTTTTTTCTTGGTAATAGCTTGATTTTTCTCTCTTTTCAACTTATCTTTGTTGTGTCTTCAGCAACAAAGTCTCATGATGAAATTTTGTAGAATAGCCATGAACAATGGCATTTGACTGCAATATTGAAGGGTTCAATGAAATTCCACTAACCAAAAGCTCAAAAAATGAAACCTATAACTGACATTGGGATTTCTATTTGATATTGTATAATAGTGTACTCTCATCATATGGTAATATAATTAAGCTTCTTTAATATAGTGTATCTGCATATTTTAGGAAGTTTCTACAGTGTTATGGTTCCATGTGGCTTTTGAAAGATTATAATAAATACTACTACTACTAATAATAATAATAAATTGATGATAAAAAGATGTGTTTGGTGTTAACTGTATGTCTCTTGATACTTTTTTCTACCCTGTCCTACAATCTTCCACTCTTACAATTTTTCTGGGTCTGATTTTCATTATTCAAAAGATTATATTCAGCTCCCTCTATTCACCTATGAGATTCATACTTTCCGTTTTCTTCCCAGTTGAATAAAATTCATTGTTTTAATGTACTTCATTTTTATTATCTATTATTCAGGTAGTGACTATTTAGGTAGATCTTACTTTCTACCTATATTTGCATAAGGTTGACTCATTTATTCTCAAAACCTTGACCACGAAATACATTTTTTTCAATAATCAGCTCGCACATTTGTCACATTTTGAAGGCATGATGATGCAAGGTTTCAGCATATTCTTCTACTTTGATGTACATTATCTAATTGGAAAGCTTTGGTTCTCAATCTCTCTCTCTCTCTTTCCCACTTTTCCAGCTTTTTAAATCATTAGATGGCTAATCTTTCCTTGCACTTATACTATCTATAACTGTTAAAAGATTCTTGTTCTGACAAAATATTCAAGGAACAAGAATCTTTTAGCATAATATGAGGATTATTTCAACTTCTTTGAGAAGTTGAAATCAACTCATATTTCCTCTTATTATTTATAATTTATTCACTTTATATCTGACTGTAGCCACGTTCTGCATCTCTTCTCATTCTCACCCTCCCTCTCTTTTACCCCCTATATCCCTCCCCTAGTCCACTGATACAGGAGGTCTTCCTCCCCTACTATGTGACCCTAGCCCATCAGGTCTAATGAGGACTCTCTGGATCCTCGCCAGGGGGAAGTGATTAAAGAGAAGGCAATACAGTTGATTTCCAGAGACTGTTCCTGCTCCCCTTACTAAGGAATCCACATGGATACTGAGCTGCCCATTTGTCATTACATCTGAGCAGGGAGTCTAGTTTATTCATAAGTTTCTGCAGGCCCGCTGGAACAAGATTATTTGGCTCTGTTGCTCTCCTTGTGCAATTTCTGTCCCCTCCAGGTCTTTATATATCCCTCTTCTGCTATAAGATTCCCTGCACCCTGCCCAAAATTTGGCTATGAGTCTCAGCATCTGTTTTAATACTCTGATGGGTAGATTCTTTCACAGGACCTTTGTGGTAGGCTCCTGTCTTGTTCCCTGTGTTTTCCCACTTTAAATATCTATCCTGCTTGCCCTTCTTAATGAGGTTTAAGCATCTTCCCTAGGGTTTTCCTTGTTGTTTAGCTTCTTTAGGACTACAGATTTTAGTATGTTTATCCTATATTATATGGATAATATCCACTTATAAGTGAGTATATACCATGAGTGTCTTTCTGTTTCTGGGTAACCTCACTCAGGATGATCTTTTCTAGTTTCATCATTTTCCTGAAAATTTCATGATTTCCTTGTTTTTAATTGCTGAATAGTATTCTGTTGCATAAATGTACCACAATTTCTATATCCGTTCCTCAGTTGAGGGTCACCTGGGTTGTTTTCAGATTTTGGCTATTACAAATAAAGTTGCTATGAACCTAGTTGAGCAAATGTCCTTGTTGAATTGTAGAGCAAATTTAGTGCATACTTCTAGGAATAGTATAGCTGGATCTTGAGGTAGCACTATTCCCAATTATCTAAGAGAGTACCAGATTGATTTTCAAAGTGGTTGCACAAGTTTACATTCCCATCATCAATGGAGGAGGGTCCCCCTTTCTCCACAGACTTTCCATCATGTTCTGTCACTTGAGTTTTTGAACTTAGACATTCTGATGGTTGTAAGGTGTAATCTCAGGGTCGTTTGGATTTGCATTTCCCAAATGACTAAGTATGTTGAGCATTTCTTTAAGTGTTTCTCTACCATTCGATATTTCACTGTAGAGGATTCTCTGTTTAGCTCTGTACTCCATCTTTTAATTGGATTACTTGCTTTGATCACATTTAACTTTTTGAGTTCTTTGTATGTTCTGGATATTAACCCTCTATTGGATGTATGGTTGGCTAAGATCTTTTCCCACTGTGTAGGGTGTTGTTTTATTCTGTTGCCAGTGTTCTTTGCTTTACAGAAGTTTTTCAGTTTCATGAGGCCCATTTATTGATTGTTGATCTTAGAGCCTGTGCTGTTGGTGTTCTATTCAGGAAGTTGTCTCCTGTGCCAAAGAGTTCAAGGCTCTTCCTCACTCTTTCTTCTATCAGGTTTAGATTGTCTACTTTAATGTTGAGGTCTTGGATACACTTGGACTTTAGTTTTGTGGAGGCTGATAAATATTGGTCTATTTGCATTTTTCTACATGTAGATATCTGGTCAGACCAACACTATTTGTTGAAGATGCTATCTTTTTTTATTGTATGGTTTTTGCTTCTTTGTCAAAAATCAAGTATTTTTAGGTGTGTGGTTTTAAATCTGTATCTTAGATTTGATTGTATTGATCCACCATAGAATGTTTCTATGCCAGCAACATTCAGTTTTTATTACCATTGCTCTCTAGCACAGCTTGAGATCGGGCATGGAGATACCTCCAAAGAGCTTTTATTGTACAGGGTTGGTTTTGCTTTTCTTGGTTTTTTTTTTATGTGAAGTTGAGTATTGTTTTTCATGATACATAAAGAATTGTGTTGGTGTTTTGAAGGGAATTGCATTGACTTCGTTAATTGCTTTTGCTAAGATGGCCAGTTGCATTATGTTAATCCTACCAAGCAATGAGCATGGGAGATCTTTCCATCTTCTGATTTCTTCTTCACCTTCTTTCTTCAGAAACTTGAAGTTTTTTTCCATACAGGTTTTTCGATTGCTTGGTGAGAGTCACACCAAGGTACTTTATTTTATTTGTGGCTATTATGAAGGGTGTTGTTTCCCTAATGTCTTTCTTAGCCTGTTTGTCTTTTGCATACAGGAGGGTTTTTGATTTTTTTTTTTTTAGTAACTTTATATACAACCACTTTACTGAAGGTCTTTTCCAGATGAAGGTGTTTCTTTTAGAATTTTGGGGGTTGCTCATATATATACTATCATATCTTCTGTGAATAGTGATACTTTGACTTCTTCCTTTCTGATCTGTATCCCCTTGGTCTCCTTTAGTTGTCTTATTGTTCTAGTTAGGACTTCAAGTACTATGTTGAAGACATAAGGATAGATGAGGGTAGCTTTGCCTTGTACCTGGTTTCAGTGACATTGATTTAATTTTCTCTCTGTTTATTTTGATATTGGCTATAGGCTTGCTGTATATTGCCTTTACTACATTTAGGTATGTGCCTTTATCCATAAATCTCTTCAAAACTTTAAACGTGAACGGGTTTTGGAGTTTGTCAAATGCTTTTGTGGCATCTGAGGAAATGATTATGTGTATTTGTGTGTGTGTGTGTGTGTGTGTGTGTTGTTTTCTTTCAGTTTGTGTATATGGCAGATTATATTGATTAATTTCCATGTACTGAACTACCTCTGCATGCCTGGGATGAAGCCTACTTGCTTATAATGGATGATATCTTTGATGTGTTCTTGGATTCAGTTTGCCCAGCTCAGCTGCCCTGTGTTCATTGTTTGTGTTGTGCTAGCTGATTCTGCCCAGGGTGAGCCAGGCAGCTGGGATGCGGGCAGAATGGAGCCAAGGCTTCTCCACAGTGCTAGAAGGCATCCCCCACAGGATGTTGAGAGTGAGCCCCACTTGCCTCTGTGATCATTTAGATGTCCACAGGACTGTGAAAGTGGGCACCAGGGTTTGGAGACTCACTCTCAGGAAGGCATTTACTCCCCAGGCAGTGAGAGTGAATGCCCAAGGACCCAGCAGCCAGTTGCTGGTACCAGGAAGGTATCCATAAATGGTAGTCTTGGGCAGGTGGCCTTGGGCTGCTCCAGTGCCTATAGGGAGCCCAAGAATTTTCCAGGCATTAGCCCTGTGTCCTGAAGATGGAACTTCGCATGTCCCCGTGCATTCCCTTCTTCCCTGAGAAACACAGACATTTGGGTTTTGGGGTCCATAGTGTGGCCTGCCAGTCACTCTGTTCTCACTGCTGAGCTGCTGTTTTGATACCCTGCATGGTCAGTGTCCCCATCTTGGATCTCCCTTATAGTTGATCTTTAAAAATATTTTTTGAATTCACAAATTTGGCAAAAAGACTTTTTAATTACAGACTGGATGCATTACAAGGGTCAATATCTTATTAAACTGAAATATTTCTTCATTATATTTTCTAACATATTCATTTTAGCAGTGAATCATATTTGTTGATGTCTATGCTCAATAATGAATCTTAGCAACATGATTAGTTAAATTCTTTCAATTAATATTTTAGGGCCATTATACGCTAATCATTGTAGTAATTACTCCAAATGATTCATGACTCAAAACCCTAAAGGTTAGACATAACTGTTTTGATTTTTATTCCTTCTGAACACAATCTATTTCTATTCCAGACATATCCTCTTTGTTTGTTTTTTGATGATATTGGATATTTAAATAAAAAGGCTGATGTCGTCAAAGTCTTTAATGGTTTAGGCAGAAATTATTCTAGTGTCCAATAATCCAAACTGCTATACTTAGTAACAATGATTTCATTCTTCTGTTTCATAAATTGCCACTGGACAATTTAGTTACAATCTCTAATGTTCTTTTGAACAGATGATATTGAGTTAAACATGCCATATATATATATTCTAGTTATCTTGTCAAAAACTATTAAAGAAATCTGGAAGGTATAACTTGCCAGATAGTAATCACTTTCAGCATTACCTACTGAGTGGATGGTGAGTGCATACAAGAATAAATAGTCATACACTAACATTCTATCACAATGGAGATAAGCAATTTCTCTGGTGTTTTACTACCATTTTCTTTTCTTTTTTAACATTTTTATTTTAATTTATATTAATCACAGGTTATGTACTTTGTATCCCAGCCATTGACTCCTCCCACATTCCCTCCCTATACTTTCCATCTGTCCCTCATCTCCTCCCTGCCCCTTTCCAGGTCCACTGATAGGGGAGGACCTCCTCCCCTTTCATCTAACTCTAGCTTATCAGGTCTCTTCAGGACTGGTTGCAATGACCTCTTCTGTGGCCTAGCAAGGCTGCTCCTCCCTCGAGGAGGGGAGGGGTTGAAGAGCCAGCTATTGAGTTCACGTCTTAAATAGTCTCTGTTCACCTTACTAGGGTACCTACTTGGATATTGAGCTAACATTTGCTACATTCAAACAGGGGTTCTAGGTTATATCCATACATGGTCCTTGGTTGGACAAACAGTCTCCTGTGCCCTGATATATTTGGTCCTTGTGGAGCTTCTGTCCTCTCCAGGTCATACTAACTCCCCCTTCTTTCATATGATTCCCTGCACTCTGCCAAAGGTTTGGTTATGTGTCTTAATAGTTGCTCTGATACACTGCTAGGTAGAGTCTTTCACAGGCCCTCTGTGGTAGGCTCTTGTCCTGCTACTTGTTTTCTCCTACATCCAATGTCCATGCCATTTGTCTGTCTAATGTTTTTTTATTGGAGGGGTTGCTTTTTTAAAAGTAATTTATTTATTTTTATATTAAGCACAGGTTATGTACTATGTATCCCAGTTGCAGCCCCATTCCTCATTCCCTCCCATTCTCCCCATCCCTTCCTCAACTTCTCCTTGCTGCCCTCCAAGTCCACTGATAGGGGAGGACCTTCCCCCTTCCATCTGACCCTAGCTTATCCTATCTCTTCAGGGCTGGCTGCAATGTCCTCTTCTGGGATCTAGCTAGGTTGTTCCTTCCTTGCGGGGGTTGGGGGGAGGTTGGAAGAGCCAGCCATTGAGTTCATGAGAGAAATATTCCCTGTTCCCCTTACTGGGGTACCCAGTTGGATACTGAGCTACCATGGGACACATATTAGCAGGGGTTCTAGGTTATATTCATACATGGTCTTTGGTTGGAGAAATAGTCTCATAAAAGACCCCTGTGCCCTGATCTATTTGGTCTTTGTGGAGCTTTTGTCCTCGCCAAGTCTTACTAACTCCCCCTTTTTTCATATGATTCCTTGCACTCTGCCGAAGGCTTGGTTGTGAGTCTTAATATCTGCTTTGATAAATTGCTAGTTAGAGTCTTTCAGAGGCCCTCTGTGGTAGGATCCTGTCATGTTGCTTATTTTCTCCTACATTCAATGTCCATCCCGTTTGTCCATCTAAGCGAGGATTGATCATCCCACCCTGTCCTCCTTCTTGCTTATCTTCCCTAGGTGTATAGATTTCAGCATGTCCATCCTATCTTATGGGTATATATAAGTGGTGCTGGTCCAACTTGATATCTATATGCAGAAAAATGAAAATATGTCCATATTTATCACCCTGCACAAAACTAAAGTCCAAGTGGATCAAAGACCTCAACATAAAACCAGACACACTAAACTGGTTAGAAGAAAAAGTGGGGAAGACCCTAGAACTCATTGGCACAGGAGACTACTTCCTGAACAGAACACCAACAGCACAGGCTCTAGGATCAACAATAAATAAATGGGACCTCACGAAACTGAAAAGCTTTTGTAAAGCAAAAGACAGTGTCATCAAAACAAAACGACAGCCTACAGACTGGGAAAATATCTTTATCAATCCTACATCTGACATAGGGCTAATATCCAGTATATATAAACAACTCAAGAAGTTAAAAAGCAACAAATCAAGTAATCCAATTAAAAAATGAGTTACCGAGCTAAAAAGAGAACTCTCTGTAGAGGATTGTAGAATGGCAGAAAAACATTTAAAGAAATGCTCAACGTCCTTAGCCATCACGGAGATGCAAATCAAATCGACCCTGAGATTTCACCTTACACCCACCAGAATGGCTAAGATCAAAAACTCAAGTGACAACACATGCTGGAGAGGTTGTGGAGAAAGGGGAACCCTCCTCCATTGCTGGTGAGAATGCAAACTTGTACAACCACTCTGGAAATCAATTTGGTGCTTCCTTAGACAATTAGGAATAGTGATTCCTCAAGACCCAGCTATACCACTCTTAGGCATATATCCAAAAGATGCTCAAGGACACAACAAGCACATTTGCTCAACTATGTTCATAGCAGCTTTATTCGTAATAGCCAGAACTTAGAAACAACGCAGATGTCCCTCAGTGGAGGAATGTATACAGAAGTTATGGTACTTTTACGCAATGGAATACTACTCTGCAATTAACAATGAGGAAATCATGAAATTCGCAGGCAAATGGTGGGACCTGGAAATGATCATCCTGAGTGAGGCATCCCAAAAGCAGAAAGAAACACTTGGTATATACTCACTTTCCAAGGATTTTAAACATAAAAATTAAATAGAGATATTTTTAAATGACTGTGATTTTCTATTCTTAATTATTTTTCTTTTATCATTACTATTATTATTTACAATTTACTAACTTTGTATCCCAATGTTAGCCCCCCCCCCCCCCATCTCCTCCACTCCCATGCTTTCTTCCTATTCCTTCACTATCCTTCTTCCCTAGTCCACTGACATGGGAAGTCCTCCTATCTGACCCTACTCTTTGACCCTAGCCTTTCAGGTCTCATCAAGACTGCCTAGATCTTCTTCCTCTGTGGGTGACTAGGTTGCCCCACTAGGGAGAAGAGATCAAGGAGCAGGCAACTGAGTTCATCTCAGAGATTTCCTCTTCCCCCCTCACTAGGGAACCCACATGGAGACTGAACCGGTTTTAGGCTCCATCTGAGCAGGAGTTCTAGGTACCCCTCTCTGCATGGTCTTTGGTTGATACATCAGCCTCTGCAGTAACCCCTATGCCCTGTGTTTGTTTGTTTTATTTTGTTGTGTTGGTCTCCTTCTGCGGCTCCTAAGCCCCCGCCCCCAGCCGTGTCCTTTAATATTCCCATTCTTTTATAAGACTTCCTGCTCTCTGTCCAAAGTTTGGCTGTGAGTCTCTGGATCTGCTTCAATCTTCTGTGAGGAGGAGTCTTTTAGAGGATATCTGTGATATTCTCCTGTCCTTTACCCTGTCTATCCTGTTTTCCCTTTTAAATGAGAATTAAACATCTTCCATAAGGTCTTCCTTATTGTTTAGCTTCTCTAGCTCTGCAGAATTTAGTACGTTTATCCTATATTATATGGCTAATATCCACTTCCAAATGAGTATATACCATGCATGTCTTTCTGCTTTGGTATACTTCATTCAACTATTCATTACTCAAAACTAATTTTAATTAAGTATTTTTTCACCTTACACTGAACTGGTTACCTGATATAGAAGCCCCATTTAATTACTTATTCGTATTAAATAACTCAGTAATGATCACAAGAATTTCTAAATCGTCAAACTGTTTGATTAATATTTGATACACCATAGTGCAGAAGTTTATAGGTCAAAGCGAAGAGGCCAGATGAGATACTCTTAGACGTGGAGTGCATTCTGTTGTCCTTGCTGACAAAGAATTGAGCTTCATTAAGAAAATTATTTACTAGACACAGGACCTCAGGACAGCACACGTTTGTAATCATTACCACGGTGTAGAGGATGTTAGTGTCACTCAAGCAGAAACACTTCAGCATTTATTTCTTACAAAAGTGAATTGTTTCTGCTTATCCATTTGAATGAACACACACATTTCTAGATAACCTTTAGCTCCTATGCTTTCTCCAGTATTCTCAGTGGTCAGCAGTATTTTCCTGCTACTGTGGTTTCTCTTTTTGTATTGTACAAGTCATAAATACTATTTAAAGAAATGGACAACATACTGCTAACTCAAAGTGGATAGCATTGGGATATATGAGTCACAATAAATATCAAGGAGACAGGATACTATTGAGCAGTATGTGGTGGCCTTAAGTGACTCAGGAAGCATGTGTCATTGATCTATTTTTTGAAACATAGTGTAGTTTGTTAGAAAAACTGAGGCCAATAAGCTAGCATTAATTCAATTAGCTAATTTAAGGGTATAGTCATATTTCTGTAAAGCGATTAATATATCTTATGGGTTTTAAAAGTAAATCTAAAGAAATAATTATCTATCTGCACTGTCTATCACACCTACATTATGTGTTTACACACATGCATACAAATCCATGTACAATTTAAAATTTAACACATGTTGAAGGATGAATACTAAAGTGGTTTGGGTGATTGGTCTGTTTTGTTGTTGTTGTTGTGTTGAAGGTCAAGTAGTGCACTAAAAATCCTGGATGATAAAAGTTAATCTCTCAAGTTAGTTTCCAATACTAACTATTTTTAGTCAGAAAGTAGTAAACAGAGGTGGTGTAAGTCTATTTAATATCACACATCAAATTACTCCAAAGTAGACTTTGCAAAGAATTAAATTGTAAAGTAGTAGCAGTAGTCTTGCAGAGGAAAATGTAAAAAAAAAAAAAAAAAAAAAAAAAAAAAAAGAAATGACAACTCATTTGTTACCACTTTCATGTGTTGTATTTTTCTATGCAGTGAGTTTGCTTATACCACCATCTCCAAAAATACAGTACCCAATGTTGCCATGAAGTTCCCAACATCACTGGCTTATAGAGTTTTAAAAATGTCATTATAAATTTATGCAACACTATTCTCTAGGTGGAAAATGTAGTGAGCAGAGTAGATCACTGACCTAAACATCATTATTGACACATATTGCAGGAGAATACATGTACACGCAAGTATATCTCCATACAATTAGATTGAGATGCAACATAATCTCTAAATTAATATATGAAAGAGAGTAAATCTTAACTTTCAGATAAGACAATCATTAAGAGTAAAAATTAAATCATGAGTTTTAAACTAAGTATTATCTGCTCTTTCAATCTTTGCATTTGAGAACTAAACAATAGAATGATCAATGAATGACAGAGCATCACTGATATTTCTATGTATGACAGCAAATAAATCTAGGTCAAAGTTTGCTTTCATGTTTTTACTGCCATCTCCATTTTTCCCTGGAATCTAATACCTGGCTCCTGATCTCTCATAAACATGCCATTTGGTGCTCATGATGACAGCAACAGAAACATCTTTGCTCTGTTCAGATAGCTGTGAAATTAGAAGATGAAGGAGAAATTCTTGGAGTGTCCTTTCTATTTCATTTGTTTTTGAAATGTCCGACAAAGATATGTGGTTGTTTTAGTTTCTTTTCTTTCAGCACGTTGCTCTATTCATCTAAGTTACTTCTTCTTCCAGATAGGTCCCTTTCTTTCTTTCTCTTTTTTTTAAATATTAGTTGCAGTTTATTAACTTTGTATCTCTGCTGTATCCTGCTTCCTCATTCCCTCCTTCATCTCCTCCCTGCACCATTCCAAGTCCACTGATAAGGGAGGACCTCCTCCCCTTTCTTCTGACCCTGGTTTATCAGGTATCTTCAGGACAGGCTGCAATGTCCTCCACTGTAGTCTGGCAGGGTTGCTCCTCCAATGGGGGAGAGGGGAGATAAAAGAGCTCCCATTGAGTTCATGTCTGAAATAGTCCCTGTTAGCCTTACTAGGGTAACTACTTGGATATTGAGCTACCGTTTGCTACATTCAAGCAGGCATTCTAGGTTATATCCATACATGGTCCTTGGTTGGACAAACAGTCTCATAAAAGTCCCCTGTGCCCTGATATATTTGGTCCTTGTGGAGCTCCTGTCCTCTCCAGGACATACTAACTCCCCCTTCTTTCATATGATTCCCTGTACTCTGCCAAAGGTTTGGTTATGTGTCTTAATATTTGCTCTGATACACTGCTAGGTAGAGTCTCTCAGAGGCACTCTGTGGTAGGCTATTGTCCTGCTACTTGTTTTCTCCTACATCCAATGTCCATCCCTTTTGTCTTTCTAATGTTTGTTTTTAGGGGAGGGGGCTTTTTTAAAAGTAATTTATTTATTTTTACATTAAGCACAGGTTATGTACTATGCATTCCAGCCACAGCCCCCTTCCTCATTCCCTCCCACTCTCCCCAACCCTTCCTCAACTTCTCCTTGCTGCCCTCCAAGTCCACTGATAGGGGAGGACCCCCCCCCTTCCATCTGACCGTAGCTTATCCTGTCTCTTCAGGGCTGGCTGCAGTGTCCTCTTCTGGGATCTAGCTAAGTTGTTCCTCCCTTGGAGGGAGAGAGGGTTGAAGAGCCAGCCATTGAGTTCATGAGAGAAATATTCCCTGTTCCCTTTACTGGGGTACCCAGTTGGATACTGAGCTACCATGGGCCACATCTGAGCAGGGGTTCTAGGTTATATCTATGCATGGTCCTTGGTTGGAGAAACAGTCTCACAAAAGACCACTGTCCCTAGATATATTTGGTCCTTGTGGGGCGCCTATCCTCTCTAGATCATATTAACTCCCTCTTATTTCATAAGATTCCCTGCATATGAAGCTGAGTATTTTTCTTTCAAGTTGTGTGAAGAATTGTGAAGGTATTTTGATGGGAATTGCATTCTTTTGGCAATATGTTCATTTTCACTATGTTAATCCTACCAATCCATGAGCATGGGAGATCTTTCTACCTTCTAATATCTTCTTCAATTTCTTTCTTCAGAGATTTGAAGTTTTTTTCATATAGGTCTTTCAGTTGCTTCGTTAGAGTCTCCCCAAGGTACTTTATTTTATTAGTGGCTATTGTGAAGGGTTTTGTTTCCCTAATTTCCTTATTGACTCTTTTGTCTTTGGTGTACAGGAGGGCATCTGATTTTTTTTTTTTTGAGTTGATTTTGTATCCAGCCACTTTACTGTAGGTGTTTATCAGTTGAAGGAGTTCTCTGGTTGAATTTTTGGGGTCACTCATGTATATTATCATATGGTCTACAAATAGTAATACTTTGACTTCTTCCTTTCCAATGTGTATCCCCTTCATCTCCTTTAGTTGTCTTATTGCTCTAGCTAGGACTTCAAGTACTATGTTGAAGAGATATGGAGACAATGGGCAGCCTTGCCTAGTCCCTGATTTCAGAGGGATTGATTTAAGTTTCTCAACTTGAAAGAAAAATACTCAACTTTATATGGAGAAATGAAATACCCAGAATCTCCAAAACAATCCTCTACAACAACAGATCATCTGGAGGTATCTCCTTCCCTGACCTCAAGCTGTACTACAGAGCAATAGTAATAAAAACTGCATAGTATTGGCATAGAAACAGTATAGTGGATCAATGGAACCGAATAGAAGACCCAGAAATGAATCCACACACCTATGGAAACTTGATTTTTGATAAAGAAGCAAAAACCATTCAATGGAAAAAAGACAGAATCTTCAATAAATGGTGCTGGTCCAACTGGATACCTGGATGCAGAAAAATGAAAATAGATCCATATTTATCACCTTGCACAAAGCTAAAGTCCAAGTGGATCAAAGATCTCAACATAAAACCAGACACACTAAATTGGTTAGAAGGAAAAGTGGGGAAGACCATGAACTCATTGGTACAGGAGACTACTTCCTGAATAGAACACCAACAGCACAGGCTCTAGGATCAACAATATACAAATGGGACCTCATGAAACTGAAAGGCTTCTGTAAAGCAAAAGATACAGTCATCCGAACGAAACGACAGCCTACAGACTGGGAAAGGATCATTACCAATTCTACTCTGACAGAGGGCAAATATCCAGGATATATAAAGAACTCAAGAAGTTAAAAAGCAAAAAATCAAGAAATCAAATTAAAAAATGGGGTATGGAGCTAAAAAAGAGAAATGACTGGAGAGGATTATAGAATGGCAGAAAAACATTTAAAGAAATGCTCAACGTCCTTAGTCTTCAGGGAGATGCACATCAAAACGACTCTGAGATTTCACCTTATACCCACCAGAACGGCTAAGATCAAAAACTCTAGTGACAAAGCATGCTGGAGAGGTTGTGGAGAAAGAGGAACCCTCCTCCATTGCTGGTGGGAATGCAAACTTGTACAACCACTCTGGAAATCAATTTGGTGCTTTCTTAGACAATTGGGAATAGTGATTCCTTAAGACCCAGCTATACCACTCTAAGGCATATACCCAAAAGATGCTCAAGTACACAACAAGGACATTTGCTCAACTATGCTTGTAGCTGCTTTATTTGTAATAGCCAGAACCTGGAAACAACCCAGATGTCTCTCAGTTGAGGAATGGATTCAGAAATTATGGTCCTTTCACACAATGGAATATTACTCTGCAATTAAAAATGAGGAAATCATGAAATTCGCAGGCAAATGGTGGGACTTGGAAACAATCATCCTGAGTGAGGTATCCCAAAAGCAGAAAGAAACATATGGTATATACTCACTTATATAGACCTATAGGATAGGAAGGTCATGCAGAAATCTACACACCTAGGGAAGATATACAAGAAGGAGGACCCAGGTTGGTATAATCAATGCTCGTTTAGATGAACAAGTGGGATGGACATTGAATGGAGGAGAAAACAAGCAACAGGACAGGAGCTTACCAAAGAGGGCCTCTGAAAGAATCAATATAGCAATGTATCAAAGCAGATATTAAGACTCACAACCAAGCCTTTTGGCAGAGGGCGGGGAATAATAATAAATATAGGGGAAATTAGTAAGACTTGGGGAGAACAAGAATTCCACAAAGAACAAATTGAGCAGGGCACAGGGGTCTTTTACAAGACAGTTTCTCCAACCAAGGACCATGTATGGATATGGCCTAGAACTCCTGCTCAGATGTGGCCCACGATAGCTCTTTGTCCAACTGAAGAACCTAGTAGGGGGAACAGGGAATGTTTCTGTCATGAACTCCATGGCTGGCTCTTTGACCCTCCCCCATACATGCCAGGGATTAACAGCCTGGCTAGATCCCAGGGAAGGACATTGCAGCCAGCCCTGAGGAGACAAGATGAACTGGGGTCCAATGGAAGGGGAGGAGATCCTCCCCAGTTGGTGGACTTGGAGGGGTCTGGGAGGAGATGAGGAAGGGATGGTGAGAATGGGAGGGAAAAAAGGAGGGGACTACGCCTTGGATGCAAAGTACCTAATCTGTGATTGATATAAAAATAAATAAATTACATTAAAAAAAGATTCCCTGCACTCTGCCGAAGTTTTGGTAATGAGTCTAAGTATCTGCTTTGATACACTGCTAGGTAGAGTCTTTCAGAGGCCCTCTGTGGTAGGCTACTGTCCTGTTACTTGTTTTTGCCTAAGTCCAATGTCCATCCCATTTGTCTTTCTAAGTCAGGATTGTTCATCTTACCCTGGGTTTTGTTTCTTGTTTATGTTCTTTAGGTGTATAGATTACAGTATGTTTATCATATCTTATAGGTGTATATAAGTGAGTATATACCATGTGTGTCTTTTTCCTTCTGGGATACCTCAGAATGATATTTTATAGATCCCACCATTTGCCTGCAATTTTTATGATTGTCTTATTATTTTTTTAATATATTTTTTTATATATTTTAATATATAATTTTTTTAATATATTTATTTTTATATCAATCACAGGTTAGGTACTTTGCATCCCAGGCGTAGACCCCTCCCTCATTCCTTCCCACCCTCCCACTCCCTCCCTCATCTCCCTCCTCCCCGCCCCCTCCAAGTCCACCAACAGGGGAGAACCTCCTCCCCTTCCATCCAACCCCAGCTCATCCTGTCTCCTCAGGGCTGGCTGCAATGTCCTCCCCTGGGATCTAGCCAGTCTGTCACTCCCAGGCATGTATTGGGGAGGGTCAAAGAGTCAGCCATCAAGTTCATGACTGAAACAGTCCCTGTTTCCCTCACTAGGGTCTTCAGTCCAACAAAGAGCTATCATGGGCCCCATCTGAGCAGGGGTTCCAGGCCATATC
>CM053743.1:58722433-58754348 GCA_028658305.1 Pachyuromys duprasi
AACAACACCCTTCACAGTAGCCACTAATAACATAAAGTACCTTGATGTGACTCTAACCAAGGAAGTGAAAGACCTGTTTGATAGGTTCTTTTCTGTTATTTGCTCTGGGAGTGACAGACTGGCTATATCCCAGGGGCGGACATTGCAGCCAGCCCTGAGGAGACAGGATGAGCTGGGGTTGGATGGAAGGGGAGGAGGTTCTCCCCTGTTGGTGGACTTGGAGGGGGCGGGGAGGAGGGAGATGAGGGAGGGAGTGGGAGGGTAGGAGGGAATGAGGGAGGGGGCTACACCTGGGATTCAAAGTACCTAACCTGTGATTGAGATAAAAATAAATAAATTTAATAAAAATAAAAATAAAAAAAAATTTAACAAGGCCTCAAAAAGCTCTGAAAGATAACTTTTATTTTCAAATTTGCAATAGCTATACTGGTTTATTTTATACAGAAGAATGTCTACATAATTTTCTGTTATTATGAAGATTTCCCTTTGGGCTATTAAAATTAGCCACTTTTAAGGTCTTTGTCCATATTTGTAATTTCTAATTCTGGGTGTTTTTGAAACTTTTCTCAAACTGAAGTGTAAAAGGAAGCCTTTGTATAGCTCTGAGACTACTATTTGTCTACCAGTAACAAGGCCTGGATTCAAAAACAAACAAAACAACAGCAACAAACACAAAAGTAACAAAAGCAGAAAAAATCTATTCAAGGACACACACACACGCACACACACACACACACACACACACAAACCCACTATGCATTAGCAGTTATATTCGATCAGAAGTCAATAACTCATACGAAGTCTAGTAATTTTTTTTTATCTATTATTTAATGTGAGGTAACTGTTTTTCAACTTATTTGAAAGACTGAAGATTATGAAATTTTTGGGACATGTCTTAAGAAGTTAATATAAAAGTTCAAAGGCAAAGACTAGTTTGAATGATGGACAGAAATTAAAAATGACCAATGGTATAAAACAACATCAAAATATCTAATAGGTTAAATAGCAAAAAAAAGACATCTCCAAAAATTATTTCCTTTTCGCATTTCATATTTTGACCTGACTTTGCTTAGAACAGAGATTTCATTAAATGATGAGCAAGCAAAAGTAATTCAGTTCTTGGTGTCTGGGAACTCCTGAACAATCAGTCTTTAGGGGGTTCTTTCATCAGATCAGAGGATTTGTCTCCTATGCCAAACCATCACTCTAGAAACAACATTATTCTAGCTATATATATTATCTTCCTTTCAACTAACTTAATTTATATATTTTGTGTATATTAATATATTATATATTTGTATATTATATATATTGAGTATATATTATATGTTAAGTTGGAACTTACATAAGTATATTTCAATTTGTTGTTATAAGGTCCTATTTCATTTCACATTTTTCTATTTTTCTTTTATATGCACTGTCTCTAACTTAATAAGCTGTATATTTTAAACTTGAAGGTTAAAATATTAGGAAATATTTTGTTTCACTGTTTTTATAGCCCCAGAAATAACTCAGTCTTTTTAAATTTTATTATTATTTTAATGTTAGTTATAGTTTATTAACTTTGTATCCCTGCTATAGCCTGCTCCCTCATTTCCTCCCAATCCCACCTTCCCTCCCTCATCTCCTCCCTACCCCTTTACAAGTCCACCAATAGGGGAGGACCTCCTCCCCTTTCATCTGAACCTGGTTTATCAGATATCTTCAGGACTGGCTGCAAAGTCCTTCTACTTGGCCTAGGAGGGCTGCTTCTCCCTTGCAGCGTGGGGAGGTCAAAGAACCCACCGAGTTCATGTCAGAAATAGTCCCTGTTCCCCTTAATAGGGTACCTACTTGGATATTGATCTACCATGGGCTACATCCAAGCAGAGGTTCTATGTTATATCCATAGATGGTCCTTGGCTGGAGAGACAGTCTCATAAAAGATCTCTGTGCCCAGATATATTTGGTCCTTGTGAAGCTCCTGTCCTCTCCAGATCATATTAATTCCCCCTTCTTTCTTATGATTCCCTGCACTCTGTGGAAGGTTTGGTAACTCAGTCTCTATAACCTTAGCTGATAGAAATGATTTCTGGTTAATACCTAAAGATTGTTAAATATGTCTCATCACAGAATATTGCTCCATTTAATAAATTATATTTGGAACATTTTTACAATAAAGTTATAAAAGACAATATGAATTTACCTGTGGAGATTGCATTATCTGGCATTCTCTTGATAATAGAAGAGTCTCCTTTGACCTTGACCGGTGTTTTTAAAGAAATAGAATCTTTCACTGATCTTTTTCCTCCATTTCAATGGAGTACTGGCTTTGTTCATTTGTTTCCCCTTTACTTTACACTTAGTACTCATTTTTGTATGTGATAAAATAATGCTGAAATCAACTCTGGATGAACTTCTGTTAATAAGATACCTACATTTAAATTATCTGCATGTGATATTTCAACCAAAGTTATTTCAGATTCATTCAAAATTCACATGCCCTTTCAGTTTCATTCCTATAGTACCATGAAGCCGTTTCAATACAAACATTGGGACAAAATGGAAAATTAGAAGGCTAACATAAATTCTGACATTTGAAATTTTCTCCAAAGCATTTTGATGTGTGAACATTTCATAAAAACCTATCCTAGGCTTTAGAAAAGACTTAAAAAAATGTAGTAGTTGTTAAAGCTTATGGTGTCTTAAATTCTTATCAAAATGTACCTTTAGGTACTATTGTGTCAGGAAAGGCATGTAGAAGAACTGCAAAATGTTTCAAGGGGCAGGGAGAGCATCAGAGTGAGAAAGCAGGCAGGGCACTAGGAGAAGAAGGCACTCCATCAGCTAAGCAAAGCTCATATGCGCTCACAGAGACTGAAGCAGCAACCACAGTGCCTACACAGGTCTGTACCAGGTCCTCTGCATAGATATTATAGCTTTCAGTTTAGAATTTTCATGGGACTCCTGAGTCTGTGAACAATTGAGTATTCTTGTGGTCTCTTTTCCTTGTGTTGGTTAGCGTTGTCCAATTTCAATGTGATAGTTTTTGATGTATCTCATTGTATTTTATTTTGTTAGCTCTTGCTGTTATCCCTTAGAAGTCTATTTTCCTTTTTCATTTTTTCTAGTGAGAAAAAGGGAGTGGATCCCAATCAGATTAAAGGTGGGAATGGGAAGGAGCAGAGAAGGGAAAACTGTATTTAGGATATATCGTATGTGAAAAGAATCTATCTTCAATTAAAGGGGGAAAGGTTTTTTTCTTTTCTTTCTTATGCAAATTTGTAATATAAATTTGCCAGAATATTGCACTTGGCCAATACTGGAGATTCTCTGTGATATAGGTTTCATGATGCTACTCTAGGCCCCTTAATAATATAAAACAATTACTCATTTTAAACAGTAATTAATGGTTGCTGATCTCCATTCTGTGGTCCCTTGAGTGACCTGTATGTTATCATCTCTTTAAAATTTTTTATTTCCCACCTTAATTTTCCATCCATATTTTAATTACTGTCTATATTTTAATTGCAGTTTTAAAGACCATAGAACACTGATGTTTTAATTAACAGAAGATCCACACTGAGAAGAAAAAGGGTTATCAAGTACACAAATTTCAAGATATAAAGTGCTTCACATTTAAGAGGGAATATTTGACCTAACAAATATATACTTTACTAATGAGTGAAACATCTTGTTATAAACTTAAGTTATCACTGATACGAAGAATAGAGTTCCTCAGAAAATTTGAAGACTATTAAAATATCATATTTAAGAAAGGTTAACTGAAATAGGGAAAATACATTTATTCAAGTTTATAATTTTAATTAAACCTTAAACTGAAGAATTATTTCCATGAGTACCATGGTATATGTTATGCTTTCTACTCTGTGGGAAAGACCCAATGTTGTAGTCTTAGATTTTTCACCAAACATACTTTATTTGGGGTTCTTAAGCACCTTTACCTCCCTTTGAACTCCCAAAACCTTAGGTAAGAGATTAGTAGGGAAATGAACCGGAGACCCCTTTTATATACATCTTGCTGATTAGGGTCAATGGGTCTTTAGGGGATTATTGAACTCAGTCATCAGGATACCAGCAGTCCAGTCCAAAGGCCAACAGGAAGCAGGAGCACAAAGTCAGCGAAAGCCTAAAGACTTTGCTGGATTGCACCAAGAAGTTCTGTGGAAGCTCTTTTTCTGCCAAAAAGGAAGCAAGTTGTAGAAGCAGGAAGATCAGCACATCAATGTCAATCCAAATAGAGATGCTTCACTGAACATGGAACTCTATATATTGTCTCTCCTCAAAGTATACCCACAGATGTTCATAGCTAGCCTAAGTCATGCCCCTCCAATGTGAAGACTCACACCAAAACATCATGTGCCCTCTCACAAGTCAACCTACTGAGTCTTCAAGGAAACCAGAAATTTCCATTTCACAATATTGTAAAAAAAAAGTCAAGTTTTAAAATATAATTGTGAATTCTTACTAAACCTACCATGAGATGTGCATTTAGCTTATAAGAAAAGACCTGCTTGTGAAAAATCATACTCAGTAAAAGAGTTGACATAGATCATATGACCTAAAAAAATGTTTGTAGTCAAGAAGTGACATTCTTTTTATTTATTTTTATTTTTTATATTAATCATAGGTTATTTACTTTGTATCCCAGCCAAAAAAAAGTAATGTTCTATTTATTTGCTCTCCTGTAAAAGCTATTGAATCAGACCAACAAGTTAGGTTGCCAAAGTGTTATTCTGTTCTCAGTCATTTATCATCTTATTTTAATTTTCCCAAAGGCATTGAACAGTGTTATTGCCGTTCATTTCTTTGGTATATTCAATTCACATGACATGTTTAACTGAAGCTTTGACTACATGGCAATTGGAAGAACAATTGTTGGATTTTTGAGCCGGTGTGACCAGAAACCTGAGAAAACAAGATTGAATCTACTGAAATCCTCAGTGAAACCACATTAATTTTGACTCAGTATTTCAGATGATTTCATCTTTCCTGGAGATGACAGTGTGGGACAGAGAAAGATCACTTCACAGTGACCCTACCATTCAGAAAGTGAAATATAGAAAGGAGACCAACAAAATTTAGTGCTCAAGATATGTTGCCAACGAAGTAGTTCCTCCAACTAAGTCCTAACGCCTGCCAGTCACAGTCAACCTCTCTATAATGTTCTTATAACATGAATCGAAGAATCAATACACCTATTAGAAGGGGGGGGTCATTATAATCCAATCATGTCTGAAAACTATTTGTGGTATGCATAGAGGTCTACTTGTCTATAAGCCAAAAACAGTCTAACCCAATCAGCATGACAATCAAAATGGATTATCAAAGACTACTGATTATTCTATATCTGTTTTGTTTTGTTTTGTTTTTATTGTTACTGTTTTCTGTTTTTTATATGTGGACAAGTCAAGGTTTCTCACTTATCATTTAAGAAATATTGTTTATTTTGCTTTGTGTTGTCCCCAAAGTTATTTTTAACTTTATAGGTTTCTACTTGTCATGCCTTTAATCTAGTTACAAAGTTTTAGCCAAAACTCTGACTCTAAACTTCTTTGGATGTGAATCATGAATTTTTTTAATTTATTTTATTTATCTTATCTTACCTATTTTTCATCTAATATGTGAAATGTGTCTTCTGAAATAGTGTTTATAGATTAGGGTTATTTTGTTCATTACTGTGTCTAAATCCCTTTTCCTTTGGAAAGTGTTCCACACACATCAAAACCTCCCAAATAAGGGAGATTTTTATGTATTTTTGCAAATACATAAAGAAATGAAAAAATAGAAAAACAAATGCAGAGAGACAGAGGAGAAAATGTTAGGTAAAATGTTTTATAATTACAGGACAAATAAATTTTCATGGAACAGAACAACACATTTTTATGGAAATATAAATCACATGAAAATATATTTGGAATACATTGCTTGAAAAATAATAGAGCAACATTTGATTTTGTAAGCATAAAAATTAAAAAAAATCACCACAGGTGTGAATTATGAAGAAGTTGTAATATGGAGAATTAGTTTCTTCAGATAATAAGTATATGCCTTTTTAGGGGACAAAATATGTTAGCTTTTTTGTAACACCCAAAAATAGAGATTACAGTGACACCACCCTGTGAGGCTTAGGAAGTGAAACTACTAAGATATGTGAAATACTGAGAATGAAGGCTGTATAGTTATTCATAATGTGTAAGATACCACTACTTTTGCCAGAGAGAAGATAACTTTCTGTGCTGGAGTTCTGGATCTTGAGAAAAGGGGTATAATGCTATCACACAAATATTGATTGCAGCACATAACCGTTATGAAAGCAAGAGAAATTAGGATTAGTAATAGATTGCAATATTTTTACGGAGCTTTTTATTAACTTGAAATAACTATGAAAACGAAAGTATGCTATTCTTTAAACAAGGGACTTAAAATGTATGAGACACATATTTATAAAAGCTTTGCTCTAAGAATATGGTACAGAGTCTTTGGGACAAGACAGAGAAAAATAAAGCAGAAACTTAAAAGAGATTTTGTTTTTGTTTTTTGTTTTTTTGTTTTTTTACTGAAAAATCAGAGGATGACGTTTGGGTTCGCTGATTTACAGAACAGTTGAATAAACAATGTACAAAAGAGAGAAAATGTCCCACCTCCACAGAAGGTATAAAAACTTCCTTGTGACAGGTGCATATGATAGAAACTTTTTAAATAGTCAAGAAGAGGGGTTAGGTGCTGCAAGTATAAAGTGACTAACTGGAATGTTCAGTGGTGTCCCTTGTTTGGAGTATGCTTTTTTTCCTATCCCTCAGTGTTCAGAAAAGTGTGACAAACTATTCACCATTTATTATGACAGAAAACATCTCAATTATAATTAACACAGACAGAATATATTTCTGTGTATAAGGCAAAGAAAATAACAATAGCTAAGAAGTGTCGATTAATCTTCACATATTAGAACAGATTATTATTAACTGGTCAATGACAGTGGGTCAGGGAATAAACTGTGCTGAACAGAGGGATCTGTGCATGTTGAGTTTTCAAGTTTTCTAGCTAGTATTCTAGATATATATTTTAGGTAAAATTGATAGATATTAAGGTAGTAGTCCTAATGGGAATAGTATGTTAAAAGTAGTAAAATAATTTGTTTTAATGCCTTCTTAATTTTTAGAAAGGAATGTCTCCTGAGAGTGGACTTTGCTAAGCTATGTAAGCAGCCATACTTACTTACTGGGCCAAGGTCACCTGATATGGCCTCAAGGAATTAAACCAGGTTGGTTGGAGGGGCCAGAGCAAGACTGAGGATATCACAATTTTATTGATAACAGTCAGATATATTATACCTTTACCAGAAACGGAATATAATACAATTGCTAGAATCAATATGAGGTAGTTGATCAAAGATATTGTGATGGGTAAATCTCATTGTTAACCTGCATGACACCCAATATTTTTGTTTCAAGAGACATTTTTGAAATATTATCATGTCTTGAAAATGAAAAGCCCAATAGTCATAGGACATTTGCTTTTTTAAATCACTAATATTCAGTTGAGAAATAAATAAAAGTAACAAAATGTAAATATTTAGCTTAAGAAAGTCATGAGAAGATACATAGAGCAAGTAAAGTAACCTTTGTTCACTTCATGTAATTGTCATTTCAGAGGCTTACTGCTGAATAAGCTCAGCCTTTCTAGCTCATTCTGAACTGTGGCTGCCTGCTTCATCTGAGCTGTTTTGTATCGAACTCCTCTACAAGCTAACTGATACAATCTTGCTTTTCTCTGCTTATTACTGAAATGGTCTGCTTACTGCTTACTGAAATGGCCTCAACCTAACTTTGGCAAATTGTTCTAATCATTGGTTCCTTCTTATTCTTTGGCTTCAGCTGCCTTCGCTGACCTGCACCAAACTTCATGAACTCATGAACTTAACTCCAATGAACTACTGAACAAACTTAACTGTACTGCCCTGGCTGTGCACTGGCTTCCAACTGACTGAAGTGAATTCAACTCACTTAGCTCCACTGAACTGCCTGTCTCTGCACTCTCTTTTGTTTAATTAAATTTTTATTTTTTATAGTAATTACAGTTTATTCATTTTGTATCTGAGCTGTAGCCCTCTCCATGATTCCCTACCAATCCCACTCTGCCTCTCTCATCTCCTCCCATGCCCCTCTCCAAGTCCACATACAGGGGAGGTCCTCCTCTCCCTACATCTGGCCCTAGCCTATCAGGTCTCATCAGGATTGGCTGCACTCTCTCAAATCTTGTTTCTTTCCTGTGTTCTTGTGAGAGTTGGCTGTATCCTATTAGGTCAAACCTTTCTCTGATTTATCACTTTGTCTGTCCCTCAATTACTGGTCACTTTCAAACATGGATGGTTCCTCTACCAACAAATTTTACTTTCTTTTTTTTTTTTTACATCTTTTTTTTTATTTAATTTATTTATTTTTATCTCAATCACAGGTTAGGTACTTTGAATCCCAGGCGTAGCCCCCTCCCTCATTCCCTCCGACCCTTCCACTCCCTCCCTCATCTCCCTCCTCCCCGCCCCCTCCAAGTCCCAAATTTTACTTTCAATGTTAGTGATTAAAAGTGTTTACTAAGGGCATGTGTGTATCCCAGCCAGAGGGATTAAAGGTGTGCAGCATCACTGCATTCCAGCCTGATCACCTAGAATTCGAAGGTCTTTGGATGTGATCATAGCATCCATGTTGTTGGATTAAAATGCCTCTCTATAGCATATGTACATTTTCTGTAGCAGTTCTCCTGTTGCCCTAGCCCAAACTGGTTATTGCACATTCATCTAAGCATATATAATTTTGAAGTGCATCATATATGAAGGAACACATTTGATGGAAATATTTTGAGTGGGAGTTGCTCTTCCTCTGCTTATCCCAATCACTATCTTTTTTCTTCCCTCCAAATGTGCTGGTCATATCAGGACTTCAGTAGTTCAGCTTAGGTTTCCTCGTATCAAGAATTAGCCATCTACTTTTGTAATCTAAGAACTCTGAAATATTCTGTCAATCTCAGTAGATGATCAATGTGATTCATGACATAAACAATATTAGAGGAAAGTAGATGCCCATTTTAGTAGATTCTGGAAAATCATTTGACAAATTTTACATACACACACATGCATACTCACACACATTAGCAAACTTGTAATGAAAAAAAGAGGAATGTTTAATCAGGGAACATGTATAAATTCATTTATATTTTTTCATTGAACATTGTATTTTGAAGCCCATATGCTATATTGTGTAGCTAAATAATAAATTTTAATATCAATATGTTCTATCCTTTTACTGTGTTATATTTTCAAAATAGTGAAGAATATTTAGCTTAATCATTATTTAGAAATAATTAATTTCATGGAAAGTGTAAAATGTAGTAACATGAAAACACCAAAAATTCAAGTTGTAATCATAGATGTATGCGAAGATTCCCAAGACGATAGCATAGGCTAGCCAGGTCTTCAACAAGATTGTAGGAGAAAACTACCTCTAACCAAGGAAACATATACACATATAGATAAGAATCACACAGAGTTAATAAAATGTAACTAATAATAATAAAAATAAATTAATAAATTTCAGATTGAAAAAAATCACACAGAAGACGAAATAGACAAAAACAAGGAAACATTGTAGCATGCAAAAAAGCAATTTTTAAAAGAGAATATTTCAAAATCCTGTAATCCATTAGTTTGAAAAACGTAAATATATGGATGCATTTTTTGATTAAGCTAAACAACTAAAAATAAACCAAGAAGTCAACAATCTAAACAGACACATAACAAATGGGGAGATTAAAATATTAAGAAAAAGACAATGTCCAGGGAGAAATTGATTCCCAGCAGAATTTTATGAGAATTTCAAAAAGAGCTTAAGGAAATCTTTCTAAAACAATAAAAAGAATCTGAAGACATAATAATCACTCCAATCTCCTTTTACAAAGCAAGTATCATTGTAATGCCCAAACCAAGTAAAGATACAAAAAAACTAAGAAAGAAGGAAAGAAAGAAAACTAAAGAGCAATATTCATGATGAATGCAGATTTTAAAACATTCAATAAAATACTTGCAAACAAAACACAATTATCAAAAATGTTATTAACCATGACAAAGTTGGTTTATCCTTTTAATAATAGGGATAGTTCAACACATATAATTTAATAAATAAATTAACCATACACGTGAGCTTAAAGACAAAAATTCCATGTATATCTCAATAGATGTAGGAATAACCTTGGACCAAATACAAAATTCCATACTAATAAAAAAATCCTAAAGAATGTAGTAATTGAGGAAGCACACTCCAACATGATAAAAAGTTTGTATGAGAAACCCACATTATCATAAGTAGAAAATCCTTGCAACAATTCTACTGAAGTGAGGAATGAGACAAGATAGCCCATTATACCCACTCCTTTTAAATTTTCTTGTCAAAATATTTGATGGAACAATAAAGCAATTAGAACATTATAAGTAGAAATGAAGAACTCTTTTGAAATTCAGACAATATGATAATACACTTTAGAGATACCAAAATTTCTACCACTTATAAGTGAGTATATAGCATGTGTGTCTTTTTGTTTCTGGGATACCTCACTCAGTATGATCTTTTCTAGATCCCATCATTTGCCTGCAAATTTCATGATTTCCTTGCTTTTAATTGCCGAGTAGTATTGTATTGTGTAAATGTATGCCTTCCACAGTTAAGGGACATCTGTGTTCTTTCCAGATTCTGGCTATTATGAATAAAACTGCTATGAGCATGGTTGAGCAAATGTACTTGTATACTTGAGCATCTTTTGAATATATGCCTAGGAGTGGTATAGCTGAATCTTGAGGTAGCACTATTCCTAATTGTCTGAGAAAGTGCGGGATAGAATCCAAACATTTACTTTCTGGAACTGAGTATAGAACTTATTATTTAGATCCCAAAATAGATACATCCATCTCTCATACTAATGAGATAAAAGAGACAAATAATTTCAATCATTAGTTTTAATTTCTTACTGTTTTTCAAAAATATCATGGTATATAGCCTGGTAAATAATTTGTTTATTTTCATAGACTATCAAATATTTGCTCAAAACATATAATGCCAAAAAGAAAATAAGAGATGATCAGCATTGCTTTATTTTGTCAGTCAGTCTAAGATGATGCAGACAGTCCTGCACAGCACACTAATTATATAAACTGACAGTTACCGTAGCACACAACAGTAAGTGGTGGTGTTTTGATATTCTCTGTATAATACTAAATAGATATTTATCCATGTAATATTTAAGTATTTAGAAATGTGTGCATCTTTCTCCTTTTATCATATTTTCTCTTTTTATTTATTTTTTAATTACTAAACGACCCTCTAGAAAACATTTAGTAACTCTGATTATATTTTGTTTCTTGCTAGCCAAGTTTATAAGTACCAGAATGAATTGAAAACACGTAATTAATTAAAATACGGGGTCACTATAACCATAGCACAGTGGTTAAAACCCCTTGATGCTATTGAACTCTGTTTCAATATATTTTCGAGCATGGCTGCTCACACTCACCTTCTAGTGGAGCTCCAATAGGGCGTGTTGTGGGGTCAGGAGCACAACTTCTTGCCTCTGCAGGAACCAGATAGGCATAAGGGGCATGAAGATACATGTAAGAACTTACACATATACATAATATAAAAAAGAAACAAATAAATATTAAAAGAAAAATAAGATTTCTTAAAATTTTACTTATAAAAATCTAGATAAATTAATATTTAATAGCACAATATTAACTGAATATGTTTTTTCATAAGGCTAAGAAAGCATTTCTTAGTTCCATATCACAATGGCACTTCCACAGTTTCAAAGCTCAGTGAACTACATATCTTTTCTACATTTTCTTACAAACCTTCTGAAAATACAATAAACCAATTGTTGCCTGTGGTGTCTTTTTATTTTCAATTTGAAAAGTTACAAATGTTTCTCTTATTAGAACATACAGAAAAAAGTACTCATATTTCAAAGAGCACCCTTTCAGGACTTCTGGGAAATTGCAGACCTTGCTTTTAATATCTAAATAGAAGATATTATGTGTAAAATTACAAATGTACCTTTAATCATAAAACAAATTTTTAAACAGGAAACATACTCTAAATCTTGAATAAGTTGATATTTTTTGGTTCTTTGAAAGAAAACATTTTATGGAGAAAGAAAACCCTTCATACACAGCACAAAAGTTCAATAGTTGAGCACTTTGATTTGTGAAAGAGAGAATAGAGTTGCATTTTCCTCTTGCTGAGTTAAAAACTAAAATAAAAAACCATAGATGTTAGAGATCAAACATAACAAGGTTTTGGAAAGCAGAGAGATGAAAGCAACTGGCTACAGTCTCTGGATTGAAAAGTTGGCAATGTGTCCCTGGGGGTTCCAATTGCCTCAATCAACCCAAACTTGGAGTTGAAGAAGCCAACCACCTGGGAGTGTCTTTGAATGACGGCAATAAAAGCCACACATAAAATATTCTTCCTCTATGCAGCAAACCAGAATAAGGCGATGAAGCAAGACAGGTAGAGGTGAATAGTTCCACTCTAAACAATATCACAAAACACCTGCAGCCTCTCTCATCACAGGAAAGCTCTAGTATGAAGCCTTGTGACACTTCTGGCTAGACAATAATATTTTGCAGCTCACCAACCATGCCAAGGAGTGAGTATTTTAATGAAAAGAATATTGAGGTGCAATTTCCATCCTCATCTGTTATAGGGAAAATTTCCTTATCTTTTGTATCACTATACTAGGCATTTCTGCCAGTTGTGGCACATGCTTCCATAATAACTGTGCACCCAGCCCAAAACAAAACAAAATACCTGTGTCTACAGATATCAGGAGTACACTGTGCAGCCCTCGCCAAGAACAGTACCAGTCATTTGAATGTCAACAAGGCCTATTTGATGATCCTGGATATTGACCTGTGTCTTTCCTCTATCATGCTTGAGGTACTTAATTTTGGATAACAGGGAGTTATGTTAGGGGAAAACTGAGTAAAGAACAGGCAAAACTGGATCTACAGTGCTGCAACTGGTTACTGCAAGGTACATAAAATATGGAAGATTTGAGTTATTTATATAATTTACTTAAAATATAAATACAATTAATTTTTAGAAACAGCTATGTTCTTAATTTAAATTTTAAATAATTTTACTATGTTTGATTTTATGTATATGTGAGTGAAAGAGATGGAAAGAAACAGAGAGACAGAAAGAGAAAGAGAAAGAAAGAAAAAGAGAGAACCTTACAGAGGTTAGAAGTTAATCTTTAGGTTGGAGGCATCAAACTCGGGTCATCAGGCTTGACAGCAAGTGCTTTCACCCATCACACCTTCTCCCAGGCCCAACAATGTTATCTCTTAATGCGTAATTCACCTTTTTGTTTTAGATATTGCTTCCGTCTGTTTTATTTTGCTGTATCAAAACAACGAGAAACTGGGTTCCTAATAAAGAAAAGTATATATGTTTCACAGTTTGAGAAGGTAAAACTCCTAAGTCATGCACAATACATAAGAGCTGAGTACTGTGTCACATAGCAGGAAAATGGGTGAAACAGAGTGGTGTGCTAAACAGGATGAATAAGTGAGCTGGGAGAACTAAACTCACATTGCAGCAAGCCTTTCAGAATATAACCCTTGTAGCGCTCAAAAGCAAAGCTGTTGTTTCTTCCTAGTCATCAATCTCTTCCAAGATGACAGACTAAGTCACAACTTAGTCACTTTTCCACAGGCCACTACTCTGAAAGACACAACCCTTCCATCCTGGGAACTAACATTTTCTAGAATATGGCCGTCCCAAGCCACACATGAAGAGGATCCAGGCAGTCCTCATGAGACTTGATAAATTAGAGGAGATGGCAAGGGAGGAGAACCCCCCTTTCAGTGCACTAGGGGAAGGGGATGGGAGGAAGAGGCAGAGAGGGAGGCAGATCAGGAGGAGATGAGGGAGGGGTCTGGAATCGGGATACAAAATTAATAAAATGTTATCTTGTATAGAAGCAGATGCTGAGACTCATAGCCAAACATTGGGCAGAGTGCAGGGACTCTTATGGAAGAAGGGGGGAGGGGTAGAAAGACCTGGAGGGGACAGGAGTTCCACAAAGACACAAACAGAGAGAAAAAAAATATGGGACCAGGGGGGCTTGCAGAGACTGATAATCAACCAAGGACCATGCATGAAGAGGATCTAGACCCTGTACGCAGATGTAACCCATCAGCATATCAGTCACCATGGGGGTTACCTAGTAAGGGAAGCAGGGGCAGTTTCTGGCATGAACTACATTGCTAGACAGTCCTGATGAGACCTAACTCGGCTAGGGTCAGATAGTAGGGGAAAAGGACCTCCCCTAGCAGTGGATAGTAGGGGACAGACATAGGAAGAGAAGAGGGAGAGGGTTACAGCTGGGATAAAAAGTGAAAAATTGTAATAAATAATAACCATTTTTTGAAAACAATATTTATCAGAGCACAGTGATTTAATGAGATGTTCATGTGTTAAAGTCTGAAATTCTACTTTCTTTCTCTCTTTTCTTTCTTTCTTTCGTTTCCTTTGGGAACACAAGGCTACATTAATGTACCCAGAATACCAATATCCAAGCAATTTGGATAATTAAGCATTTTCTAAATGCCGAGAGTAGATGGAAATTGTCACAGCACATTTTGAACAATGAATGTGACCTTTGGTATAAATTGGTGTTTTTATTTATCATTGTTAATTTTCAGTTTTAATTACCAGAAAAAATAGTATCAACACTAGAAATTAAAAACTAGGCTATTGAATCTCAATTAATCAAATTTAATATCAAATTCAATAAAATTAGTGTCTCAAGAGAATATTCAAGAAATTAAAGGAAAAATTCAGAAGACAAAAAACCCTTAATGTGGAGATTTGTAGTGAAGATTGTTGCATGACATGACGGTGGGGATCATATATTTACGTTAGATGACTTTGAAATTTAACATTAGTGGTTAGGGCTCTATCAAATACCCATAACCACACTAAGAAATAGTAATAATATGCAGTATAAATTTAAAGAAAACTACTTTACAATAAGAATAAAATTATTACAGGATCAAACTTGTCCCAAGGGAATAATTAAGTCACCCAGGCTGTTTCTGAGGCTATTGGTGGTCCTCCACAAACTGAGGGTATGGGCTTCTTGATGAACACAACACCGACACAATACATTGAAAATGGATAAGTCAAGCTGGTGCCTACCTAACCTAGCACCGTTACCCATACAGACTATTTATTGTTCAGGTACTAGAAAGTACATTGCATGCTACCAAAGGAGAAAGGTAAATACTGACCCATCTACAAACCTTTTGAACTGCAAGTGTTTCCAGCCTTCAAGATACAGTGGTGCAACAGTGGCAAAAGACTTGTGTGAGTATCCAACAAATATCTGATATGTTATGGCCCATTTGACGTGGTGGAACCCATATTTAACACTCTTTTATGGCCAAGAACCTGAGACTACACACCACAGGGACAAAGAGGGAAAACCAAACATTACTGCTCTGCTAAAGAAAAACAGCAATAAAATGACTCTTAAAGGCATTTTGCTGTATGCAGACCTGTGCCTTGTCTAGCCAGTATTAAAGAAGCTTACGCCTGCAACAGACAAAAACAAAGACAGAGACTCACAGCCAGAAAAGACAAGAAAGTGAGAGACTTTGGAAATGTCTTGAAATGGGATGTTCCCATTAAATCCTTTCTCTTAGGGCTCAGGGAACTCTGTGGAAGAGGAGGCAGAAGGATGTAAGAAACAGCAGAATGGACAGCAAGGAATCAAGGCCTTCGAAACATTCAGTGCTGACACACATGAATTCAGAGAGAAAAAATTGCCACTTGCAAAGAAAAAAAAAAATCCCCACAGGAGTCTAACTGGTATTACAAACCACCCTTCAAGGCTGGTCCCATGCCCAGCAATAGAGCCCTATTGAAAAAGAACTCATTGGCATTGTTAGAGGTTCTTTGTCTCAGAATGTCAAGTCAGGGCTATTGTTTTAGTATTGCATTTCCTTTGCATATTCCGGTTCCTAGTTATGAGTTTTTATGCCATTTCTCTGTGTGTAAACCTGTATGTTATGCATTTATGTGTATTTCTTTTGCTTTTCGCTTGGCTCCTTTCTTATCTGCTTTGTGAAATTCTAATTTGCTTGTTTTGGATTATGTTATTTATTTTATTTTTGCTTGCATTATATGCCCCTTTGTTTTCAGAGGAGATACAGAAAGCATGCGGCTGAGGGTGGAAGAAGTGGAGAGTAAAGGGATAGGAGCTGTAATCAGAATATATTGTAGGAAAAAAGTCATTTTTCAGTCAGAGAAAACAAACCACCTTTTTCCAGAATAATAATTTTCATGTTGCTGTTATTTTGTCTGTTCAGGAAACGGTAACTTAAAGTCAAAAGTATTCATTTAGTAAAGGTACTGATGATGTGCAGATGATTAAAAAGATTATTCTAAGATACTAGTAACTCTAATGACATCACTGTTATAATATGTGGATTTTTGTCTTGAAAAACAATTAGTAAATTTTAACTTTTATTCATATGTTATATTGATCTAGTAACAGTATTTCTATTGATATATAGATTTTTTGATTTATATGTGAAAAATGTTTTTCTGATTTGATTTCTCGGGTTAGATTTCCCTACTATGATCATTATTCTGCACGATACGTGTTTGAGAATGCCACTATTTTAAATTAATTAATTAACTAATTAATTAATTAATTAATTGATGTATTTATTCACTTTACATCCCGGTCATAGCTTCATCCCTCCTCACCTCCCAGTCACACCCTATGTCCCTCTTCCCCACCCCCCTACCCTATTCCTCAGAAAACGGGAGCTCGAGTTCTTATACGTGTCAGCTCATCAAGTCATATCAGGGCTGAGCATGTCTTCTTCCCCTATTGCCTAGCAAGGCAGTCCCTCCAGGAAGAAAGTAATTGAAAAGCGGGGAAGAGAGTCCATGCCAGAGAGAGCTCAGCTCCCCTTACTAGGGTACCAACATGAGGCCTGAGCTGCCCATCAGTTACATCTTTGTAGGGGGACCAGTTCCAGTCCATGCAAGATCCTTGGTTGGTGCTTTAGACTCAGCGGGCCACTCTTGGTCGTGTTGATCCTCTTACGAAGCTCCTATCACCTCCAGGTTATTTTTATCTCCCTCCATCCACTTCTAGAAGACTCCCAACCCCTTGCCCAATGTTTGGTTGTCTCAACATCTTTTTCAAGATGCTGCTGCATGGAGCGTCTCAGAAGATGGGTCTGCTTGACTTTTGTCTGCAAGCATAGCAGAGCATGATTAATAGGTTCAGGGTTTGGTTCTCTCCCTTGTGTTGGGGTTTGGGTTGGGCCAGGCATTGTTTGGACCTTCCTTCAATCTCTGCTCTAATTATTCTGTCTTTATCGCTGCACATCTTGTCAGGGTGAATTTCGGGTTGAAGATTTTTGTCAGTGGGTTGGCGTCCCCCTAACTCTACTAAAAAACTTGTCTAGTTAGATGTCCTCTTATGTCTCTGTGGTCCCTGCTACTAGCTAAAGCTCTGCTATCATCTAAAGCATCTCTCATATCCCCCAAGAGCCTACCTTGATTTAGGTCTCAAGCTTGTCCAAGAGACACCCTTACCCACAATTTTTTTCTTTGCTTTATAGTCCTTTTGTCCCCAGTCTCCCCAGGTATGATCTCCACTCATGTATCTCTCTGGTTTTCCTCTCCTACCTTCTTCCATTTCTTCAACCATTACAACTGTCTGTTCTATTTTTCCCCTTTGTGTGAAATTTATGCATCCTCCCTTGGATTCTCACTTAGGTTCTTTGGGTCTATGCCTTATAGTCTGTTTTTCCTGTACTATATATATGGCCAAAATCCTCTTATAAGTGAGTATGTACCATGCCTGTCTTTCTGCTTTTGGGTCACCTCACTCAGTATGACTTATTTTAATTCCATCCATTTGTCTGCAAATTTCATTTCTTTGTTTTTAATAGCTGAGTAGTATTCCATTGTGTAAATGTATCACAATTTCTTTATTAATTCTTTGGTTGAAGGATATCTAAGTTCTTTCCAGTTTCTGGCTATTATGAACCATGCTATGAACATGGTTGAGAAAGTGCCCTTGCTTTATGGTGGAGCATATTTTGGGTATATACCCAGGCGTGGCAAAGCTGGATCTTGAGGTAGAGCTATTCCCAATTTTTTGAGATAGTGCCAGGTTGATTTCCAAGAGGCTGTGGAAGTTTGTGCTCCCACCAGCAATGGAGAAGGGTTACCCTTTCTCAACATCTTGCCACCCTGTGCTGACACTAAGTTTTTTATTTTAGCCATTCTGAGGGTGAAAGATGAAATCTGAGTTGTTTTGATTTGCATTTCCCTGATGGGTAAGGACACTGTGCATTTCTTTTTATTTTATTTTTTACAGTTTACTCATTGTATATCCCAATTTTAGCCCCATCCCTCAACTCCTCCAGTCCTCCTCTCTTTCCCTCATCCCTTGTATCCACTTCTCCTAGTCCACTAAAAGGAGGAGTTCTCCTCCCTGGCCATATGCCCTTAGCTTATGAAGTCTCACGTCAGGCATTTGATACTCTTCTGTTGAGAGTTCTTTGTTTAGCTCTGTGCCCCACTTTTTAATTTGGATATTTTGTTTGATAGTGTTAAATTTATTGAGTTCTTTATATATCTTAGATATTAACCCTTTGTCAGATGAGAGATATTAAAGATCTTTTTCAAATCTGTAGACTTTCATTTTGTTCTATTGATAGTGTCCTTGGTCTTTCAGAAGCTTTTCAGTGTCAAGAAGTTCCATTTATTAATTGCTGATCTTAGAGCCTGAGCTGTTGGTATTCTTTGGTGTGTTCTTTTTGTCCTAGAACTTTCAACTGGTAGTATGGGTTCTTTACAATTTCTTTATGAAGGTGCTTAGTGCCATGAACATTCCTCTTAGCATTGATTTTATTGTGTTCCATAAGTTTGGGTATGTAGTGGCTTCAGTTTTACTGAATTCTAGAAAGTCTTTAATTTCTTTCTTTATTTTGTCCAGTTGGTTATTGAGTAGGGAATTGCTCAGTTTACATGAGTTTGTAGGCTTTTTGATGTTTCTATTATTGAGTTCCAGCCATAATCTATAGTGTTTTGACATGATGCAGGTGGTTATTTCAATCTTCTTGTATCTTTTGAGGTTTACTTTTTGACAACGCATATGGTCAGTTTTGGAGGATGCTCCATGAGGTGCTGAGAAGAAGGTATATTCTTTTATGTTTGAGTAAAATGTTCTGTAGATATGTTAGGTCCATTTTATTCATGATATCTTTTAGTTACATTATTTCTCTATTTAGTTTCCGTCTCAATGATCTGTCAATTAGTGAGAGTGGGGCATTGAAGTCTCCCACTACTAAAGTGTGGGATTCAATATGTGAGTTAAGCTTTATTAATGTTTCTTTTACTAATGTGGGTGTCCTTGTGTTTGGGGCATAAATGTTTAGAATTGAGACATCATCTTGCTTCATTTTTCCTTTGATTATTGTGAAGTGTCCTTCCCCATCTCTTTTCATTAGATTTTATTGAATATCTTTTACTAAGAACTAGAATAGCCAGCTTGCTTCTTTGGTCTGTTTGCTTGGAATACCTTTTTTCCAGTCCTTTACTCTTCAGTTATACCTCTTTCGCAGAGTTGTCTTTCTTTTATGCAGCAGAATGATGGGCCCTGTTTTCGCATCCATTCTGTTAGCCTGTGTATTTTTATTGGAGAGTTGAGGCCATTAATGTTGAGAGATATTAATGACTAGTGGTTGTTAGTTCCTGTTTTTTTGAAGTTGGTGGTGGTAGATTGTGCTTCCTTTCTTTTGGCTTTGCAGATGTGGTATTATTTATTTCCTTTGTTTTCTTAGGTATAGTTATGCTCTTTGGGTTAGAGTTTTCCTTCTAGTATTTTCTGTAGGGCTAGATTTGTGAGCGCCAATAACTTTTATCTGTATCCTACAACAAGAGATGAATTATTTCAAGAAACATGGTGATTGTTGTTGTTCTTTGGTTTCATAGGAGACCGCAATTAAAAATTTAATGTTTGAGATTACTATTGACTATGGACCGTCTTGATGTTGGTATCACTACATTTTACTTTATACAATGCACATGAAGCTTTGAGAAGAAGGGCTAGAAAATTACAGTATACTAGTATCATTTTGGGGAGTGTTGAAATGTTTCAGCAGCTAAAGCACTTATTCTTTTTCAACCCGGGTTTGGTTCCTAGCTACCAAACCTTATAAGCTTATGTCTGTCTGCTTATAAGCACCTGCCATGTTCTGATCTCCATGTAGGTAGTAAGCATGTATGGAGGCAAAACACTCATATGTTGCACAAAAATGTTTAAAATTCTTTTCAAAATATGGGAAAGATAAAGAACACTAAAGGTGATTGAGAAAGCCACAGAGAAAGAAATTTTATGCTTAAAATAGATATATATTTGTGTATGCATATATAAATAATTTAAATGAAGTTAAGCTACATGGAATGATAAAGGTCCTCTTAAATGCAATAGATTATCTAGTAAAAACCTGAGTGCTAAGCACGAAATACCTGTGTCCACAAAATTTAAAATAATATAGAATAAATATGGTTGTTGCCTTTGATTATTTCCAAGAACTTGAAAGTATATGTATATATACACACACGTATATATATAGTGTGTGTATGCATGTGTGTGTGTTGGTGTACAATAACTCTTAAGGAAGAATTCATGAATTTGATAGGAAATTGGGGAACACAGAAACATTTAGTAAGTGAGTGTGCAAGATAGAAATGATGCAAGTATAGTATTCATGCAAAAAATTAGAAATAATTGTAATGGTAAACAAAGAATGCTTATACTTGATCATCTGATTACATCAATTTAGGTGGAATGTTTTGTTCATGCTTAAGACACTATTTTCTGGTGACCTAGATTATACAAATAGAGAAAGAGAGTGCATAGCATTTTTTTTTAATTTATGTTCTCTGCTTCCTGATTCTGGGAACAATACAAACAGCTGTTTCAAGTTTCTACCTTGATTTTCCCACTATGAACTGTAATACATAATAAACTTTCCTTTAAAACAATAAGAAATGGAAGATTAGTTACAATGTTTGGATGCCATTTTACATTCTCATTTCAACATTATTGCTGTTTTTTGAAAAATTTGTTCTAGTTTATATTACTTTCTCCCTATATTTGCAATTATTGTTCCAGACTGATTTATTAAAAGGGCAGGCTTTTGCCATGAGACAAGTGGCATTTTTGTTGCTATAGTCCCTGTAACCCTATTCTTCACATTATCTCTTATGTCTTGATTTGTATTAAAACTGTATTACATGACTTTGTAAAATGGATTTAAATTCTTTTTTTTTCTTTTTTAATTTTTTACTAATCACAGTTTATTCACTTTGGATCCCAGCTGTAGCCTACTCTCTCATCCCCTCCCAATTCCACTCTATCCCCTCATCTCCTCCCATGCCCCTCCCCAAGTCCATTGATAGGGGAGATGCTCCTTCCTTCCATCTGACCCTAGCCTATCAGGTTTCTTCAGGACTGGCTGCATTGTCTTCCTCTGTGGCCTGATAAGGCTGCTCCACCCTCACAGAGAGGTGATCAAAGAACCAGACACTGAAGTCAGGTCAGAGAGAGTCCCTGTTCTCCTTACTAGGGTACCCATTTGGACATTGATCTGCCATGGGATACATCTGTGCAGGGGTTCTAGGTTAAATCCATACATGGTTGGAGAAACAGTCTCAGGTAAGACCCCTGTGTCCTGATATATTTGATCCTTGTGAAGCTCCAATATTCTCCAGATCATAATAACTCCCCCCTTTTCATATGATTCCCTGCCATCTGCTGAAGGTTTGGTTATGAGTCTCAGTTTCTGCTTTGATACACAGAGGCCCTCTGTGCTAGGATCCTGTCCTGTTACTTGTTTTCTCCTACATCCCATTTGTCTTTCCAAGTGAGGATTGATCATCTTACCCCAGGTCCTCTTTTTTGTTTATCTTCTTTAGGTGTATAGATTTCAGTATGTTTATCATATCTTATAGGTCTAAATAAGTGGATATATACCATGTGTGTCTTTCTCCTTCTGGGATACCTCACTCAGAATGACATTTTCTAGATCCCACCATTTGCATGCAAAGTTCATTATATCTTCTTTTTAAATTGCTGAGTAGTACAACATTGAGTAAAAAATACCACACTTTCTGTATCCATTCCTCAGTTGATGGATATCTGGGTTGTTTCCAGGTTCTGGTTATTACAAATAAAGCTGCTACAAGCATGGTTGAGAAAATGTCCTTGTTGTGTACTTGAGCAACTTTTGGATATATGCCTAGGAGTACTATAGCTGGGTTTTGAGGAAGTGCTATTCCTAAATGTCTGAGAAAGCACCAGACTGATTTCCAAAGTGGTTGTACCAGTTTACATTCCCACCAGCAATGGAGGAGGGTTCCCCTTTCTCCACAACCTCTCCAGCATGTGTTGTCACTTAAGTTTTTGATCTTAGTCATTTTGATGGCTGTATGGTGAAATCACAGGGTCGTTTTGATTTGCATCTCTCTGATGGCTACGGATGTTGAGCATCTCCTTAAGTGTTTCTCTGCCATTCTATATTCCTCTACAGAGAAATCTCTGTCTAGCTTCATACCCCATTTTATAGTTGGATTGCTTGATTTATTGCTTTTTAACTTCTTTAATTCTTTATATATTCCTGATTAGTCCTGTGTCAGATATAGGGTTGGTGAAGATCCTTTCCCAGTCTGAAGGCTGTCTTATTGTTTTGAGAACAGTGTCTTTTGCTTTACAGAAGCTTTTCAGTTTCATGAGGTCCCATTTACTGATTGTTGCTCTTAGAGCCTGTGCTGTTGGTGTTCTGTTCAGGATGTTGTCTCTTGTGCCAATGAATTCTAGGCTCTTCCCCAATTTTCCTTCTAAACAATTTAGAGTATCAGATTTTATGTTAAGGTCTTTGATCCACTTGGAGTTTAGTTTTGTGCAGGGTGATAAATATGGATCTATTTTCATTTTTCTGTATGTAGAGATTCAGTTGGACCAGCACCATTTGTTGAAGATACTGTCTTTTTTCTATTGAATGGTTCTGGCTTCGTTGTCAAAAGTCAAGTATTCATAGGTGTGTGGGTTTATTTCTGGGTCTTCTATTCGGTTCCATTGATCCTCCTTTCTGTTCAAAATATAAAAGAAATGGACAAATTTCTTGATAGATTCCTTCTACCAAAACTAAGTAAAGATCAGGTAGAAAGATTGAATAAACCTTTATCCCCAAAGGAAATAGAAGAAGTCAACTGTCTCCCTTCCAAAAAAAGCTCTGGACCAGATGGATTCAGTCTAGAATTCTACAAGTCCTTCAAAGAGTGGTAACTCTGATTCTCTTTACACTATTACACAAAATAGAAATAGAAGGAACATTAGCAAACTCATTCTATGAAGCCACAATCACCTTGATACCTAAACCACACAAAGATCCAACAAAAAAAGAGAATTTCAGACCTATCTCTCTTATGAACATTGATGCAAAAATACTCAATAAAATACTTGCAAACCGAATCCAAGAACACATCAAAGAAATCATCCACCATGACGAAGTAGGCTTCATCCCAGGCATGCAAGGGTAATTCAACATACAAAAATTCATCAATGTAATCCACCATATAAACAAACTGAAGGAGAAAAACCGCATGATCATCTCCCTAGATGCCAGAAAAAGCATTTGATAATATCCAACACCCATTCATGTTTAAAGGCTTGGAGAGATCAGGGATACAACACACATACCTAAACATAGTAAAGGCAATATACAGCAAGCCTATAGCCAACATCAAACTCAATGGAGAGAAACTTAAATCAATCCCACTGAAATCAGGAACAAGCCAAGGTTGCCCACTCTCTCCATATCTATTCAACATAGTACTTGAATTCCTGGCTAGAAGAATAAGACAACTAAAGGAGATCAAGGGGATACAAGTCAGAAAGGATGAGGTCAAAGTGTTACTATTTGCAGATGATATGATAGTATACATGAGGGACCCCACAAATTCAACCAGAGAACTCCTTCAGCTGATAAACACCTTTAGCAAAGTGGCTGGATACAAAATCAACTCTAAAAAATCAGAAGCCCTCCTGTACACCAAAGACAAAATGTCTCTGACATGAACTCTTTGATGACATAGCTGACTCTTTGATTACCTTCCCCTGATAGGGGGAAGCCTTACCAGGCCACAGAGGAAGAGATTACAGCCAGTCCTGATGAGACCTGATAGGCTAGGGTCAAATGGAAGGGGAGGACAACCTCCCTTATCAGTGAACTTGGGGAGGCCTATGGGAGAAGAAAAGGGAAGGAGGGTGAGATTGGGAGGGGATGAGAGAGAGGTGAACAGCTGGGAGACAAAGTAAATAAACTGTAATAAATAAAAGGAAAAAAAAACTACATAGAAATAAGCTATTGAGATTCTAATTTTAACATATTTGTTATATTTTCTGGAATGCAGTTGGTTTATCATATATGCTTTGCATAAAAGGATGCTGTTAAATTCACTTAATTCTTTCTGACAATATGTCCATGCTTTCCTTGCAGCTGACTTATGATGTTGGCATAAAATCAATTTTGTCTAAATTTAAATTTTTATCATTTAATGATTTTGCAAAATGAGATATCATCTGTTCCTTGTAAGTGTTACAAGCCTACTATTTGAGTTACTTTCTGAGGTCCTGTATGAACAAATACCTCATTTCTTGATAGCCTTAGACAGTTTTGAAAAAAAGGTATTTACTCTGGACTTCTGGGCCATACTTCTATTTCTATTATGTCTACTATTGTCTTTATTTCTTAATGGAAAATTATATGTAATTTTCTACAATCTTAAAAGTTGAACTAACACTTTTTCATTGATATATATATATATATATATATATATATATATATATATATATTTGCACAAAAGATAGGAATTCTGTGTGTTGTTAAAAAACACTAGGGTATTTAGCAATTTTCTAAACTTTCTAATAGAACAATTAAAAATGCTCATTTTACACAGTTGCTTATTCAAAAGCTTTGAATAGACTTTGAACAAAATAAAATATTTTCCCTAAGTGTTTGTTGCAAAAACAGTGACTTTTCCAAGTCATTTGAGTGTTTTAATGGAATATTTAAAACAAGTACCCTTATTTCTTAAGACTATTTATGAAGTAATTACAATAGGAAGAATCTTAAAATTTGATAATATTCAGTTTATTGCTCATCCTCTAATTCTCAAGTAATTTGTAGTTACAAGTGAAGAAGGAAATCATGATCATGCAGTAAGTGATTTTTCTCATTACCTAGTTTGGAAAGAGAATAGTGAAATCAGAAGAAAAGCCATCCATTAATTCACTCATAATTTATCAGGAGTCCATTTATAAACTGCCTTTAATGTACCATTTGCTGTACTGTGTTCTAAAAAATCATGAGGAGTATGACACATTAAAATGCAAGGAGCAGTATGTGAGCTGTGCTTAGGCTAATTAAGGGATGCTTCTGTGTGAACTATGTTAGTTATGGCAGAGCATACTAAACTGTTGGGAGAGGGAAAAGTACACTCTGGAATCCAGTGTGAATTGTGGGTACAAGGTAATGTTTTTATAAGAACTCAGATTCTGGCTATTTCAAATAAAGCTGCTATGAACATAGTTAATCAAATGCCCTTATTGAACGGTGGAGCATCTTTCAAATGCCTAGGAATGGTATAGCTGAATCTTGAGGTAACTCTATTTCTAATTTTCTGAGAAAGCACTGGATTGATTTCCAAAGTGGTTGTACAATTTTGCACTCCCACCAGCAATGGAGATCTGTGAGTGAGGGGACCAGGAGCTGCCTCTATCATGAACTCAGCTGACTGCCCTCTGATCACTCATTCCTGATGATCCAGCCTTGCCAGGCCACTGAGGAAAAGTATACAGGCAGTTCTGATGAGACTTAACAGGCAATGGGCAGATGGCAATAGTGGAGAACTCCCCCTTTCAGTGGACTAGGTGAAGGGGGGATGGGGGGAAGAGGGAGGGTGGGTGAGACTCGGGGAGTTGAGGGAGGGGGCTTCAATCAGGATATATAATGAATAAATTGTAAAAAAAATAAAATTTAAATTTTAAAAAAGTAACTCTGTTGTCCTACACAGAATCAACATAGTTTAAAAAGTGAAGTAGAGTAAGGAGATCAGCTATTCTTATTGACATCAGGGTAAGAAAATATGACTTATTTTTACTGCTTTAAAACTTTTATAAAATGTTTAATAATTACAATTATAGTGAAATATATAATGCATTTAAAACATTGTTTTGCAGAAGAAAACTATACCTTTCCACCCCTACAATCCAGTTAATTTAAGAATTCTGTATCAGAAATCTATGTGACAAAACTGAAAGATGCTATCTGTGACCATTTTAGGCTTACCTGTAGTAAGGAAACTTTCTCTCTCTCTCTCTCTCTCTCTCTCTCTCTCTCTCTCTCTCTCTCTCTCTCTCTCTCTCTCTCTCTCTCTCTCTCCCTCTCCCTCTCCCTCTCCCTCTCCCTCTCCCTCTCCCTCTCTGTTCCTCCCTCTCCCTCTCTTTCTCTTTCTGTCTCTCTTCTCTCTTTCTCTCTCTCTATACACACACATACATACACACTTCACCTCTGTTTTCTGCAGGAACTTTGAAGAACAAAGTACGCTGAAAATTGATGCTAGAATATACAAACGTTTTAAATACTCAGCTGAGAGTAAAGCTTGCAATAACCTTTGAGCTTTTATCATTAATTTAAAATTGCCTATTACATGAAAAGTGCATACTCAGCACTGACAGGACAGTGCTTTTTTATTTACACGAACCTCAAGGTAATAAGGGAAAGTCCACTCGCATCCTTTTGGGCAGTTAAGATAAATGGTATAGTATGTAAGATCACACGGAAGGAGAATGCAGATGAAGACTGGTTGAATTCCCCATATGTATCACAAGTAGTTCCATGAATGGAATTTCTTTATGTATCTAACTATTATAAATTTTATACTAAGTTTTTACTTTACCAATTTTCATAAACATTAGTGAGCTGTAGAGAATCTAAATTTGTCTCAACAACATAATTGTGTTACAATAAATATTATTTACTTTTTTTCTGACATATGTAGATTATCTTCTACAATATTTATGGAAAATTTTGAAGAAATTTACTAAAGCAATCATTTTTTAGAAGAGCATATGCAACTATTAATTTAATTCATTTTCAATTCCTGTTGAATTGTTTTCTCATTTTCTTTTATTGTTTTTTTCTGTTATTTAAAAACATGTTATTTTTATTTTATATTTATTTGTGTGTCTGCGTGGAGGTATGTACATGTAAGTGTAGTACCCATGAAGGCCAGAAGAAGCTTGAAGTGGAAATTTCTGGTTTCATCTGATCATGTGATGTTTTGCCAGAAGTTGTCTTGTGAGAGGACACATGATGTTTTGTTGAGAGCTGCCTTGTGTGATGGGTGTGATTTTAGCCAGCTGAAAACATCTGTGTGTGGATTCTCAGGAGAGGAGGAATATCAAAGCCTATGGACAGTGAAAGAATGTTTTTTGGATTAACACTGCTTCACTGGTCTTCATTCTTTGACACTTCACTTAGCAGAGAGAAAAGTTGAGAGGACTTTTTGGGGTAATTCAACTGAGTCTGGAGGCTCTTGCTGACTCGTTCTGATTCAGTGGACTCTTACTGTTTCTGCTGACTTGTACTGATTCATGTTTCTGTTTAGTGTTGGCAGTTGGACTAGACTGCTGATAGCCAGACAGTAAAGAATGGACCTACCCCAAGGAACTATTTCTAAAAATGTCAACAACCACCTTTTCCTAATAACCGTCTTTCTCCCTTACTATTTTTCAGTGGGTTTATCAGGGAGATAGAAGCATTTAAGAACCCTAAATAAGAAAGATATGTGAAAAATCTAAGCCTACAGAAGATGTTGAGACATCTGGCATTAAAGGTGAACTGCATGATGTGAGTGGTGAGAATTAAACTCAGGTTTTCTGGGAAAGAAGCAACTGCTCTTAGCCAGCCTGTCTTTTCTTGTTTCTTAATATGATGAATAAATATGGATGCATTGAATACAAGGCATGTTTTTGGCTATATAATAAATAATGTAAGTTAATTAGAGTATTTTACATAATAATTTTCATTTAGACCCATGCAAGTTCCTCTTACTCACTTTTAACTCAAAGTAGAGTACATCATATTATGTTAATAATCATAATATATTTAATATTTTATGTATCTCTAAAGGAGTGTATGATTAGATATGATATTTTTTGAAACGGTCTACCTTATTTAACATGGATGGTAACAGTTTTATTTCTATTGACCAGAATGTTTCTCTATTATTAGTGAAATATCCACTTTTTTTTTCATGTCACCTGAAGTGATGAAACTTTAGGACACTAACTATGCTCCTGTGCAGTCATAGGCCAGCTGTGATCTCAGAATTAGAAGCAAGTTCAACAGAAAGACAGCTACTTGCAACAACTGTGGCACATGAATGAGACATGTGCAATAACCTTGAGACTCAGGACTTAACCTTATCTCAGCTTGACAGAATATAGGGTGACTGATGCACCTACCTCTCCGTATAACCTGTTTAAATTCAAGATAATGTTTGATGCCTTTTGCTTTTGTTTTTTGCTTCTTTGTGTGTGTGTGCATATTTGTGTGTGTGTGTGTTTATGCCTTAATCCAAAGTTAGCAAAGAAAAGGTTTCATGGTAAATCAGAAAGGCACAGGTTTTTACACAGTGTGATATTTTTTAGATTATTTTGATTTGTATGGGGGGAATATGGAAATTCATTCTTTACATCATGTGAAAATTATGTAATGTTCAAGTGTAAGAGTGCCTATCAGTGGAAGTGGGGAAGGGAATGTGTGGAGAAGGGGAAGGGAAGGTGGGATTGGGAGGGGAGGAGGGAGGGGTTTAGGGGGGATACAAAGTGAATAATGTGTAATTAGTAAAAATTTTTAAAAAAAGAGTTGGTGGCTTAGAACCTAAGATGCATCTTCATGTACATTAAGTCCAAACCTTCTAATATGTATTTATGCTCAGCAAGATTCAACTCATACCTTACTTGAAGATGCCAAATAATCTGGTCTCTGTGTTTCTGTGTAAACTATAATCTCATATCCCTAGTTGGAAATCTAATCTATCATGAATCACAGAGCACATTCACATTGTACATCCACATTCTTCCTTTGGTAGCCTTTAATTATTATTAATAAATTATACAATTTTAATATGTTTAGAGTGATTTGAAATTTTCCACCTGACCTCCTGGAACCTTGGTTCTCCATTGATTATGTAAAGAGAAGACAGCTATCAGAAGTATTTAGGTCACTGGGCTGTTTCATAGAAAAACGTTAAAATAGTTCTCCTGAGTCCTATGCATTATTATTCACAAGAACATTATTCACAATGTGAATAATATTCTTAACTATTTCTCAGAGCTTTCCTGTTCCTGCCTACTTTTGTGTTCTCTTCATGTTTCTACCTGCTTTTGTGTTTTTGTGTGCACCCAGCATAGTGATATCATAAGGTCTTCACCAGAGACAAACTGATGCTAAGGGCATGTTGGTAGTTTCCAGAACTCTTTACTAGCCAAAATTTATTTTCTTGTAGTTTATCCCAGATATTTTATCATTTCTAAATACATACCATGTGTCTCAAAATTTTGGGCATATACTCAAACCATAAGGTGGTTTTAGTATACTAAAACTGATTAAATACGGCCTCTGAAAATATCTGCTGATAAAGTTATTGAAGCAGAGGCTGAGACTCATAGTCAAACTTTGGCCTGAGTGCAAGGAATCTTCCAAAAGAAAGGGGAGAGAGAAAGACCTGGAGGGCACAGGAGATCCAGAAGGAAAGTAACAGAACCAAAAAATCTGGGCTCAGGGATCTTTTCTGAAACTGATAATCCAACAAGGACTATGCATGGAGATAACCTAGAACTTCTGCACAGATGTAGCCCATGGCAGTTCAGTATCCAATGGGTGCCCTAGTAAAAGGAACAGGGACTGTCTCTGACATGAACTCAGTGGCTGGCTCTTTGATCACCTCCACTTGAGGGGGAGCAGCCTTACCTGTCCACAGAGGAAAACAATGCAGCCGGTGCTGATGAGACCTGAGAGGCTAGGGTCAGATGGAAGGGGAGGAGGTCTTCCCTGTCAGTGGAGTTGGAGAGGGGCATGGGAGGAGATGAGGGAGGGTGGAATTGGGAGGGAATGAGGGAAGGGACTACAACTGGGATTCAAAGTCAATAAACTGTAATTAATAAAAAATAAAAATGAAAATAACAAAAATAAAATTAAAAATACTGAGCTCTTGGAGCTCTGCAGAGACTGATACCCCAACCAAGGACAAAGCATAGAGAGGACCAAAAATCCAAGCTCAGATGTAGCCCAATCTCAATCTCCAAGTGGGGTCCCTAGTAAGTAAGGGGAGCAGGGAATTTCTCTGGCATGATCTCAGTGACAGGCTCTCTGATCACCTCCTCTCTGGAGGGGGTGGAGCCTAGCCATTCTGCAAAGGAAGAAAATGCAACCAATCCTGATGATATCTGATAGGCTAGGTTCAAATAGAAGGGGAGGGAGACCGCCCTTTTCAGTCCACTAGGGGAGGCACATAGGTAAGAAGAGGGAGTGAGGGTGGTATTGAGAGGAGAAGAGGGAGAGGGTCACAGCCATGATTCAAATTGAATAAATTGTACTAAATGATAATAACACATAGGTTAATAAGAAAAAAAGGGTCTGTTTACGCTGCTTTTGAAAGTGCACGTTTAGGTAAGAGATTTCTGTCTTTTTCTTTGGACAAGAAGAGGTGCTGTGCTGGGAGCATATAAAATGCCTTTGGAGGCTGAAATAGATTCTGAGTAAGACTGAGATTCTGGAGTAAGGCTGCTAATTATCCTGAGACCATAAGAATTCTCCATGAAACTTCCCATTTCAAACACAAAAACATTCCAAGATTTTTTTAAATATCAAACTTATTTTAGGAAGTGTTAATGAATTTTAGCATAAAGAAGTTAGGCTCCTTATACATAACTGCTATGATAATAATAGTGTTCTACAATGCAGTGCAAAAAACTAAAGTTTTTCCATTTGTTGTTCCTTTTGCTGTGAAACATGTGTTAACCAAAATAAGTTCTTGAAAATCACTAGCCAAAGATGCTTTAGGTTCATGATTTTTCAGAGAATTAAAACTTTTTAAGAGAATAGACAATTCCAACTAGACTCAGGAAATTTTGAAAGAGAATTAGTGGATTTGGCTCTAAGATCAGGTTTAGGGTCCTGCTTCTATAAATGTACATTCTGAAGGGATGGATGGATATTTAAATAGTGAAAGTGAATTTTTTCAACTTTGTATTTTTAAATATCAAAGCTCTTTACTCATGTAGTTCATTTATTAAGGAATAAAGACAACAATATTATTATTATTCTTTTTTAAATTTATATATTTTTATATCAATCACAGGTTAGGTACTTTGCATCCCAGGCATAGCCTCCTCCCTCGTTCCCTCCCACCTTCCCACTCCCTCCCTCATCTCCCTCCTTCCTGCCCCCTCCAAGTCCACCAACAGGGGAGGACCTCCTCCCCTTCTATCCAACCCCAGCTCATCCTGTCTCCTCAGGGCTGGCTACAATGTCCTCCCCTGGGATCTAGCCAGTCTGTCACTCCCAGGCTTGTATGGGGGAGGGTCAAAGAGTCAACCATCAAGTTCATGACTGAAACAGTCCCTGTTTCCCTCACTAGGGTCTTCAGTCTGACAACTAGCTATCATGGGCCCCATCTGAGCGGGGGTTCCAGGC
>CM053743.1:58754848-58792739 GCA_028658305.1 Pachyuromys duprasi
CTCTTGTATTCTATTATTGATGCTTACCTTTGTGGTTCCTGATCTTTTCTCTAAGTTCTCCAGTTCCAGTTCTTCTCCAGTTCTTCTCCCTTTGTGTCTTCTTTATAGATTCTAATTCCGTTTTCATGCTTTGTACCGTTTCCTTCAACTGATTGACTGTGTCTCCTATTTTGGTTGTTTCCTCTCTGTCTATCTTTGATTGTTCCTCAATGTGGGCTGTTAATTTTTTCTCCATTTCTTTGAGGGCCTTGTTCATTTCTTCTTTTTGTCTCTCCTCTTGTTCCTCTAATATCTGCATAATCAACGCTTTAATATAATTTTCCTGTGTCTCCGCTGAATTAAAATCTTCACTGCTTTTGGGTGATTCTGGTGGGGCCATGGTGTCCTGATTTTTGTTGGGTGAGTTCTTTCACCAATTTCTGGGCATTTGTTTATATACAATCAGGGAGGTGTTTGTGCTTTAAGGCTGTAATTCAGTCTGAAACTGTCAGTCTCTTGTGTCAGGAGTATTCTTCAAGAAGATCAGGGATTTCCGGTGGTTTGTTATTGTTTGTTGTTGTCTTAGTTGAACTCTATTGTGGGCTCTGTGTGCCAGGCTTCGTGCTCTGTGCTAGAAGCTGTGAGCACTGCAGGCTGGTCACCCCTCTGGTCTGGAGGTCTAGCTCCTCAGTCTTTTGAGATGTCAGCTGGGAGCTTTGCTTTCAGCCCTGGGCTCATTGTAAGGGCTCTCCCCTGGATTGGAGATTTGGCGCCCCCTTCTGGGCCAGGGTCTTTGCACCATGGTCTGAGATGATATTTGGGGCACACACAATGGGTTTGGGTTGGTGTGCCTCCGCTGAATGAAGGCCTGTCTGAAATGGTGCCCGAGGCCTTCTCTCTCTGTCCTGTGGACACACACAGGGACTGAGGTTTTTGCTGGTGGATGCATGCAGTGTTCGCCCTCAGTGTGTGGTCTGGTCAAGATGGTCCCAGGACCTTCTCAGTCTGGGGTGGCTCCGGCGATTGGTGCATGCCCACCGCACACCTGTGGGTTGAAGCAGGACTCAGGTCCCTCCTAGACTTGCCTTCGGACTGGCACAGGGACTGAGGTTTTGCTGTCGGAAGCGTGCGGTGCATGCCACAGAGTGCAGACTGGTCAAAATGGTCCCCTGATCCTCTCAGACTTGGGTGGTTCTGGCTATGGGTGCGTGCCCACCGCACACCCGTGGGTTGAAGCAGAACCCGGGTGCAGTATGCACTCACAGTGTACGGGTCAGTGAAAATGGTGCCCCGTTCCTCCTCAGACTGCCCGTGAGACTGTGTGATCCAGTCTCTTATGGCGGGTGCGTGCACCCAGCGCAGCTGCTCCTTCAGATCAGAGCTGTGCGCAGCTGGTCACCAGGAGATTTTTCCGGGGAATAACTGAGTGTTCCTAGGGTTTTCCCATTTGATTTTCTCACCATGGGAGTTCTGCTCACCTGGCAATCATGAATGCTGGCGTTTTAGGTCCCAGAGTTCAGTCTCCTGGTCGCTGCGTTGTTCCTGCTGTCCTACTCCTCAGACACAGTGTCCTCTCGTGGCAGCCATCTTGGATCTCCCCTACAACAATATTCTTTGAGAACTATTTCTTTTTGAAAAGCTGAGATACATTTTGATCATTAAATTAGGTCAGGTTTAAAAATAGGAATTTTGAATAATGAGGCTAAATATTTACCAAAAATTATATGAGGATGCTTAAGATGACATAATCCCCTCTTCTCTCTCCACTTACTCCTTCCCTCCTATATTTTAGAAAAATGACATCTTTTTGTTATTGTTACTATATTTTTTGTTGTGGCACTTATTAGAAAACCAGTTGACTAGGTGGATATCATATCAAGGAATGTCCCTGTGTATTGTAATCTGAATTTATTGTGTTTGAATATTAAAGGTGCTCATATTTTTGTAACCTGACTCTCCTATGTATTTTAAGAGTGGCTTAAATCAAAATGTTCTCGCCTTTCATGAATGAGGTTAGTGTCCTCCAACAGTAAAAGAAGTTCTAAGGAGCTTGTTCTCCTTTTGGCATGTAGTATCCAGCAAGTAACTGTAGCAGTGAGGAACAGAATGCTTACTGGACACCACATCTTCTGAACTTGGACTTCTTAGCTTCAACTTAGTGAAATAATTTTTTACGTAACATTTCTGTGGTGTGACTTTTCTAGGAAAAGAGGAACATTTATGTATTCTAGATGAGACAAGGATGACATACATAAAATAACATTAATAATAATTTCAGCACATTCTTCTTAGTGAATTAATAAGATTTTTGGAGTTATTTTCAGCGATTTGGGTGGCACAAAGACAATTGAATCACCAGGGAGCCCACCTAGTGAAGTTGATATCATAAGAAAGCTACATCTCTTCAGCACACTGAAGAATTTGAAGACAACTTGGCATGCAGGGAATATCCACTCCCCAGTGAGGAATACTGATGATATAACCTACTGAAGGGGCCTTACGAATCTTGCATATTTTATGAACTTTCTGAGTCTTCAATGTTTTGTAAGTTTCCTCAAGCCTTGAATGTTTCATTGGCAGGAGTTCCAAAGTATTACAGGGAATACATGACAGTTTGTTCTGGAGTAAATTTTCAGTGATCATGATCTGTGAATACAGCTTTAGGTTACCCCCAATTTTTTTCAATAGGTCTGGTGTATATTAAAGAAACAAACTAAAATATATATGAGGTGGAAGGAGGGACTAAGGTTAAAGTAAAAAGAAACAGACAGCTTACCTAATTCAATTCTTGTAGAAAATTTCCCAAACATACAGGAAGAATTAACCATCAAAACAAGAAGAGACATTTAGAATTCCCCAAACACTTTAACAGAGTTTCTCTATAAAATATCATAATCACAATGTAGAGCAATAAGACAACTAAACGAGATAAAGAGGATACAAATCAGAAAGGAAGTAGTCAAAATATCACTATTTGCAGATGATATGATAGTATACATGAGTGACTCTAATAATTCAACCAGAGAACTCCTTCAAATAGCCATGAGGTGTGATTCTAAACAAACAAGTGAAAGACCTGTTTGATAAAAAAGAAAAAAAAAAGAAAAAAAAACTTTAAATTTCTGAAGAAAGAAGTTGAAGAAGATATCAGAAGATCTCCCATGCTCATGGATCAGTAGGATTAACACAGTGAAAATGGTCATCTTGCCAAAAGCAATCTACCGATTCAATGCAATTCCCATCAAAATACCAACACAATTCTTACAGATCTTGAATGAAGAATTATCAACTTCATATGGAAAAACAAAAAATCCAGAATTGCCAAAACGACCCTGTACAACAACCGATTGTCTGGAGGCATCTCCATCCCTGATTTCTTGAAAGTTACTAAGATGCCTTTGCCTTTGGTAGAAAGATGTTACTTGCTAAACATGGTCAGACGCACAATTGAAAATAGTTATTTTTGAGTTAGGTTCCTTCCTTAAAATTAGAAATATTGAATCATTAAATATCTACCTTATACCATTTTGGCTGGTTGGTTTTTGTCAACCTGACACAATCCTAGACATGTCTGGAAAGAGGAAATTTTAATTGTGTGAATGCTACCATGGTATTGGATTGTAGGAATGTCTGTAGCCCATTTTCTTGAAAGATGAATGGTGAGAGATTGTCCACCTCATTGGGCATGGGCTAATTCTCTGGGCATATGATTCTGAATAGTACAAGGAAGTTTGTTGAGGAAACCTTTGTGAATAAGCTAATAAGCAGCATTCCTCTATGGCATATGCTTCAGTTTCTTCATCCAGGATTCTACATTGAGATCATGCCCTAACTTCCCTTCATGATGCATTATAATAGAAATATGTAAGCTGAAATATACCTTATCAACCTGAAGTAGCCTTTGTTCATGGTGTTTTATCACAACAATAGTAAGCTAAGATACTTCTACATTAATGAATGACACTGGAAAAAGCTGTTTCTTTTACTTTTGTGAGTTTACAAATTAAACATTAAATTGTGTATAGTTTTTGTGTTTAAAACTAAGAATACTCAAGAATGAACAATTGTCCATGATCACAGAAAAATGTTTATTATACAAACTCACGAATGTTCACACAAACAAACCTAATACTAATGAGGCATTAGCTTTTTCCTAATTAATTATTAGACAGAAAAATATAAACAGTGTTAACATTATACACTAAAATCTATAAACATGTCTTAATGAGATGTCATGCTAGACAAGTGACAGGTCCCTAACCATATCCTGGTGGGTATTTCTACTAGGATCCTCAGGATTCAGAAGCTTCTGCAAGATTTCTTCAGTGTAAAGGAAATGAATCCAGGCACTTACAGTTATGAAGCTGTTGGTTATAATGCAGATGTCCAGGAGTTCATTTTATCTGGAAAAAAACGTGTGAGAATCTTAAGAATTTGCTGCTCTTGGATTTGCCTCTTCCAGTTGCTATTAAAACTGCTGATAGAATCATGACTGTTGTCATCAAGCACAATACTATCAATCATACCAAACAGGCATAGATCTTTGCCATCTGCTCTGACAGCTAACTAGGTGTGTTTCTTCAGGAATATGAAGGTGTAAGAGCTATAACTAAGGACATCAACCTGTTTGGAAAGTCGAAGCATAGGCATAGCTCCAGCATCCCATGCCATTCCTCATATTAAAGTCACTTTTAAAACTGATGCCAGTGGCATGCTCAATTTTCCTGCTGCAGATAAGAGTACCAAAAAGAAAAACAAAATCTCCATCACTAATGGATGACAAGGGCCACTTGAACAAGAAGGATATTGAGTGCATATTCTATGAAGCTGAGAAGTACAAAGCTGAAGATGAGAAGCAGAAGGATGAGGTATCACCCAAGAATTCACTGGCATTCTATGCATTCATCTGAAAGCAACTGAACAGCAGAAGACAAAAAACTCCTGCGCAATATCTATAATGAGGACAAACACAAGATTCTAGACAAGTGTGATGGAATCATCAGTTGGTTAGATCAGAACCAGACTGCAGAGAAGGAAGGCGTTGAGCACCAGCAGAAAGAACTGGAGAAAGTCTGCAACCCCATTATTACCCTGTCATTACTAAACTGTATCAGAGGGCAGGTGTCAAGGAAGGAAGAATGCTTGGGGCTTCCCTGGTGGGAGTCTTCTTGTTGGTGGTGCTTATTCAGGAAGAGATTAAGTAAATCATTCCCAGAAGAGATGTATCATTCTTCCATACAGAAACATTTGAAGGACCTAAACTTAGCAGGTTCTGTAGTAGTTTTAAACTTAATTTGCTACAATAAATTACTGTGCATTCTCAATACATGAATAAGGACCATAAGCCTAAAGAGAGAAAATAGAACATTGAACTTTATAAGCACTGTATCCTAAGAACAAAATTCATGTCTAAAACAAGAATATTTAGAATTGGTCAAAAAAATTCACATTTCTTCCAAGGAAGGAAAAATGGGTAACAGTTGTGTCAAAGCCAACACGTGCTATTCTGAAACGTTCCCAATTTATGTTCCTACCAGGTCATAGCAAGATGACACTTGGATGAATATCAAGACATAATCTGTTGAGCGCTAGGAAGGATCTCCTCAGATGAGTCATCTTTAATTATGCTTCAGCAATGATGGCATGGATTTTAGACAAAGAAGACAATGAATAATACTTCTTTTAACTTAAGTTTACTTCTTAAAATTTATTAACTTTACATCCCAATCATAGCTCTTGCCCTGTATCCTCCCAGACTCTCCCTCCCTCTGTTTTTTTTTTCTTTTCCTTATTCCCTCCCCTAGTCCTCAGAATGTGGGAGCCATCTTCTCCTACTAACTGATCCCAAACTCTCCAGTCTTCATCCTCTTACTCTGTGGACTGGCAAGACTCTGTGTCAGAGACAGACCCTGCTCCCCTGACTAGGGCTCCCAAAAGGAGACTGAGCTGCCTATAGGCTACATCTGAGCATGGGTCCTAGGTCCTCTCCATGCATAATCCTTGGTTGGTACATCAGTCTCAGCAGGAGCCCCTGGGACCAGAGTTTTTGGCTCTTTTGGTCTCTTTGTAGAGTTCTATCCCCTCCTGGTCCTTCTATTTTTCCCTATAGTCTTCCATAAGACTCCTTGTGCTCTACCTAAAGTTTGGCTGTGAGTCTTAGCATCTTCTTTAGTACCCTGATGGATGGAGTCTTTCAGAGGACATCTATCATTGGATCCTTGGATCCTGTCCTTTTCACTCTCTTCAGCTGCTTCCAGTGTCTATTCTATTTGCCTTTCAGAAGGACATATGAACATCCTCCCTAGGGTCCTCTTTGTTACTTAGCTTTTTGGGGGACTACAGATTGTAGTATGTTTATCCTGTATTATATGGCTAATATTCACTTATACGTAAATATATATATATATATATACAATGTTTGTCTTTCTGGGTCTGGGTTACCTCACTAAGGATGATCTTTTTCAGATCCACCCATTTGCCTGCAAATTTCATGATACCCTTGTTTTTAATTAGCTAAATTGTATTCCACTGTGTAGATGTACCACAGTTTCTTTAGCCACTCTGCAGTTGAGGGACATCAGGGTTGTGTGCAGTTTCTGACTATTATGAATAAGGTCATCACTAACATGGTTGAGCAAATGTCCTTGATTTATGGTGGAGCATCTTTTGTGTATGCCCAGGAGTGGTAATGCTGGATCTTGAGGTAGAGATGTTCTTAATTTTCTGAGAAAACACCAGCTTGATTTCCAAAGTGTTTGCAGAAGTTTACATTCCCACCAGCAATGGAGGAGGATTTCTCTTTCTGAACAACATCTCCAGCATGTGCTGTAACATGAGTTTTTTTATTTTTATTTTTAATCTTAGCCATTTTGATAATTGTATGATGGAATCTTAAAGTCATTTTGATTTGCATTTCCTCGATGAGTAATGATGTTGAGCAATTCTTTAAGTGTTTCTCTGCCATTCGATATTCCTGTGTTGAGAAATCTCTGTTAAGCTCTGTAACCCTTTTTTAATTGGATTTTTTATTTTGTTGGTGTTTAATTTATTGAGTTGTTTATATATTTTGGATATTATCCCTCTGTTGGATGTAGGTCTGGTGAAGATCTTTTCCCACTCTGTAGGCTGTTGTTTTGTTCTAATCACAGTGTCCTTTGCCTTACAGAAGCTTTTCAGTTTCATGAGGTCCTATTATTCTATTATTGATTGTTGTTCTTAGAACCTGTGCTTTTGGTGTTTTGTTCCGGAAGTGATCTCCTGTGCCAATAAGTTCAAGGCTGTTCCCCTACCTTTTCTTCTACCAGATTTAGTGTGTCTGTTTTATTTTACTTTATATTTCTTTTATTTTTTGCTTTGTAAATTTTATTAATTACAGTTTATTCACTTTGTATCCCCCCTGTACCTCCCTCCGTCCTCCATTCTCAATCCCACCCTCCCTCTTCCCCACCCTTGTCCCTCCCCCAGTCCACTGATGAGGGAGGTCCTCCTCCCCTTCCCTCTGATCCTAGTCTATCAGGTCTCATCAGGAGTGGCTGCTTTGTCTTCTTCTGTGGCCTGGTAAAGCTGGTGTGTCTGGTTTTATGTTGAGTTCTTTGATACAGTTGTACTTAAGTTTTATGCAGGGTGATAAATATGGGTCTACTTGCATTTTTCTAAATGTAGACATTGAGTTATAGGAGGACTACTTGTTGAAGATGCTGTTGCTTTTTAATTGTATGGTTTTGCTCTTTTGTCAAAAACCATGTGTCCCTAGGTGTATGGATTTATTTCTGAGACTAATTGGATTCCATTGATCCACCAGTCTATTTCAATGCCAGTACCATGCAGTTTTTATTACTGTTGGTCTACAGTACAATGAAGATACCTCCAGAAGATCTGTTACTGTGTAGTTGCTTTAGCTATTCTCTTTGTTTGTTTGTTTGTTTCTTATGAAGCTGAGAATTGTTCTTTAAAGGTCTATAAGAATTGTGGTGGCATTATAATAGCAATTGCATTGGATCTGTAGATTGCTTTTGGTAAGATGGCTATTTTTACTCTTACTCATACCTATCCATGAGCATGGGAGTTCTTTCCATCTTCTGATATTTTTTTGAACTTCTTTCTTCATCAACTTGAAGTTCTTGTCATACAGATCTTTTATTTGCTTTGTTAGAGTTACACCAAGATGTTTTATGTTTTTTTTTGAGGGCTACAGTGAAGGAAATTGTTTTCCTAAGTTCTTCTTAACCACCTGTGATTAATAGTTCTTGAAAATTACTCCTTGAAAGACTTTATGCCATGCAAATTAAACCTGTGAATCCACCTCCGTGTGTCTTTGGCTTTCTGTTTTTTCTATTTTATTTTATCTGTTCAGTGTTTCTTAGTAAATATTTCTTTTATGTTTACAACACTTCAAAATCTTTAAATTAAAGTTGTCTTACCAAAATAAATAGAAACAATAAATGTCAGGTAAACCTTACATGGCTAGATTCTCCTGATAAAAGTGAGTGAACCAAAACAAAACAAAACAAAACAAAACAAAAACAAAAACAAAAGCACCAAAAAAAAAGCTGCAGAATATTAGCTTACCATGGTTTAAATTTATTTTTATATTAATTACAGTTTATTCACTTTGTAACCCAGCTGTCGCACCCTCCCTCATTCCCTCCCAATCCAGCTCTCTCTCCCTCATCTTTTCTCAAACTCCTCTAAAAGTCTACTGATAGGGGAGGTCCTCCTTCCCTTCCATCTGACTCTACCCTATCAGGTCTCATTAGGACTTGCTACACTGTCCTCTTCTATGGTGTGGCATGGTTGCTCCCCTCTCGGGGGGAGGTGGTCAAAGAGCCAGCCACTAAGTTTATGTCAAAGACAGACCCTGTTCCCATTACTAGAAAACTCGCTTGGATACTGAACTGCCATGGGCTACATCTGAGCAGGGGGTCTAAGTTATATCCATGAATGGTCCTTGGTTGGAGTGTCAGCCTCCGAAAAGACCCCTGTGTCCAGATATTTTGGTACTGTTTCTCTCATTGTGGTGCTTCTGTCCTCTCTAGGGATTACTATCTCCCCCTTCTTTCACAAGATTCCCTGAACTCTGCCCAAAGTTTGGTTATGAGTTCAGCATCCGCTTTGACACACTGCTGGGTAGAGTCTTTCAGAGGCCCTCTGTGGTAGGCTCTTGTCCTGTTACCTGTTTTCTCCTACATCCAATGTCCATCCCATTTTTCTTTCTAAGTGGGGATTAATCCTCTTACCCCAGGTCCTCTTTCTTGTTTATCTTCTTTAGGTGTATAGATTTCAGTATGTTTATCTTATAGGTCTGTATAAGTGAGTATACACCATGTATGTCTTTCTGCTTTTGGGATATCTCACTCAGGATGATCGTTTCTAGGTCCCACCATTTGCCTGCAAATTTTATGATTTCCACATTTTTAATTGCTGAGTAGTATGCCATTGTGTAAAAGTACCATAACGTCTTTATCCATTCCTCAACTGAGAGACATATGGATTGTTTTCAGGTTCTTTCCATTATGAATATAGCTGCTATGAACATAGTTCAGCAAATGTCCTTGTGTACTTGAGCATCTTTTGGATATATGCCTAGGAGTGGCATAGCTGGATCTTGAGGAAGCACTATTCCTAATTTTCTGAGAAAGCGGTCTGTTGGTTTTCTTTATCTTGTAGATAATCCTAGAACTCCTGACCTTTTCTGCCTCAGATACATTCCAGGTTACGTTTTCCTGGAAATGCTTCTTTGTTCTACAATGTTATAGGAATTATGCAGGTTCATTCTAGTGATTTGTGTTAATAGTGTCCCAATTCTTAAGGTCTTCTTCTGTCTGATTCCAAAGTCTCTCTCTGCTTTAGCAAAGTGTCAGGTTTCAGGGAGGAACTGGGAGAGGAAACAGAGTTTCCTGGTTCACGGTATGTCTTGGTTTGCCTAATGGCTCAGGCAACCAATTATGAAAGATGATTGAAAGAAAACAATGTAGAGAAGGGAGCCCAGGATTTCTTCTCTAGGTCTAGGGACTGGCTACACTGCTACTAAGGAGGAAAACTTAACTGGTCACAGTTTTTGCTGCAGTCAAGAATGTAAAAAGCAACTTTTAGCCAAAACTGCAAGTGATTGTAAAAAATCGGCTCTTTGATCTGAGATTAGCTCCTGTGCAAGAGAAGGCCACTGTGGAGGACTCCACAGGTGGAAGTAAACTTGTTCTTGTTTATCTTATGCTGAAACTTAGATCCTGAATCTGCTGCTAACTTGATTGTAAATCTGCAAGGGAAAGAAAAGGGGGAGACAGTAAGCAAAGAGCATTCATGCACTCATGCTCCAGGGAAAAGGTAGATGAAGTTATGAACTTTAACTTCAACGAATTCCCATATGAAGATGGTATTGATTTCAGCTAGAACCTGCTCTGCAGAAACTACAACTTTAGGCTGCTACTTCCATAGCATCAACCCATGTGTATACATACACAAATAATCAGATATATAGACCTGTCCATATTCACACACATTCAATGGACAATACAAAAAGAACTCATTACATACAGACAGACAATTTACATACACTCATAAAAATGTGTACAAAAAACAGATAGATGGACATATTTGCATTTAAACATGTATCATATCTATATACATATTTTCAACTCATGGATGAAGCAAATTCCTGCTGGCTTCATTCAGTGGGCTTCTACCACTGGGCTTCTGCCACCAGGGTGTTGTGTGTGCTGCCAGTTTATTGCACATACTTTATAGCTTTATATACCTTTTATACCTCTGAGACAAAGCTTCCAGTAAAGGAATTACCTCATAGTCAAAAAAAGCAAGCAATCTCAAAAGCAAGTGAATTCTAAAACAAAACAGGTTTTAAAACTAAACAACAGATCCAAGAAAACCTGGGCACAGGAGAATTTTCTGAGACTGATACTCCAACTAAGAACCATGCATGGAGATAATCTAGAACCCCTACACAGATATAGCCATGGCAGCTCAGTCTCCAAGTGAGTTCCCTAGTAATGGGAACATGGACTGTCTCTGACATGAAATCAGTGGCCTACTCTTTGATCACCTTCCCCTGATTGGGGAGCAGCCTTACCAGGCCACAGAGGAAGACAATGCAGCCAATCCTCATGAGATCTGAAAGGATAGGGTCAGAGGGAGGAGGACCTCCCCTATCAGTGTACTTGGGGAGGGGCATGGGAGGAGATGAGGGAGGGAGAGTAGGATTGGAAAGAATGAGGGAGGTGGCTACAGCTGGGTTATAAAGTGAATAAACTATAATTAATTAAAATTGATTTAAAAATAAACATTTCTTATCTATGTATCCATAATTTAAGTTCATGAAGGCTTATCTTAAATACACAAGTCTGTCTCAAACTTGTCTCCTAGTGAGGCATCTGGAGGTCCACAAATGTATTTATTGCAGCCATAAACTTTCTAAAGTTGTTTAAGAAGTTCTAAAACAATTTAACTTTTAAAATTGTTTGAATCAAATCAAGAATTCCAGAATAAGGATTAATTCATCTGAACAGCAGCACCTCTTCAATAAGATCCTGTAGGAAGTTTGTTCAGTCAGTGTGTAAAAACCCAGAAAGTTACAGTTCACACCATACCAGAGCATAGAGAGATGCAGCAGTGAACAAAAAAATGTCAGAGACCGGAAGCAGTTCTGGGGTGTATCGTGGCACAGACCTTGCAAAATATTGGATTCCTTTCCAGAAGGCCCACCTGGCTAAGGAACTCCTTTGAAAGAACGGCTCCTCACAGTAAAGGACAGATGGTGGAGGACATAGTAATTCTCTTTCAATGAATACTTTTCTCAAATTTGAATGAGTAAGTACTTTATCAATTATTTTTACACACCACTTTCTATATGTAATGGTTAATAACTCAGAACACACTGTCCTCATCATCATAGGTTATGGGTTTTATTTAGTTTATCTTTTTTGTCACGTGTGATTCATTAAGAGCTTTGTAAAAACAATATTGTTGATGCTAACCATCTAGTACTTAAACAAGACTGGTTGTAACAACAGTGTGATGTATTTGCTTGTGGATTTAATGTAAAAAATATATTAGATATTGCTCTTTTCTCTTTTTAATATCCATCTTAATGTTAGATATATTTTGTGTACTCTGATATGGTTCTTTGAAATCTTTGAATGAGCCCATTTTCTAAAATCTACAGAACCATAAAGCTGTCAATCAAACTATCTGCCATTATCTATGGATCAATACAATAGTGTAGGGCAATTGCTCTAAAATTGCTGGCAAGCCAGGAAGTTGTGATGAGTCCAGTATTGATTGACTCATGTCACAACCTGTCATGGGAGAAAAAGAATGTTAAAATTATATGTGTGGTATAAAAATAGAGCATATAGAAAGGAAAACATCCATAATCGTAATCTTTTTTTTCAGAGTTATTTTCCAATAATGCTCTAATAACTAGTCAATGTCCTGTCAACAGTTAACCGGGTTGTCGGCCCGATGAAGATGTAATCTGGCTATGTGTTCTAACAAGACTTGTGAACTACTAGTGAGAGGAGTGGAGCAGTTATAATAAGCATGTAAATAAAGCAAACAGGGGACATATAAAGTGAATTATGGTAACTTTAAATAAGATTATTACATTTAATTATTATTACTTCTTTTTGTATGTGTGATGTGTGAACAGGTGAGTGTAAGCATGTAGATGTCAGAGTTCAACTATTAGGGGTTCCTTTTCACCTTCTTGGGTTTTGGAGACTGAACTCCAATCATGCTTTCTCAATGTGCTCGTTAGATTTATATCAACTTTACACAAGCTAGAGTCCATAGAGATGGTGGAGCCTCTGTTGAGCAAATGCCTTTGTAAGATAGTGGTATAGACAAGCTGGTAGGGCATGTTTTAAATGAGTGATTTTGGGTGGGATTATTCCTGCCCAGCCCATTGTGGGTGAGGTTATTCCTGGACCAGAGGTGCTGGTTTCTATAAGAAAATAGGCTGAACAGGGCATGGTGAGCAAGCCAATAAAGGGCACTAGTCTGTGGAATCTTCATCAACTGCTGTCTCTCAGTTCCGATCATGTTTGAGTTTCTGATCTGATTTCCTTCAATGATTAACAGCAATGTGGAGTTTTGTTTTTTTTTTAATAAGATCTTTTGTACACAAGTTGCTTTTGGTCATGGTGTTTCACCACTGCAATCATAACTCTAAGAAATTCAAGGAACGCTTTTACACACTGAGTTATTTTGCTGGCCTTGTTGTATATTTTAATATCCACTCTATTAATAGGTTAAAATGGCATGTTGGCATAAGATATTTTCTGTTTATTCCATTAAATATTAAATAATGAAAATCTGATAAACATAGATAAAGGAACTTACATTTAATTTAGCAGCTAACTATTGAATTTCTAGTTTGAAACTGCACTTTTTATAGTCAGGCCTCAAGAAATTCACTTTACAATATATTTTTTATACATCACATGTATCTCCAGTCTTTTTACAGCAGAAGGTGTACATATGTGGTAATCGTGCACATTCCTTTTTTGCTGGAGTTTCCAAATAAATAAAAAAGCCCCTTGTCCAGCTCTTCACAGCCATCTCATCACTCACCACTCCCATCCTGAATGGATTAGCACTGAGATGAACACTATGGACTTCTGAAAGTATTGTGTTGTGTCTGTGATTAAAAGCAGAGAAAAGTTGATTCTAATGTTTTTTTGCTCATTAGTAAGTCCTGCTTTTCCATGAGGAGACTGTTAATTTTGTTTCTTCTTCTTTGATAATGATTCACTTACACCAATACAACTTCAGACTCTCAAATGAAGGTAAACTATCCCCGTGGCTCTATTTAGGCAACACATCTCCAAGCTCCTAGAAGTGAAACTTTCTAGACTTAATCTTGAAAGAAGTAAGACACAGTGGAAGAAATTTTGTATTTCTAGACCAAGTGGTGATTTTACTAATTATTTAATTCCAACCTCTACTTGGCAAATAGTAGTATGCTCTGGGGAGTTTCTTAGTATTGGCAAATGATGCTCTTTTATACAAGATGAAATTTGAAATGTCTCTACCAATCTGAATTCCAATAAAGGCTATCATGTTCTGATAAATATACTTTCATCACATTAGTATTTAAAGATGGATTTGGTGTTTTAGCAAGATAAGATGTGTGATAAAATAAAAGGGAAACAAGCAGAGAACTGAGCAAAGCTATTCATTTCTTACAGAAAGTAATCTGAAATGCAAAGCTGTAAGCAGAAAAAGAACATTCAAATGAACTGTTAGTACTCCCAACTAATAAAATGTGTAAACTGAAATTGTAAGAGCATTACATAATTACAGAGATAAATATTTCTATATTCATATTCTAAAAGCTATTTTGATACTTGCAAAATTTTTCATAAAGATTGCATAAATATTTTTATTCACTTTTTACATCACTAAAATATTTTATAACATAAAAGTGAACCTATGGATAAAGTTTTCTCTTTACTACTTAATCATTTAAACAATTCCATATGGATTTTCACATGGGCTTTCTTGTCAGCATTTCAGTTACTTCTCCCTGTAGTGACTGCCTTGCCAGGCCATGGGAGAAGAGGACATGCTCAGCTCTTATAAGATCTGATGAACTAGGGTAGATGGGAAGGGGAATTCCAGTTTTCTGAGAAATAAGGGAGGAGGATGAGGGAGAGAGAGAGAGAGGGTGGGAGTAGGAGGTGAAGAGAGACAGGACTAAGACCAGAATATAAAGTGAATGAATGAATGAATGAATGAGTAAATAAATAAATAAATCAGCATCTTAGTGTAAAGTGCGCAATAGTATCACCAATATGTTCCCTCTTTAGTCCAATAAAATCTCTTTCTATTACAATAAAAATATATACAATAAGAACAAATATAAGACAACTACGAAAATATCATGTAAGAATTGTATTCACATGCAATGAATTAGAAATTAAATGATCAGTCTTTTTATATTTGGCACCTTTGGAAAACATATTCAATTATCTGTCCTACCTTGTAAGTTCAAAATTCTGTACTTAAATAATTTTCCATCATAGCTTGCATTTATCGACCTAAAAATTTAGACATAATGATCTTTTTTAATAAAAAATTACATTAATTACAGTTTATTCACTTTGTATCTCAGCTGTAGCACCCTCCCTCATTCTCTCATCCCTCCTCCCTCCCTCATCTCTTCCCATGCCCCTCCCCAAGTCTACTGATAGGGGAGGTCCTCCCCTTCCATTTGAACTTAGTCAATCAGGTCTCATCAGGACTGGCTGCATTGTCCTCCTCTGTGGCCTGGCATGGCTGCACCTCTCTCAGGGAGAGGTGATCAAAGAGCCAGCCACCGAATTCAGGTCAAAGACAGCCCATATTCCCTTTACTAGGAAACCCACTTGGAGACTGAGCTGCAATGGGCTACATCTGAGCAGGGATTCTAGGTTATATCTATGAATGGTCCTTGGTCAGAGTATCAGTCTCAGAAAGGACTCATGGGTCCAGGTTTTTGATTCTGTTGTTCTCATTGTGACGCTCCTGTCCTTTCCAGGGCTTACTATCTTCCCCTTCTTTCACAAGATTCCCTGCACTCTGCCAAAAGTTTGGTTATGAGTCTCAGCATCTGCTTTGATACACTGCTGAATAGAGTTTTTCACAGTCCCTCTGTGGTAGGTTGCTGTCCTGTTTCCTGTTTTCTCCTTCTTCCAATTTCCATCCCATTCGTCATTTTGAATGAGGATTGATCTTCTTACTTAGGGTCCTCCTTCTTGCTTAGCTTCTTTAGGTGTACAGATTTTAGTATGTTTATCCTATATTATATGTTTAATATCTTCAGGTTAAAACCCAGACTCACTAAATCAGTTGGAAGAAAGAGTGGGGATGAGCCTAGAACTCATTGGCACAAGAGACAACTTCCTCAAGTGAACACCAACAGCACAGGATCTAACATCAACAATCAATAAATGGGACCTCATGAAACTGAAAGACTTCTGTAAAGCAAAGGAAACTCTCATCAGAACAAAACTACAGCCTACAGACTGGGAAAGGATCTTCACCAACCCTATATTAACCCCAGAGAGCTAATATCCAAAATATATAAAGAAGTAAAGAAGTTAAAAAGCAACAAACATATAATCAATTAAAAAATGGACTACAGAGCTAAAAGGATATTTCTCTGTAGAGGAATATAGAATGGCAGAGAAACACTTAAAGAAATGCTCAACATCTCTAGTCATCAGGGACATGCAAATCAAAACAACCCTGAGATTTCACATTACATGCATCAGAATGGATAAGATAAAAAACAATAACAAAAACAACAAAACAAAACAAAAACCTCAAGTGAGAACACCTGCAGGAGAGGATGTGGAGCAAGGGGAACCCTCCTCCACTGCTGGTAGGAATGTAAACTTGTACAACCACTTTGCCAATCAATCTGGTGCTTTCTCAGACAATTAGGAATAGTGCTTCCTCAAGATTCCACTATACCACTCCTAGGCATATATCCAAAATATGCTCAAGTACACAGCAGGGACATTTGCTCAACCATATTCATAGCAGTTTATTCGTAAGAGCCAGGACCTGGAAACAACCCAGATGTCTCTTAATGGAGGAATGGATACAGAAATTGTGTTACATTTACAAAATGGAATAATACTCAGCAGTTAAAAACGAAGAAATCAGGACATTTGCAGGCAAATGGTGGGATTTAGAAAAGATCATCCTGAGTGAGGTATCTCAGAAGCAAAAAGACACACATAGTATATACTCACTTATAAGTGGATATTAGACATTAAATATAGGATAAACATACTAAAAAGACCTTTTTAAAACTGTATCTTAAATCCTAAATAACTTAAGCATAACAGTGTGACTACAATTATCTAGTCTTCAATTGCATCGGAGACTTCAGAAAAAATAAATAGCACCTTAGTATGCAGGAAATGCAGAAGCAGCAGCTTCCAAAACTCTAAAAATGACAGAGATAGCTGGTTGCCTGGACAGTCCCCCAATATTCCTCATCAATGTTGGGGCATCATCTTCAGCATTCTGTCCCAGTATATAGCAGACTTTTTGTGAAGCAGGATTTATGAAGGATTGCCTACCTTGTCTTGACAAAGCTCAGCAGTCCACTTCTGTGTATGTCCTCCTTGTCTTCAGCTTGGACAGCATGCAGTCTGCAATTGAGGCCATGACAATTTCATGTCCAGTGGTTAGCTTGCCACTTTTGCAGGAAACTTCATATATATGTTCTTTGATTACCATTATCTTGTTTGAAGTAGAATGTAAGCATTGACAGGATCTGACATGACTCACCGTCAAAAGATCCTTTAAATGCCGTATTCTGTAGATCTCTGAAGTTTTTGAAGACCATATATGTATTTATAGTGTGGTCTGAATACACAAACATTTCATGTTTATAGCTCTTTACTATCTGCTTAACTTGAAAAACATTTACAAGAGGCTAAATAAAGCTTATTTCTGTGACTACTACCTGACAGACCACAAGTTGACTTGACTGTCAACTTAAATATCATAAAGAGTTTGTAATAGCAGCTTTCATGAGGACTAGAAATTCACACTGAACTTTTAAATGAGTTGTGTAGGTCCAATGCCTTATACAAGAATTGAAACACACACAGACATATAGCACGCTGTAACAAAAATAACCTTAAATTTGTATCAAATATACAATAATGTATACCACTATAAAATATCTGAGAATAGTAGTTCCTCTTTAGCTTAAAAAGCAGATTCAATAATCTATACTATCATTCCTATATCCTCCTTTTTCTTTTCTTCTCTTCTCCCCCTTCCCCTTAACACTAGATAGAAGAGAAAGAAGAATAGTTGGAAGAAAGAAAGAAATTATGAAATCTAACCTCTTTTATTTTGTTTTCTTCCTGACTATGACCATTAACAATTTGTAACCAATCTCTCTTTATGATGACAAATATCTGTTACCCACTGAATAACCAAAACCTACCCACTCCACTTTTGTGGAGTGGGGCATCATTCTCCTAAAATTGCATCTTTATGTCTTGGGGCAACATTTCATTTTGTGAGGCTACCCAAAAATTTGGATAATGGCTGTGTTTGGAGAGAGCAAGGTCTATTGGTTGAGTGCTGGGAAAGTGCAGGGCTTGAACTCCTCACTGGAGCAGTCTGTGATGCTGGATGGTCTACCTACCCATTTTAAAGCTGTTCTGGATATAGTTTTTATTTTTGAGGAAACAGCTAGTGAAGCAGTCTATGAGGCTGAATCAAGCAGATTGCTTGAGTAAATACGTCTCAGTGTCACGGGCACCCTTCTCAACATCCTCAAGGAAAAATCTGGTCAGGGCTGCTTTAACTTCATTAGCGATTGATCCTTTTGCTCCGTAAAGATGTAAACTTTAAAATATAATATATATTTTTACATTAACACATGTATGGAATGTGTCATGTGCACAGATCAGTTAAAGCAGATTCTGGGCTCTTTGATCAGATAAAAACAGCATTTTTTTCTACTTTACTTTGTACTGTATAACCAAACTATAATATAAATTTTTCAATTAATTTTTTTAATATTAGTTACAGTTTATTAACTTTGTATCCCACTCCCTCATTCCCTCCCAACCCCACCCTTCCTACCCCTTTCCAAGTGCACTAATAGGGGAGGACCTCCTCCCATTTCATCTGGCCCTAGCTCATGAGGTATCTTTAGGCCTGGCTGCAAAGTTCTCCTCTGTGGTCTAGCAGGGCTGCTCCTCCCTCAAGTGTGTGTGTGTGTGGGGGGGGGGGTTCAAAGAGCCAGCCATTGAGTTCATGTCATAACTAGTCCCTGTTCCCCTTACTAGGGAACACACTTGAATACTGAGCTACCATGGGCTAAATCTGAGCAGTAGTTCTACGTTATATCCAAACATGGTCCTTAGTTGGAGATAGTCTCACAAAAGACCCCTGTGCCCAGATATATTTGGTATAAATTTTTATCCATGCTGAAGGGGAGGTTTCTTGTTGTTTTGAAGACTCTGATGTTTCATATGATGTTTTGCTAGAAACCATCTCATGCAACGGGTGTGGTTTTGGCCAGCTGAAAACATCTGTGGAGGGACTCTGAAGAGGGGAGATACATAGAACACACAGAATCCAGTGGACAATGAGACAGAGCTTTTTGGATCACAACACTTTTTGGGTAGTATCATTGTACTTCTTCGATACTTGACTTCACAAAGAAAAACAGTCCAGGAAACTTCTTTATATCTCTCTCTTTTTTTTTTTCTGTATTTAGTTTTCTCTAAGCTCTTTCCCATTCTTACATGGCTTATTATTTTTTTATTTTATTTAACTCTCTCTTAAAGGACTTTATTATTTTAAGAGTATTTATTTTTTTATGACTGCCTATATTTAGTTTCCTTTCTTTATTTAGCATCTGAGCACATTTTAAAGCATGTTGTACCTGTTCCAAGGTTTTGGTCTGGCTTCCGCAAACCTGTGGTCACTCTGATCCTGTGAGTCAAGTCTTAAAGGGCCAAACCATTTGCCACAACCAACATAATAGAAAGGGGAGGTCCCTCTATTCAGGGAGCCATTTGTAGGTTTCTCTGCCCTCTCAGCTCAGTCCAGCCCTTGATGGGCCTTGGTCCTTGTACTGGCATCTGTTCTGCAGTGTGCTTGTGCCTATGTGCCAACTTAGGCTGGGCTTCTGTTTGCCAGCTCATGTCAAGCCTTTTTAAACTATTGCACAGGCTTAAGAGGCACTGTAGCAGTTTTTCCCTGATCTCTGCCCTGCCAATCTTCAAGCAGGAATAGCACAGGTAACTTCAGCTGCTCCTTTTGTTCTTGGCCTCTCTGAGGCCTCCTGCTCCTTCCTGCTCTTTTGCTAGGAAACTGCCTTGCTCCCTGGACTATTCTGCATTCTAAGCTTGGATTTCTAGCCAACTGTTGAGAGACAAATGTAGGATTAAGGTATAGTAGTGGACTTTTCTTGTACTCACCCTAGATTTTAAATAATTTTCATAGAGACCTATTAGATTTATTCATAAGTTTTAACCATTATAACTCAGCAGATATTTGAAGGCTGTAACCCAAGCATGCTAGTCTGGCTACTTCCCGGATATGTGGCCTTTATATACATGGCATTTCAATGTGTCCTTGGCCTTTTGTTCTCTCTCTCTCTCTCTCTCTCTCTCTCTCTCTCTCTCTCTCTCTCTCTCTCTCTCTCTCTCTCTCTCTCTCTCTCTCTCAGCTCCCCTCATGGCTATTCCATCATGGTGCCTTCTTTCTCATCTTCACCCTATTCTGGTCCCTACCTGTGACCCCTGTTGCTGGGATGAAACCAGAAACTCATACTGAAAATAAGTGCTATTCTTCTAAGTAAAGTCTTTAGCCTCTAAAATGTTCTTTGACTTTCTTAGAAACTGTAGTCTTTATAAATCACTAAGAGAATATTTTTGTCTTTGGGATTTGTTAAAAATAAGGAGTTGGAAATCTGAAGATCACTTTGTCAATAGATAGAGAGATGCAGAGTTTAAAGTTTACTCAGCTGGTTTTTGGGTCTTGTTTTATGTCCATTACTTCTTCACTATGCTCCTTCCCACTCCTGACTCCATTTTTCAAATAGTAATGTATATTTATAACATTATATGTTGGAAGTATGTGTTCTGTTCTATTTGTTTTGATTTTAAAGAAGGGGCATTACAGTTAAAAGATGGCCTGAGACTGAGAAGAGATTTTTGATCTCTGAACTATTAAATAGTATTGAGACTGTTATAGTCTATGTGGACTTTTGAAGTTGGACTAAATGCATTTGTGCATTACAACATGGCTACAAACCTATGGGGGAGAGTGGAATGTGCTGCTTTGAATAAGAATGGTGTCATAGGTTTGGTCATTAGAGTATGCTACTTTAGAGGAATTAGGATGTATGGCCTTGGAGGAAGTGTATCATTGAGGGTGGGTTTGGGGCTTTCAAATGCTCAAGCCAGGCTCACTCACTCTCTTTCTGCTGGCTTCAGATCCAGATGTAGAACTATCAGCTACCATGTCTGCTCTCATGCTGATATGAGAATAATAGACTAAACTTTCTGAAACTGTAAGCAAGTGTCAAATAAATGTATTCTTTTGTAAGGGTTGTCATGGTCATGGTGTCTCTTCCTAGCAACAGCACACTGACTAGAAGAGTGGATTTGGTCATTTAGAGCATGCTCCTGAATGAGCATGTTCCACTGAAAATCTCTCTCTTCCTTTTCTATTCTTTCACTTCTGGTCAGAAAGTAAGTGGCTTGGCCATCTGTATATTGTGCGGCATTTCTAAAATCCAGAAGTGATTCAACAACCATGGGCTAGAAGAGGTAAAATTATGAGATAACAGAAGCCTTATATTTCTAAAAGTTTCTTATCTCATATATTAGTTGCAGTAATAGAAAGTGAAGAAACACAAGTATGTGTTTAATATAATTCAGATTATGAATAATTTAGTCATTTGAAAATAGTGAAATGATAACTATTAAATTGCTTGAAGATGAAGATAGGGAAGTTAAATGTTTGTCCTGCCTTCATATACACATATTCTTGACATTTTTGATGGTTTATTTTTTGTCAATTTTGAAAATAAGTTCTATTTTAGAAATAAAATAAAATGTCATGATATAAGTTTCAGGAATAAGTTGAGGTTCCATGTGATAGATGGTTATCATATACAGGGAACTGTGAAAATTGGATACTATTTTCAATTTATTCATTATACTTCAGCTCAAATTTACATACTCAATGACTTACTTCCATATTTATTTTGCCACAAGTTGGCTTCAGGTCAGTAAAAGAATTCCTGTGGAGGAATTTTGATCCAGCAATATGGCTGCTCTGATCATATCCAAACAAAGAGTTTCTAGGTATGTGTGATCCTGCTGAAATGCAGACATGCCCCTACTACACATGTTTAATACCTAGTAATTAAGTTAAATTTAGTTCGTACAAGAAAGCACCCGTGTGAGAAAGTGACGTCAAGTTGAGGTGCAGACAAAGTGATGAATCAGAAAAAGATTTGATAGAAAGAGTCAGAGATAGGATACGCCCAACTATCAAAAGAACAACAGAGGAAAGAGAGACAACTTAAGAAAGAGCAGTAGAGAGAGAAAAGAGGCAGTTTTACCAAGAGAGTTTTACAAAGACAGGTTGAGGAGGGAGCAAACTACACACAGGTGAAGACAAAATGAGTCAGAAAATGAGAAGGAGCTAGAAGATTAGAACAGATTACTAGAGTTAGTTTGAGGCAAAGCAGAGCAATTCAGTCAGAAGGTGAGAGAAGCCAGTTTGAATTAATCAGTTTGGAGAGGAGTTTGAGCCAGAACAGCTAGGTTGAACCAGCCAGCCAGCTAGAAATGATGAGCTTATTCAGCTGAATGTCTCAGAAGCTGAACACATTCTAGGCCTACATTAGACTATACAAAGACTAGAAGCTTCCAGGGCTAGGCCTATTTTGTCACATGGAGGCAGTAAGCCTCCAAGATAACAATTACATCAGGAGAATAAAAGTTACTTTTAAAATTGTTTATTTATTTCTTCATTTTACATCTTTATTACAGCCCCTTCCTTTCTCTAATCCCAGTCTTGCCCTCTCTCTTTCCCATTTCCTCTCCTTCTATTCTTCTCAGAAAAGATGACCCACCCTTCTCCCACCACACACACACACAGCAAGTTTCATCAACACTGAACTCATCCTCTTCCACTGAGGCAAAACAAGGCAGCTCTCCTCTGAGAGGCTCCACTCTGCAGCAAATGAAACAGATGTAGGGATGCACATCCAAATATTAGGCAGAACTCAGGGAATCTTGCAAAAGTTGCCTATACAGATTATTTTAAATTTTGTGCAGGACCTAAGTAAAGCTGCTTTGAGAAACTACACTAGCAAAAAAAAATTCCTGTTATATATATATATATATAGAGTCTTATATATATAAGACTCTTAAAATAGAATACCTTATCACTTCCTCAGATAATCAAATAGCAAGACAGACTTGCCATCATCTGAGCCCTGCACTTTCTGCTCTTTAATGAAATGCCCTCTAACATGTTTGCTTTTCAGTGTTTCATTTTTATTTGGTTATATGACTGTAGGGTCAGTCTTGTGAGAATTCAGGAAATTTGGAAAAAAAAATCTTCCAGAAAGAATCAGCCTTATTGAGACATTTATGAGATCACAAAAAACAAATCAAGAGAGTAAGCTACCTGAGTATACAGGAACTGTGAATAATTTTTTTTTCATATTGCATGCATATCCTTTTGCGTCCTCCATGTATTCAAACTGCTAGAGACCCTCCAGTCTTGCTTTTTAACATACATACTGTATCTCAAGTTTTTAAAAAATAATGAAGATCTTTTCCCAGTCTGCAGGCTGTCGTTTTGTTCTGACAACAGTGTCTTTTGTTTTACAGAAACTTTTCAGTTTCATGAGAACCCGTTTATTGACTGTTGATCTTACAGCCTGTGCTGTTGGTGTTCTGTTCAGGAAATTGTCTCCTGTGCCAATGAGTTTTAGGCTCTTCCCCACTTTTTCTTCTAACCAATTTAGTGTGTCTAGTTTTATGTTGAGGTCTTTGATCCACTTGGACTTTAGATTTGTTCAGGGTATAAATATGGATCTATTTTCATTTTTCTGCATGTTGACATCCAGTTGGACCAGCACCATTTGTTGAAGATTCTGTCTTTTTTCCTTTGAAAGGTTTTGGATTCTTTTTCAAAAATCAATTATCCGTAGGTGTGTGTGTTTCAAATAGTAGGATCTACAAAAGATCATCCTTAGTGAGATATCACAGAAGCAGAAAGACACACACGGTATATACTCACTTATAAGTGGGTACCGGACCCATAAAACATACTAAAATAGGAAAAACATACTAAAATCTGTACACCAAAGAAGCTAAACAAGAAGGAGGTCCCTGGGTAAGATGATCAATCCTCACTTAAAAAGACAAATGGGATGAACATTGGAAGTGGGACAAAACAATTCTGACCAGAATTTTGACCAGAAATAATCATAACAGGCATGGTTTTTCTCCTGTGGAAATGTGCCAGATATAGTCCTAGAAGAATTGTCTACCTCTAAAATTCACACCTCTACTGTTCTAATAGTGTATTGTCTGGAAGATTGGTAATATAGCATATAAGGCCAAATTAGGGGGAAAAAGACATTGTTTCTCTCAGTGGACCCCTCCAGAGTTATGTACATTAGCTAGCAGGGAAGACACTTCCAGATCAGTTATTTCCAAATTTCTCCATGCCTTTCAATCAAGAGGTATAGGCTCTTAATAACAAAGTCACATCATCTGTTCCTGGTGGTCTAACAAAGAGATAAGCAAAAGCTTGTGCTGTTGTGGCTGCCTCTGGGATGTTCCTGATAACCAACTCAAGAAACAATTCTTACACCTGTCTTCATCCATAGCTTCTGAGATATGCAAAGTCCACTCATTAAGGGACCTCCATTTATAATTCTTTGTAGAAAATATATTTTAATTTGCTTATATATGACTTGTCTTTAACTTTTAACTTTATTTACTTATTAACTTTACATCTTCATTATAGTCCCCATCTTCTTCTCCTTTTGGTCCCATCCTCCCTCTCGCTTTTTGTTTCCCTCTCTCCTACCCCTCAGGCATTATCTCACCCCCATTCACTAACCCACCCTAGCACTTGAAGTTGCATCAGGGCTGAGCACCTCCTCTTCCAACGTGGCTTGGCAAGGCAGCCCCAGCAGGAGGAAGTGATCAAAAAGCCTACAACAGAGACCATGTCAGAAACAGCCCCTGCTCCCTTTACCAGGGAACCCACAAGAAGATCAAGATGCCCATTGGGTAAATATGTGCAAGGGACCTAGATCCAGACAGTGCCTGGTTCTTGGTTGGTGCTTCAATCTCCGCAAGCCCCCTCCCCCTGGGGTCCAGCTGAGTTGACACTATTAGTCTTCTTGTGAAGCTCCTGTCTCCTCTGGGTCTTTCTATCCTTCCCCCAATTCTTCTACAAGCCTACCTGCATTTTGCCTGATATTTGGTTGTGAATTGAAGCCTCTGTGTTGATCTTTTCCTGGGTGGAACCTCTCAGAAGACAGCTATTCTTAGCTCCCATCTGCAAGCACAGCACAGTGTGGTTGTTAGTATAAGAGATTGGGTGTTTTCCCCAGGGTAGGTCTTAGGTGAGTCAGGGATTGGTTGGACATTCCTCCCAAATCTGCTCTATCTTTATCCCTGCACATCTTTCGGCAGGGTAAGTTTTGGGTATATATAAATTCTTTTATCTACATCTACAGTTTTGATTAGGTCTCCTCTTTCACCTCAGACTCTTCCCAGTATCTCCAACCCCTTTTCTGTTTAAGCCCTATGACCCAAGTATTTTCTCACTCACCTTTCCTTGACACACATTTTACTATCCAGGCATCTTCAGGATTCTTGTAATTTCCATACATTCTTTTTAGCTTCATGGTATCTACAAACATTCCAAGTCAAACACAAACATCTAAAGATTCAAAGCTATCATTAATGCATTCTAGGGTGCTTATTCTTGAAGAGTGGTAAACAAATGCAAATGATAAATTCAACTGCTGTGCTGATTTCAAAGACACTATCAGTGCTTAACATTTACATTGTTTTAAAATCTAAATTGGAGTGTATTGTATTCATTTGGCAGTTTATGTGTATTTGTGTTGTGAGTGTGTTATGTATGAATATGCTTTAGGTGTGGGGGCATGTATGTGCTGTGAGTGTTTGTGCACGGTGACAGAGAGAGAATGTGTGTGTTTAAAGCTTCACATCTGGTTTAGCACATAACAGAGAATAAGAATTGGTGCTTACATAAGTGAAACTGGAATGAAGAAATAATTTTAGTGTATGTTACCAACTTTTCATCATACTAATAATACAATACAAAGATAATATTATATTCATAATATGATAATTAGAACAAAATATTATTACATTTAACAGTTAATTTTGTTCACATAGATAAAAAGTTTTGATTATCAAAAATGTCATTAACCAAAATTAATGGAATGTTCTTGTAATTTCTTCTACTGAATGATTTTATTAATTTAGAACTTTATGGATTCAGTTATTGGAATCAAATATAAGAATAGTTTCAAAATATTTACTCTTTGGAGGGGAAATGAAACTGATTTCTTTAGTATGTTGTAGAATTTTGAAGTTTTAGCTTCTTCTTGTCCCACCTCTCACTGGGTTGTCACATGACTGAAATGAAATCATTCTCAATAAAAGGAGCCCAGCAGTTACACCCCACAAAGAGCACTAAAAGATGGAGGTATCAATTCTGTGAGCCCCATTCCACCATAGGTGTTAGGCTGTCACCAGAGTCAAAGGGATTGTCAGGCAAGATAAATTTGATTTTTAATATTTCTTTCAATAGGACTCAGGGGAAAATTGGACATAGCTTTGCAAGTTTCTTGACCATAAATTTGAATTTAAGTCAAAAAATAATTTCTTAGCTTTCAGTTATATTACTTTCACTTTCATCTTCAAACACAAACAATGATCAGAGCAAATTTCTAAGCTCTGGGCCTTCTGGCTTTTAAGTTATTTGGATTTTCCAAAAGAGTACTAAATGTGCAGTTCATCTTAAAAAAACTATTTCACTGAATAGTTTCTAGAAGGTGGTTGGGTGCAGCAATCCCCATAGTAGTATCTGTTACTTAGTCGTTCAAGCTGTTGCCGAAAACAAAACAAAACAAAACAAAACAAAGAAACCTTACAGGTGATTTGTCATGAGCAGAGCTCATGCACAATGCTCACACTTCTGAGACTGGAAGAACAGTGACTTGCTGTCTGCAGAGGACAAACTTTCTGAATTGGTGATATCTTCATATTGTGCTCACAGATGTTGTTAGAGACATGGAGCCTGGTTGGCTCTGTTTACATGGGCAGTAACCCTGCTCTGGCCAGACCCCCCATTGTGACATACTTACACTGGACATAAAATTTAGCACATGGCTTCAAGAAATAAAGAACTGTCAGATCAACGTAAATAAGAACTCAGGTATGAATACTATTTAAAAATTTAACTATACACAATTTTCTCTTCTGGACCTCACAAACCAGAATTAAAAAAAATCATTTAGAGAAAAGAAAACTGAAGTATCATACCATATAACAGGCCTTCAAACTGGTATGTTGAGCAGTGGCAAAGCTAAATCTAAAATGCAGTTTGTTTTCAAGAACTACCATTTTCTCTGGTCCTATCTCTTTCTGTCTGTCTCTGTCTCTTTTCATTCTGCCTTTCCAAATCTCACATTGGTTCTGATTCCATGGCAAAATACAATTGATTTTTCTTCAACTTTACCCTGGTTTTCAAACAAACAAACAAACAAACAAAAATAGGAAGTTTTTAGATATAGGACATGCTGAAATAAGTACAGCTTTATAAGACTTATGTGTGTGTGTTCATTAAATACTCAGCACACCCTCTGAATCAACTACTGCACCCCCATTTTTCTTTATTAAGAAACTGAGAGGACAGGAGCTCCACAAGGAGAGCAACGGAACCAAAAAATCTGGGCTCAGGGGTCTTTTCTGAGATTGATACTCCAACCAAGGACCATTCATGGAGACCCTAGAACTCTTGCTCAGGTGCAGCCCATGGCAGATCAGTGTCCAAGTGGGTTCTCTAATAAGGGGAACAGGGACTGTCTCTGATATGAACTCAGTAGATGGCTCTTTGATCATCTCCCCCTGAGGGAGGAGCAGCCTTACCAGGCCACAGAGGAGGACATTGCAGCCAGACCTGATGAGACCTGATAGGCTAGGGTCAGATGGAAGGGGAAGAGGTCCTCCCTTAACAATAGACTTGGAGAAAGGCATGGGAGGATATAAAGGAGAGAGGATGAGATTGGGAGGGATTGAGGGTGCTACAGCTGAGATACAAAGTGAATAAACTGTAACTAATATTAAAAAATAAAAATTTAATAAAAAAAGAACTAAAAAAAGAAACTGAGGCTTAGAAGCCTATCATAGTTTTCTCAGGGACAGAAAATTAGCAAATAACAAGAAAGAATTTAAACCAGTTTTAATTTATCTTTCTCTCATATGCCTATAAACACATAAATATGCAATTTTAAACATTTTTAAAGTAACTTTATTGTCTGAGAAAGCACTGGATTAATTTCCAAAGTGGTTGTACAAGTTTACATTCCCACCAGCAGAATAATCAGAATATTTCTCAGAAATTTGGGGTGCAATTTCTTCAGTATTTCATATGTGTCATTAGGAAAGACCGATGTTGGTGTGGTGTAGTGACTACTGTGTTTCCCAAACAATAAGTACACAACAAGGACAGTTGCTCAACCATGTTCATAGCAGCTTTATTCGTAATAGCCAGAAGCTGGAAACAACCCAGATGCCCATCAACTAAGGAATGGATAAAAAAAAATTGTAGTACTTATACACAATGGAATACTACTCAGCAATTAAAAATGAGGAAATCATGACATTTGCAGGCAAATGGTGGGACCTAGAAAAGATCATCCTGAGTGAAGTATCCCAGAAGCAGAAAGACACACATGGTATATACTCACTTATAAGTGGTTATCAGATCTAAAATATAGGCTAAACATATTAAAATCTGTACACCTAAGGAAGATAAACAAGAAAGAGGAACTGGGGTAAGATTATCAATCCTCACTTAGAAAGACAAATAGGATGGACATTGGAAGTAGGAGAAAACAATAAATGGGACAGGAGCCTGCCATAGAGGGCCTCTGAAAGACTTTACCTAGCAGTGTATCAAAGCAGATGCTGAGACTCATAACCAAACTTTGGGCAGATTGGAGGGAATCACATGAAAGAAGAAGGGGAGTCAGTAAGACCTGGAGAGAAGAAGAGGGCCACAAGGACCAAATATATCTGGGCACAGGGATCTTTTCTGAGACTAATTCACCAACCAAATGCCATGTTTGGATATAACCTAGAACCCCAGCTCATATGTAGCCCAAGGCAGCTCAGTATCCAAGTGGTTACCCTAGTAAGAAGAACAGGGACTGTCTCTGATCTGAACTCAGTGGCTGGCTCTTTGACCTCCCCCTTCATCCCACGAGGGAGAAGCTGCCTTGCTAGGCTATAGAGGAGGACATTACAGCCAGTCCTGATGAGTCCTGATAAGCTAGGGTCAGATGGAAGGGGAGGAGGACCTCCCATATCAGTGGACTTAGAGAGGGACAGGACGGAGATGAAGGAGGGAGGGTGGGATTTTGAGGGAATGAGGGAGGGGGCTACAGCTGGGATACAGAATAAATATATCTAATTAATATAAAAAAGAAAAATAAATATTTTTGAGGGGGCTGGGCTTGAAGGGCAGGGACAGTGCTGGGAGATAGATGATATGAGAAAAATAAGTAATTTCTCTCTATGGTGCACCTATGTACTGCAGAAGTCTTTCTCTAGGACTTCGGTTAGAAGGATTTTTTTGTCTTTTGTTTATTGGGCTATTTATTTGTTTATTTATTCATTTATTTTTAATTATGATAAGCAAAGCTATTTTCATCAAAAATTTGCTTTTGTCACCTTTTATCTTTAAATTTTATTTATTTATTTATTATTACAATTTATTTATTTGTATCCCTGCTCCAGTGCCTTTTCTCATCTCCTTATAGTCCCACCCAACCCCCTTCTTCTCCCACTACGCCCTTTTCCTAGTCCCCTATCAATTACATGACACACAATAAAATGTTCCTGCTGTAAATAGGCAGTATTCTGTACTCATTATTTCCTATATTTATCCCTTTCTAATTTTGTAATTTTTCAAGAAGGTCCCCAAATGTCATAAAAGAATTTAGTGCCAAACTGATAATTTTAAAACATCAATGCTTCAAAAGCTAATTATTTTTAAAAATCATAAAATTTGTTATATTTCATGGGTCTTCTGTATTCAGAAATTATATGGATATCACAGAATTCATATACTTACTGATTAATTGCAGCAGTGATCTGAGAAAAATCACTGATTTTACAGATGAGGATTCCAAAACACAATAGGCTGCAATAACTTGCCTAAAGCCTCTCAACCTGCAAAAAGAAGTCATTCTAGTCCAAGACCTTTTTCTTTTCAAACTACATTGCTTCATATCTTGTCAAATGAGCCATTTTGAGGGTGTGGGCCAATTATGAAATTTATTAAGGCAAGATTATGAGGTAGGTTTGGGAATAATTTTAACATGTAATTTTGATGCTCAGAGTTCTAGCCAGCAGTTACTTAGGAAGAGTCTGAGGTGAAATTATACAAAATCTTCATGGCAGGATTCAAAACAGACACAGGGTGACAAAAGCAAATTTTTGATGATAAAGTTTTTTTTTTTAAATAAGTGAATAGGTTTTGTCCTGTAAACACCAATTAATAGCAAACTCTGAACCTACAATATTTAATGAAATGTATAATATAATAATAAATAATGATTTTATTATGTCATAAGCTTTGGCATACTTATGAGTTAGCACTGTTTGCTGTTATTTATTACAAAATACTTGGCATTTTGAAGCTATCATTTTATAAATTTACTTCAAATACATTGCTACATACCATTGAATTATCAATTAAATCTCTTAGTAAAAGTCAGATATACCTCTTGGTTTATTTAAAAAGTTAAGTTCAATTATTTTACCAATGCTGATGTCAAGAAAAGAGTTAAGCTCCATATATGATCCAAATATGATCCATATATGATCTCCAAAATGATCCTGTACCACAACAGATTATCTGGAGGTATCTCCATCCCTGATCTCAAGCTGTACTACAGAGCAATAGGAATAAAAACTGCATGGTATTGGCATAGAAACAGAACAGTGGATCAACGGAACTGAATAGAAGACCCAGAAATAAACCCACACACCTATGGATACCTGAATTTTGACAAAGAAGCCAAAATCATTCAATGGAAAAAAGACAGCATCTTCAACAAATGGTGTTGGTTTAACTGGTTGTCTACACTTAGATAGACAAATGGAATGGACAATGAATGTAGGAGAAAACAAGCAACAGGACAGGAGCCTACCGCAGAGGGCCTCTGAAAGACTCTAACTAGCAATGTATCAAAGCAGATAGTAAGACTCACATCCAAACCTTTGGCAGAGTGCAGGGAATCATATGAAAGAAGGGGGAGTTAGTAAGACTTGGCAAGGACTAGAGCTCCACAAAGACCAAATAGATCAGGGCACAGGGGTCTTTTATGAGACAGTTTCTCCAATCAAGGACCATGTATGGATATAACCTAACCACTACTCGGATATAGCCCATGGTAGCTCAGTATCCAACTGGGTGGCCTAGTAAGGGGAACAGGGACTATTTCTGTCATGAACTCAATGGCTGGCTCTTTGTTCCTTCCCACCTCCCTCCCTCCCCCCAAAGAGAGGAGCAGCCTTGCTAGGCCACAGAAGAGGATATTGCAGCCATTCCTGAAAAGACCTGATAAGTTAGGGTCAGATGGAAGGGGAGGAGGTCCTCCCCTGTTGGTGGACTTCGAAAGGGACAGGGAAGAGATGAGGGAGGGATGAGGAGAGTGGGAGGGAATGAGGGAGGGGGCTACAGCTGGGATACAAAGTACATAACCTGTGATTAATATAAAAATAAATAAATTAAAAAAATAGGTGTCCACAAGTTTGTGGGTTTATTTTTGGGTCTTCTGTTCAGTTCCATTGATCCACCATTCTGTTTATATGCCTGTGCCATGCATTTTTTTTTTTTTTACTGTTGCTTTATAGTACAGCCTGAGATCAGGGATAGAATACCTTTTATAGAGGATTGTTTTAGCAATTCTGGGTTTCTTGTTATACCATATGAAGTTGAGGATTTTTCATTCAAGGTCTGTAAAGAATTGTGTTGGTAATTTGATGGGAATTATATTGAATCTGTAGATTGCTTTTGGTAAAATGGCCATCTTTACTATGTTAATCCTGCCAAAACATGAGCATGGGAGATCTTTCCATCTTCTGATATCTTCTTCTAGTTGTTTCTTCAGAGACTTGAAAATTTTTTTTCATACAAGTATTTGACTTGCTTGGTTAGGGTCATACCAAGGTACTTTATGTCTTTTGTGGCTATTGTAAAGAGTTCCCTAATTTCTTTCTCAGCCCTTTTAGAAACTAATCAAGAGTGAGGACTCTGGCTAAAATGCTCAATCCCCATCCTGAAAGGCAAAGAGGATAGACATCAGAAGAAGAAAACAAGAAACAAGTTAGGAGCCTGTCACAGAGGGCCTCTGAAAGGCTCTGCCCTGCAGACTATCAAAGCAGATGCTGAGACTTATGGCCTACTGTTCAGCAGAGTGCATGGAATCTTATGAAAGATGTGGAAAATAATAAGATCAGGAGAGAACAAGAGCTCCACAAGGAGAGCAACAGAACCAAAAATTCTGAGCACAGGGGTCTTTCCTGAGACTCATACTCCAACCAAGTAGCATGCATGGATATAACCTAGAATCCCTGCCATATGTAGTCCATGGCAGTTCAGTGTCCAAGTGAGTTCCATAGTAGTGGGAACAGGGACTGCCTCTGACATGAACTGATTGGTCTGCTCTTTGATCACCTCATCCAGATTGGGGATCAGCCTTACCAGGCCACAGAGGAAGACAATGCAACCACTCCTGAAGAGAAGTGATAGACTAGGATCAGAAGGAAGGAGAAGAAGACCTCCCCTATTAATGGACTTGGGGAGGTGCATGCATAGAATCAGGGGAGGGAAGTTGGGATTGGAAGGGTTGGAGGGAGGGGTTTATGGGGGGGATACAAAGTGAATAAAGTGTAATAAATAAATAAATAACATAAAAAATGTTTCAGGAGATACATCATAGCTGCTTGGTTTCCCTGTCCTAGAATTTTTTTTCTCTCATAGACATTTTTTTTATATTTGCTGAATAAAACTGTCATTATAAAAAAAGAGAAAAAAAGAAAAGAAATAGTAAGTAGACCATTGTTGCAAGCGGGAATTGTGTTCTTAGTTTATCACAAGTAATTTCCACATTTATGCCCAGGGAGTGTCTGCTTTAAAACAGGCCCCAAACTATTCCTTTAAAACAAAAGAAATTCAAATACTTTCCTCACTGTCCCACATCAAGGTAAAAAGTACAGGCAGCAAAGAGTCCCAAAGTTGCAAGCTTAGACAAGTAATGAAGAAATGTTTTGTTTTATAAGTAAATTAGGGTGTTGGGGGGGGGGCTTCTTACTCTAGCAATAAAATTACAGGCAGGTTGTATTTAAACTTGAGTTTTGAAAAACTAAAGAATTAAATGTTTTTGCTTAAAGAAATACTCATGTATACAATCACAAACTCATAGCAATTTCTAAAAGCATTGGCAAAAGAAGGTCCTTTAAACCCAAGCAGATTGCATGTCTATTTTTTCATCTAAGGTTTTAAAGTGATCATGTTAGGAATTTCTTTAGCACTTGACAGTTTTATTTAATATGTTGTTATTTTTTCTGGATATTATGTAATTACCTAAATCTGCTAGAATGATAGTTGGTACACAGGTTTGAGAAAAGATTTTGAAAAGAGCTCTTCCTGAGCTTGAGTTCTGAGCCTGGGAGCCTGCGTGTGCATGGAGAGAAACCATTGTCAACCATCTGGCCATACTCCATGCTGTCGCCCTGCTATATGCATACTGATAAATGTCACCTTCAAATTTTCTCATCTGCTTGAGACAGCATACTGTTCAGATTGATTCCAATCATACACGATTTCTGGAGCTCCATTGATTTTATTTATTGTCTCATTTTTATAAACATAAAATATTATTATTAAGTGGTTTCATCCGATTCATATATCTCAGTTCATAGTGTCACTCAGCTGGTGACAAAAATACTTCATGAATGGATGAAGGTATATTAAAGCATGTTTTCAAAAATCAAGATTAAGTCTTTAAAAAAACCTTTTATTAACATCTTACCACTGCATACTTTTTGAAAACTGCACTACTGCCATTTAATAATTCTATAGAACAAAACACATTGAAAGTATTCCTCTGTTACTTTAATTTATCAGTTATAGGTGGCTATTTGGATTACTAGGGAAAAATCTCTTAAATATAGTTTCTATCTGCAGTGCAAAATCAGTAGACGTTTCTTGCAATTCTGGAATGTGGACAATCTAGATCAGGGCTTTGGTAGGTCTTTTGTGTTTTAAGAGCCTACTTACTGGACCACCCACGATGCTTTCCTGTGTCTTCATTTAAGTGGAAAGCAGCTTTTGAGATGCTTCAACACAGCAAAAACATCATCCATGAGATCTCTACCATTAGGACCTGATCCCTTCACAAGCACTGCTTCCTTAATCTCCAACAGGGCTACCTCCTGAATCTGATCCCTTAGGCAATTAGGTTTTTAATAAGAGGAATTTGGGGAAAATGAATTTCCAACAATGTTATCAAATTGTGAATAATTTATATGTACTCTCATGTACATGTAAGTGTCTCAAATGGTTCACATAAAGCATCACCTTCAAGTTTCTTTGGTATAGCTAGATAATTCACCTATCATGTATAAAAATGATTGCATCAAGACTGAATATTCCAGGTTAGTAAAGAAAACCTAAACCAAGTGTGTCTTTCTGCTTCTGGGATACCTCATTCAGGATGATCATTTCTAGTTCCCACCATTTGCCTGCAAATTTCTTGATTGCCTTGTTAATTGCTGAGTAGTATTTCCTTGTGTAAACGGACCACAATTTCTATATCCATTCCTCAGTTGACACGTCATCTGGGTTGTTTCCAAATTCTGGCTATTACAAATAAAGCTGCTAAGAACATGGCTGAACAAATGACTTTGTTGTATATTTGAGCATATTTTGGAAATATGTCTAGGAGTGGTATAGTTGGATCTCAAGTACTATTCCCGATTGTCTATGAAAGTGCCGGAATGATTTCCAAAGTGATGGTATAAGTTTACATTCCTACCAGTAGCGGAGGAGGGCTCCCCTTTCTCCACATCCTCTCCAGCATGTGTTGTCACTTGAGTTTTTTATCTTAGGCATTTTGATGGGTATAAAGTGAAATCTCAAGGTTGTTTTGCTTTGCATTTCTCTGATGACTAAGAATGTTGAACATGCACACATGGTTTATATTCACTTTTAAGTGGATATAAGATATATAACATACTAAAATCTCAACTTCTAAAGAAGCTAAGCAAGAAGTACGACCGTGGGTAAGATGATCAATCTTCACTCAGGAAGGCGAACAGGACAGACATCAGAAGAGGGGAAAAAACAGGGAACAGAAAAGGAACCTACCACAGAGGGCCTTTGAAAGACTCTACACAGCAAGGTATCAAAGCAGCTGCTGAGACTCATAGCCAACCTTTGGACAGAGTGCAGGGAATCTTATGAAAGAAGAGAGATAGAAAGATATGGAGGGGGCAGAAGCTCTACAAGTAGAGCAACAGAACAAAAACCCTGGGTACAGGTGTCTTTTCTGAGACTGATGCTCCAACCAAGTACCATGCAAGGATATAACCTAGAACCCCTGATCAAATGTAGCCCATGGTAGCTCAGTCTCCAAGTGGGTTTCCTAGTAAAGGGAATATGGGCTGTCTCTGACATGAACTCAGTGTCTGTCTCTTTGATCATATCCCCCTAATGGGGGAGCATCTTTATCAGACAACAGAGGAAGACAATGCAGCCAATACTGATGAGACCTGATAGGCTAGGGTCACCTCTCCTATAGGTAGAATTGGGGAGGGGCACAAGAGGAGATGAGGGAGGGATGGAGGGTGCGTTTTAGAGGGGATGGGGGAGGGGGCTACAGCTAGGATAAAATGTGAATAAACTAATAAAAAATTTAAAAAATAAAAAATTAAACCTAAACCACACACACATGATCTTTTAAAGCCTTGATGTAATTAGAATTCATCCATTCAAATCAAATTACTATATTATAAATGAAATCAATTATGTAAAATAACCTAGAGCTTTAGGGCATTTACCACCTTTTGCTCAAAGGACTGGCTCTCTACCATGTCTCACATAATATCACCATCAATAATGTTCAAATACACGGTCCAGTTCCACCTGTCTTCTGATCAGTTTCATAATTGATTTGAAGGCATGCTTAGGAAAACTTTAATGCTGTATTCTTTGCAGACTATTTCTGATATTTTCTATCCGTTCTTTTAACCCATTGTTAAAAGAATTGTGACTCTATTGTGTCTCTTTACAACCTGATTTTGTTTTTGTGCTTCTTCCTGTTTTATTTTGAGTCATGCTGACTATTTAAAAACTACTTTTTTGGAAAATGGAAGGCCCCATGAAACATGATTCCCAGTTTATAGGAGGATAAAGGGCTATTTGAACTTTAGGCTCCTCCCCTATCATTATGGAACTGCTAGCAGTAGATAGGTGTTGGGGAGAGATTGCAGTTGGTCATCCAGAATAATCTGGAAGAAACCCAGGACTTATTAAGCTTCATTGAGAAAAACTGTTCTCCTAGTGACTGGTTTCAGAGTTTTTGCTTGTCTGTTGGTTATAAATTAAGAATGCTTTGTTTCAAGAAGACAACCCTCATTAATTCAGTAGGAAGTAGTGCATTATATCATGGCCAGACTGTAAAAATGAAAGTATTCACACTATTGATCTGATACAAAGAATTGCCAAGTATATGACATTTTCCTGTGAAGATGTTTTAAGTATTTTTCTATAGAAAAGTATCTCTCTGAAAACACTGCTCTATTATTTGTGGATCTTGAATAGATTAGAAATTCTTAGCTATGACAAGTTTTAAAGAACAAAAAAGAAATTTCAAAATGAAAATTGTAATATACTTGAGCATATTTTGTATATATGCCTTGGAGTGGTATAGGTGGATCTTGAGAAAGCACTACTCCAAAGTGTCTGTGAAAGAGCCCAGTTGATTTCCAAAGGCATTGTAAAAGTTTATGTTCCTACCAGCAATGGTGGAGGGTTCCCATTTCTCCAAATCCTCTCTAGCATGTATTATCACTTGAGTTTCTGATCTTAGCCATTGTGATGGGTGTAAGTTGAAAATTCAGGGTTGTTTTCATTTGCATTTCCCTGATGACTGAGGACTTTGAACATTTATTTTTAAAAATAATTTATTTATTTTAATATTAATCACAGGTTATAAACTTTGTATCCCAACCATAGCCCCCTCTGTCATTCCCTCCCACTCTCCCAATCCCTCCATCATATCCTCCCTGCCCCTCTCCTAGTCCACTGATAGGGAGGAACCTCCTCCCCTTCCATCTGACCCTAGCTTATCATATCTCTTCAGGACTGGCTGCAATGTCCTCCTCTGGGGTTTAGCAAGGCTGCTCTTCCCTCAGAGGGTGAGGGGGAGGATTGACGATCCAGCCATTGAGTTCATGACAGAAATAGTCCCTGTTTCCCCTACTAGGGTACCCAGTTGGATACTGAGCTACCATGGGCCACATCTGAGCAGGGGTTCTAGGTTATATCCACACATGGTCCTTGGTTGGAGAAACCGTCTCATAAAAGACCCCTGTGCCCTGATCTATTTGGTCTTTGTGGAGCTCTTGTTCTCACCAAGTCTTACTAACTCACCCTTCTTTCATAGGATTCCCTACACTCTGCCAAAGGCTTGGTTGTGAGTCTTAATATCTGCTTTGATACATTGCTAGTTGGAGTCTTTCAGAGGCCCTCTGTGGTAGGCTCCTGTCCTGTTGCTTGTTTTTGACGTGCCAAACATTTGAACATTTCTTTTTTTTTTTAATTTATTTTTATCTCAATCACAGGTTAGGTACTTTGAATCCCAGGAGTAGCCCCCTCCCTCATTCCCTCCCACCCTCCCACTCCCTCCCTCATCTCCCTCCTCCCCGCCCCCTCCAAGTCCACCAACAGGGGAGGACCTCCTTCCCTTCCATCCAACCCCAGCTTATCCTGTCTCCTCAGGGCTGGCTGCAATGTCCTCCCCTGGGATCTAGCCAGTCTGTCACTCCCC
>CM053743.1:58793239-58818361 GCA_028658305.1 Pachyuromys duprasi
TATCCGCATAATCAAAGCTTTAATATAATTTTCCTGTGTCTCCACTGAATTAAAAACTCCACTGATTTTGGGTGTTTCTGGTGGGGCCATGGTGTCCTGATTTTTGTTGGGTGAGTTCTTTCACCGATTTCTGGGCATTTGTTTATATATAATCAGGGAGCTGTTTGTGCTTTAAGGCTGTACTTAAGTCTGAATCTGTCAATCTCTTGTGTCAGGAGTATTCTTCAAGAAGATCAGGGATTTCTGGTGGTTTGTTGGTGTGTTTTGAGTCTCAGTTGATCTCTGTTGTGGGCTCTGTGTGTGCGGCATTGTGCTCTGTGCCAGAAGCTGTGAGCACTGCAGGCTGGTCACCCCTCTGGTCTGGAGTCTTTACTCCTCACTCTGTGCTAGAGTCTGAGTGTCCAGGTTTGAGATGTCAGCTGGGGGTTGTGCACTCGGCCCTGGGCTTGCTGCTAAAGGCCCTTCCCTGGATTGGAGATTTGGCACCTCCTTCTTGGCCAGGGGCTGTGCACCATGGTCTGAGATGATATTTGGGGCACACACAGTGGGTTTGTGTTGGTGTGCATCCGCTGTATGCAGGCTTGTCTGAAATGGTGCCAGAGGCCTTCTCTGTCTGGCCAGTGGACAGACACCCGAACTGAGGTTTTTGCTGGCAGATGCGTGCAGCTTTCTCCCTCAGTGTGTAGTCTGGTCAAGATGGTCCCCGGATCCTCTCAGTCTGTGGTGGTTCTGGCAATTGGTGCGTGCCTGCTGCAAACCCTTGGGTTGAGGCAGAACTCGGGTTCCTCCTAGACCTGCTGGCGGACTCACACACTGAGTTTTTGCTGGTGGAGGCGTTAGGTGCACGCCCACATTGTGCAGACTGGTCAAAATGGTCCCCCAACCCTCTCAGTCTAGGGTGGTTCAGGTGATTGGTCTGAGCCTGGAGCACACCCGCGGGTTGAAGCAGAACCTGGGTGCAGTGTGAGCTTGCAGTGTGCAGTTCAGTGAAAACAGTACCCGGTTCCTCCTGTGACTGCCTGCGAGACTGTGTGATCCAGTCTATTATGGTGGATGCAGGTGCCCAGTGTGGCTGCTTGTTCAGATCAGAGCTGTGCGCTGCTGGTCACCTGGAGATTTTTCCAGGTAATAACTGGGTGTCCCTAGGGTTTTCCCACTTGATTTTCTCACCGTAGGAGTTCTGCTCACCTGGCAATCACAAATGCTGGCATTTTAGGTCCCAGAGTTCAGTCTCCTGGTCGCTGAGTTGTTTCTGCTCTCCTACTCCTCAGATACAGTGTTCTCTCGTGGCAGCCATCTTGGATTCCTCCTATAGTTTTCTTTGTCAATAATAGAATTTTCATTCTCTTAGAAGCTCAGTGTAATGGTGACAAACCTTTTAATACAGGGCCTGTGAAATAGCTCAGCAGGAAATGGCAACCACAGTCAAATCTGACAACATGAGTTCAGTTAACACAAACTGAATGATAAAAGGAAAGAATTGATTTTTAAAATATGGCACAGTAATGTGCATGCACTCCTTCATATACACGTATATGCACATACAACATAAACAAACACTTTTTAAAAAACTCTAAAATTTCTTTGATTGTGAATGGACTCCTAACCTTAAAATTTCTTGACAGCGTCAACACCTGATAACATGTGCTCGTGAAATAATTGCATGATTTAGAAATGGTCATATTTTGAACAAATTCTGAATGGTTGTTTTCCCTCATAGATGATATAGGAAAAACAGTGATTAAATTTGTCTTGAGACATATTTGTAGCATTTACTATCAAGCACAAAAATACAAAAATAAAACTTTGTTGTAAGCCAGATATCTGAGGAATTCAGGTGTTTTAATGAGCTATGAATTTCCTGAGTTTTGCTGATGAATTGGAATATTTTTCTACATCTAAAGTTCTCATACAGAAATATACAATTTACACTCACTCTATACATCTTTTCTCCACCTACTTATGAGTTTCACTCACACAATAAACATCTTCACGTCCTTTTTTTTGTTCTCATTTATGCATTTGGCTGTATATGTTATGTTACTAAGCTGAGCATTATTCCACAATTTAAATTTAGAAGCCTAAAATTAGACCATGGTAAAATCCTAAAAGTGTTTAAAATAGAATAGCTTAGATGCCTATATTTGTGCTTCCACTGAACCATTCCTTAGGAGGTCCTTTCAGGTGAGAACTCCCCTTAGGACCAGCACAAGTAAGCATGATTTCATGATTAGACATAATCTATCACCCTTGTTCTCCCACATTATGACTTTTCTACTGGAGTTTTAGACATATTAAGTTGGTCATCTCGCCTTCATGTAAGCATGATTTCCAAAGTATAACGGAAAGCAACAAATATTTCTCTCTAAAATACCCAGGGGAAGGATTGATGCAGTAGTAATCAAACCCTTATAATCTCCAATAACTTATTTTAAATTCGTGAAAATTAATCCTTTAATATTTGATTCCCAGTATATCATCCAATCCTCTGAGAAATATGAGTTTGACCAGGGTCTCTGCCAACTGAATTTTAACCAAGCCATAGTATAGTCTTGGGGAATTACAGCATCGACTCAGATTATCATTGTATTATGTAATTACACTCTAGGAACAATGTCCTGAAGTTATGAGCAAAATAAAATAAAACATGTTGATAAAAATAAAGTCGTTACCAATTTTCGACCCATTACTCAATTCCAAACCATATACTGAAAAGTTTTCTCAGACAAAATTAGTCTTGAAACCTGATAAGCTAGGGTCAGGTGGAAAGGGAGGAGACCTCCCCTATCTGTGGATTTGGAAAGGGGCAGGGAGGACATGAGAGAGGGAGAGTGGAATTGGGAGAGAATGGGGGAACGGGCTGGGAGAAAAAGTTAATAAACTGTGACTAATATTTAAAATATAAAAGAAAACAAGAAAAAATTAGTCTTGAGCACTTTGGTTCTTCCAAACAATTTATGAATAATTTCACTAGCCTTCCTCTGACAGAAAATTTATTATGTTTCAGAATTTTTTTCTTATAACATATTATCACCTAAAATTCCCACTGTAGATCATTCATTTGATCATATTTATATCCATGATACCTTCCTGTATCCCATTGCACTCCTACTGAAACCTCTTCTCTTCCCAACTTTACCCCCTTTTATTTTCATATATTCTCTCTCTTTCTGACTTTCTCTGTATATGTAGGTTTGTATGTAATCCAATGCTTTTTGTTATTTATGGGTTATTTGACTTTTATTTCCTTAAGTTTAAAGAAGAAAAATAATGATTTTTCTTTCTCTTCTAGAAGAAAAGATATAATTCCTTTGGATAATAATATACATATAGATTCTCCCACATATTTTTTTCACTAACTTCATCTTACATCATTTCAAGTTTAATTATTATAATAGTACCCCTTGATAACTAATATTCTCAGAAATATTTAGAAATAAATTATTTAACATTAGGCCTCATAATTATTGGATATTAAAATGAAAAAACATAAGGATTCATCAATCATATTAGAGTTTTATTATTACACACTATTATTACATGCAAATTGCTGATTAAAGGCTATAAATTCTGTAAGACCTTTACCATATAATATTTGTTTTCTTTTAAATTTATAACCTGGGTATTGAAAAACAGTGGTAAAAGGAAAAGAAAAGGTCTGAGTTTGCTGCTAAGTAGCACTGATTTAATCAATGAGAGACGCTTTTGTCCAGATGTTACCCTGAAAGCTTATCTGTGACAGCTGTGCACATTTTCTGATATTACAGGAGCAGCAAAACATCCTTCTTTTAACTTGCCTTTTTTCCTGGAGACAACATTGACAGTGGAAATGACTCTCTGAGCACAGATGCTGCAGAGCTTTTAAAGGTGGAGTATGAAGGAGGAAGCTGGAGAGCTTTGCAGCAGCCATCAGGAAATAAAAAAATGAAGAGTTATGTATATTCTGACTCCTCTACCTACTATTGTCTTTTTTGCCTTCGGACTTAAAAAATATAAAGCTTATCTGGAAACATCCGAGACTTTTTTTTTTTTTTTTTAATCATGTTAGTCTTTTTGCAAACACCCTAATGTCACGCTGGAATCAAACTCAGGACAGAGCCTCACTTCAGAGTAAGGGCCACAGAGGAAAACTGCTTCCCAGTCCTCCGGAGCCCTTCTCCTGCCCCAGCTTGCCCTCCCTTTTATATGCCATGTGGTGCATAATCTTTATTCCCTCAACAAATCTGCTCGCAAAAAAGATTTTATTTTCTCATGAATTTATATCCAAATGTTATCTCTCTAAAGTTTATTTGCATTTTAAACCTTATCTTAGACTGTGGAAGCAAAGAATTTAACACCCTGTTAAGGGGATTTTAAGCATCACTTGGCAGGCAGGGGGATGTTTTCTATGAGTAAATCCTTTTTCTGCTTCTCAGAAATTTTATTTTCTGTACTGACTTCTTCAGGTGGTATGGGAAAAGGGTTTAGAAATAAAATCACCAAGGTTTAGGGACAAGCAGACATGACTTTGTATCCTTGCTCTTGCTGCTTCTTGAGGGATCTAAAGAAATTTTTTCAACCTCATTTGCCTCTCCTGATAAGTAATTTAAGTGATCAAAAAACCACCGTTCAAGACTACTGTGAGAATTGAATTGGTTATTGACTGTATGTGAGTTAGAGTAGTCACTATTTTGTGTTTAGTGTTTGTGTGTTTTCCATGCTAACACAAAAGCTTTGTGAATCATAAACTACCTAATTACTCATATGGCCAATCATGACAACATTTGCCTGTTACTTCATAGCATTTTCATTACCCTTCTCATATCTCTAGAATCAAGAGGCTACTATGACTTTTTGGCTTACCTCTGACAACAGATAATATCTAAAAGCAATAATGCTCAAACTGAGAAAGAATAAGGTGCTACAGAGGGCAAGGAACATTATCTATAAACTCACAGACTAACCCAATAACAGAATAGAAACACTCAAAGTGCACACTTTCTTAGACTGAGATTGCAAATCCAATCTTAGCCAGCTTCAGGGAATGATAGACAAGTACTAACCACTGGTGATTTTAAACCTTTCTTTCTTAAAGGTAATAGCACCTACCACTCTAATATCTTAATTTCAAATCTCTCCTCTGACTTTTATTCATTAAATATTTCAATTTATTCAGTAAATATTTTGTAGATTCACCACATTATGCCTGTCTTTAATGAGAAGAAAAATGGTTCATGTTATGATCTTAATGACCCAGTCTAGCCTGGCTTAACCTCATCAGAATGAAGTTATTCAGTGTATGTCGCCCAACCAATTTTCTTTTCTTTTCTTTTCCTTTCTTTCTTTCATTTCTTTTTTCTCTTTCTTTCTTTCTTTCTTTCTTTCTTTCTTTCTTTCTTTCTTTCTTTCTCTCTCTCTCTCTTTCTTCTTCTTTACTTTATGTTCTATCTTGACATTGTCCTAATTTCTAATCATCCACTGACAAATTTTCACAGGTACAAATAACATTTGATTCTATGCCATATAAAATGTTTAATTATTATTATTTTATAATTTTGCATATACAATGTCTACTTTCACATCCCACATCCCTGAAACCTCATTCTTCCCTTACCACCTCCTAAATTTTCCTTCATGTCTTTTCATTTTGTTTGTTTGATCCACTCAGACTAAAACAGGCCATCTAGGTCACTATCCACTGGAGCCTGGTGTGCCCAGAAGGGGGTCAATAACTAAAGTCAGTGACTCTTCCTCTTCTAAAATCTAATGAAAAGCAGTAGTTTAGAGATAAAATATAGTAGGTCCTATCAGCCCCACCTACTTCCTTGATTGGTGGCTGATGGAGACTGTGTTGTGTCTGAGCAGTAAAGGTAACTTCAGTTAATAAAAGTTAGTGATTAATAGTATCAAGTCTAAAGGATAATGTAGGCTTTGACTTTTAAACCTACTTCCTTTGGGGTCCCTTAAGCCTCTACCTCCCTTCCAACCTCACAACTCTTGGTAGAAGAGAATGAAGGTTAGTAGAGATAAGGGATATAGACCTTCACAGCCATAGATCCTTGAGGCAATACCACTCTTGCTTGTCAAGATATTCAGCAGTCCAGCAAACCAGCAATCTAACAATAACAAAAGCAGCAACAAGGACCAGTAGCAGCAACAACCTCCTTAAAGAATTTTCCGAAGTGTTTCTCTCTAGGATCACCATGAAGCACAGTGTTTTCATTTTCTGTGGGCTCCTATTTATACCTTCTCAGAGTTCTCACCAGGATGTTTTACAGTTGGCAAATAACATGCCCTGGTTGTTTCATTTCTGTTTTGTTGACCTATCTAATGTTGAGGGAGAAAACAGAGAACAGGTAAGGAACCTACCACAGAGGGCCTCTAAAAGACTCTACCCAGCAGGATATTAAAGCAGATGCTGATACTCATAGCCAAAGTTTGGGAAGAGTGCAGGGAATCTCATGAAAAAGGGGGAGACAGAAAGACCTGGAGGGAACAATAGCTCCACAAGGAGAGAAACAGAACCAAAATATCTGGGCCCAGCGGTCTTTTCTGAGACTAATATTCCAACGAAAGACTATTCATGCAGATAACTTAGAACCCATGCATAGATATAGCCCTTGGAAGCTCAGTGTCCAAGTGGGTTCCCTAGTAAAGGGAACAGGGACTGTCTCTGACATGAACTGATTGGCCTCTCTTTGATCACTTCCCCCTGAGGTGTGCAGCAGCCTTACCTGGTCACAGAGGAAGACAATACAGATAATCCTGATGAGACCTGATAGGGTAAGGTCAGAGAGAATGGGGGAGGAGGACTTCACCTATCAGTGGACTAGGGGAGGGGCATGGGAGGAGAAGAGGGAAGGAGGGGAGCATTGGGAAGGGACAAGAGAGAAGCCTACAGCTGGGATACAAAGTGCATGAATTGTAATAAATAAATAAATGTCTTGTGAACGAGGCCATTTCCAGTTGACAAAGATCACACACCCTCTCATGAGGTTGTTATCAGCTATGGATAAAACATTCAAGCTGTACCAGAGTGCTGGTGGGATGCATGGAGGCATGCCTGGAGGAATGCCTAGTGCCTGCCCTGGTAGAGGAGCACCTCCATCTGGTGCTTCTTCTGGCCCTACCACTGAAGAAGTGGATTAAGTCAATCCAAGTGGAGGTATAGCACTGTTCCACAGGGAAACATTTGAAGGACCCAAATTTAGCAAGTTACATGGCAGTTTTAAATTTAAGCTGCTACAATGAATTCCTGGACATTCTCAATACTTGAACATGGAAAAGAAATGACAACTTTGGACTTTAGAAGCACTGTCTCTAAAATAGGTGGAAAATGCAATGTCTAATAAAACTGTTTAAATTGTCACCATAAAACAAACAAAACAAAACAACAACAAAAAAGCATTCCTGCTTCCCATGTTTTGAATCAGAACAAGTACATACCTACATAACACAGCTAAAACTTCTACTACAAGATGATGTGTCATAGCACTCCATGCTGTCTAATGGACTTTATATTCTTCCCTTCTTCTGCAGTTTTCCTGAGCCTTTGAGGTGAGTGGTGTATGTGATTTATTTAGGGCTGGGTCCATATCAGTCACTTAATGTTGATTGCCCATGAGTTTCTTCATTCAGCACTACTCATTGTTTGAAGGAGATTTTCTGAGTAAAGCATGGAGTCACCTATGACTGTGAGTATAAGCTTAGGTGCTTATATTTAGGTACAAGCTTAGGCACCATAAATTTAGTAACCATCAGACATGATCTCACTACATTGGTTTACTACCTCGTCATACCAAGGCTGAGAGTCTGGCTTACCATATCAGTCATTGTTCACCCTGTCTCTGTGAAGTTGGCTTGGAATCATTCAAAGGATAGTTGTTTCCCTTCACCTAACAGTGAAGTCACTGTTGCATAGATGGGCATATATCAGGTTCAAAATGGATATTTATTTGAGAATTATAAATTCAGACTCAACATCCTATGCTATCACAATCATTGGTTCACTCTTTTTCTAATCCAAAATTATTTATTTACTGAAATAAATAAAAGATATTTCAAGTCCTCTCCATCCCCATTCATACGAGAAAAAGCAGACATGTAGATACACACATCTTCATATTCAAAGGACAGAGGGAGGAAAAAAATGTTAATTGCATGGCTAGTTTTTATTTGTGATTCGTGAAAGGAGTCAGCCTTCATTCCTCACAATAAAATGAAGGTTCCCATTAGCAAGAGAAGAACAATGGACTTTCTAAGGAGGCTCCTAGAAAACAGAATGGTAAAGATATTCAGGCTATATTCTCATGAAAATTATACAAGAATGTGTAATGTAACCTAGAACCCCTGTGCAGATGTAGCCCATGACAGCTCAGTGTCCACGTGGGTTTCCTAGTAAGGGGAACAGGGACTGTCTCTGACATGAACTCAGTGGCTGGCTCTTTGATCACCTCCCCCTAAGGGAGAAACAGCCTTACCAGGCCACAAAGGAAGACAATGCAGCCAATTCCAATGAGAACTGATAGACTAAGATCACAGGGAATGGGAGGAGGACCTCCCTTATGAGTGGACTAGGGGAGGGGTGTGGGAGGAGATGAGGGAGGGAGGCTGGGATTGAGAAGGAATAAAATTATTATTGTTACATAAAACAAAAAAGAAACCAAAACTTCCATTACAAGAGAATTCCTTGTGTTCATTATTGGTGCTTGACATAGAATACAGGGCTTTGCTCATTTTCTGCCCTCTAAGTCCAAGCTATGTACCCATTCCTAGACATTTTTATTCTTCTGGTTTATGTCAATTGAATGTCTTGCTTCCAAGAAAAAGAACACACTCAAAATCAAATATTGTCTGCTTGGGGATTTATCCACTTTCTTAAAGTTTCTTTTGCTTTTGCAGCAGTCTTTATAGATATTTTTTTCAGGCCTAAGGCTAGCTTGCTAAAGCCCAATGCAAGGGCTCTTTCTACAACACTGGCTTCTCATAACAACACAAACATTAATTATTGGAGGAGTAAGTTCTAAAGTTGAAAGGGGAAACATATAATAGTATTAATGAAAACTCTGAGGAATACATTTACAGTACCTGCTTTAGGAAATAAATTAGCCATAATATAAAATGTAAATAATCACAGAGGAGAACTAATTTAAGTGCAGTTACAAAAGCATTTTGTCTTCAAGTTCCATGCCAGACAGTGAGAGAATAGATATATTCTTCTGTATGTTGAGAATGTGTTCATTTTCATTGGATCAGCAAATGTGTACTTTAAGGACAAGAATGCAAATTCAGTTTCACAGCATCATGTAGTTAAAAAAGTTAGGACATCTAAAAGTAGTTACTGCACTCAAAGAAACTCAAACTGCTGGAGCAAACACATTAATTAATGAGGACAAAAGAAGTTGGCGGTGTTATTTACATACTAACAAAAATGCCAATAGACTTTAATTTTTCACACACGAATATGATATCTCTGTAACTTAGGACTGTATTACTCAGATGAGGAGATGGCCCACTCGCAGTTATTAGAAGGCTATGAAGAACGTATTTAGAAATCAAGTCTAAATAGAGAACTAAGGTGTTTGTGAATCATGTAGAGAGAAAAAGAAAAACATGCACAAATGAGGCAGCAGGTTTTGTCAACAATGCAATCTAATAAGTGTTTATTGTGATACTGTTAAATGTCAGACACTAAATTAGAATCTTCTCATAACAGTTCATTGTAAAATTGTCAGGGAATGAACATTGAGATATTTCTAGTGTTTTATTTATCAGACTACCACTTTACCTTGTTAAAATCTGTATATTTACAAAATACATAAAAATCTAAGCAATATTTTCTTTTGAAAATCTGAAGCAGGGAATTGTTTCATGTTTTTTTTTCTATTTTTTACACAGTATTATCTAAAATGGATTTTTAATGTATTCATTCAACCAATTAATTCACATTTTAATTCAACTTGTATATTTCAAATTGTATCCCAAACCTGGAAACTACAGGAATTTAAAAAAACCTTAAATACTTATTTCTAAACTTTTATTTGCTTTTGTGGCAAAATATATGAACTAGTAGGTGCTTAAAAAGTAATTACATATATGAATGAGAATTTTCTTCAAAATTGTTGGAACATAAAGAAGTAATTATTTGATCAGGTTATGAAGATAGACAAATCCTTATAAATGATGATTTCTGAAGTGAAATGCAAAATGAAATTGGATGTTGTGTTATTTTCTATTGGTGTGATAAAACACCTTGACTCAAGCCAACTAATGGAACAGTTTATTTTGGCTTGTAGTTCCAGAAGGGTAAGTCTTTTATGGTGTGGAGAGATCACAGTAGTCATCCAGAGAAGAAAGCTAAGAGCACTTGTCTTTAACTGCAAGCATTTTAAGCACAAAGAGTAAAATGGGAGCAAGACAAGCATATATAACCTCAATGCCTGCCTGTAGAGATATACTTCCTCCAGCAACAATACACCACACACACACACAAACAAAAGGCAACGTGAGAAAGCTGACTAAGTAAAATACGAAACAACAACAGGAATACACACATGGCTCTGGATCTCTAACCTCTTGAGGTCTTCAAGGCCATCCAGGCTTATAATCACAGCTTCACACTATGGCCTCTCTGGGACTCCATGCAGGGACACTCCTAACATGTGCCTCAGCAGCTTTCTAGTCTCTGAGAGAGATTCCACAATCAGTTTCTTCCACCCTTGACCCTAAGGACAGAACCACATGGCAGAAGCTGCCAGGTTCTGCTGGGGCTAGAACATGCCTTGCCTTGTTCAATTACGTTTTCATCAGCTTTCTGGTTTTGATGGTTTCCTTCACTGCCTAGGCTTCAATGTCTTAAAACTTGCTCTGTAGACAAAGCTGGTTTTAATCTCTAAGGTCTGTATGCCTCTGTCTCCTGGGTACTGACAGTAAAGGTGTGTATCACCATACCTGGATCTAAATTGTTCTTTAATTCCTTTTCACAAGATGGAACCTTAGCTGCTTCGGATCTTGCCCTAGGCCATCCTCCCTTTATTTTATTTAATACTATTTAAACATTTTTATTTTATTATTTATTTACTTTGTAGCACAGTTGAAGCCCCTCCCTCATCTCCTCCCAGTCCCACCTTCTCTCTCTTCCCCATTTATCCACTTCCTCTAGTCCACTGAAAAGGGAGAGTTCTCTTCCCCTACTATCTGATCCTTCCCTATCAAGTTGCCTCAGGACTACATGGATCATCTTCCTCTGTGGCCTGATAATGCCACCCCACTAGGGGGAAGTGATCAAAGAGCAAACAAACAAGTTCATGTCAGAGACTGTCCTTGCTCCCCTTACTTGGAGGACCACCTGGAGTCTGGGCTGCCAATGATCTACATCTAAACAGGGGTCTAGGTCTTCATGCATGGCCTTTGGTTGATTCTTCAGTCTCTGAAGACCCTACTGAGCCCAGCTTTTTTGGGTTCTGTTGGTCTCCTTGTGGAACTCCCCCCCACCTCCATAACATTCCCTGCGTTCTACCCAAAGTTTTGCCGTGAGTCTCTGCATCAGCTTTGATCACTTGCTGGATGGAGTCAATCTGTTAGAGGACGTCTGTGGTAGCCTCCTGTCATGTTCCCTCTCTTCACTCCTTGGGTGTCTAACCTATTTGCACTTGTGAATGAGAATTAAGCATCCTCCCTAGGGTCCTCTTTGCTGTTTCGCTTCTTTAAGTCTTTATATTTTAGTATGGTTAACCTATATTATATGACTAATATCTGCTTTTAAGTGAGTATATGCCAATGTGTGTCTTTCTGCTTCTATATTACCTCACTCAGGATGATTTTTTTTTTCTAGTTCCATCCATTTGCCTCCAAATTTCATGATTGTCCTTTGTCATCAGGGAAATGGAAATCAAAACCACTCTGGGAATCCATATTACACCTATCAGAATGGCTAAGATACTCCACCATACAACAAGGACATTTTCTCAAATATGTTCATAGAAGCTTTATTCATAGTATCCAGAATCTGGAAACAACATAGATGTCCCTCAACTGAAGAATGGATATAGATATTGTGGTATATTTACACAATAGAATACTACTCCATCAAGTTAATATCATTAATCTGTTTATCTCCTTGAACACCATTTTAGCATTTTCCTCTTCCTGGTTTCCATTCATTCTTTAGCCATTTTGTATTTGTCCTTGTTCTACTTTCTCTTTTTCATCAAAACATAGCTCATAAGAATGAACACTAGTAACCACATGAGAGAGTCTATACTGGGATCTTTTGAGATTCCCTTTATCAATTCAATTAATCCTAAACTCTTTACTTTAGCCTCAAGCAAACAAGGACAAAATATAGCCTCATTCTTTGCCAAAGTATCACCAGAGTAGTCTCTAGGCCACATAGTAACTTTCTCCACCTTTGAAACCTCTTGAGCCAGTCTCCCACGGTTCAAGTCACGCACAGCACCACTGCCATTGGTGCCTCTGCTAGTGTGGCCCTTTAAGTTATGCTTAAAGCATGCGATTGCTCTCTTAGTCCAAAGTTCAAGAACAAATTACTCTAAACAAAGACGTAGTCCTGCCTACCACAATACCCTCATCCTGGTACCAATTTATGGCTTGTTTAGTGTTTTTATTGCTGTGAAGATACATCATGATCGTGGAAACTACTTTAAATAAAAACATTTGACTAGGGGTATCTTAAAATTTCAGAGGATTAGGCCATTATTGTCATGGTGAGAATCATAACAACATGCAGGCAAGCATGATGCTGCAGAACGAGCTGAGAGTTCTCTGTCTTGATCGACAGGCAGCAGAATGAGACCTGTAGCACACTGAGTGTTGCTTGAGCATAGGAGACCTGAAAGACACCCACAACAGGGCCATACCTATTCTAACAAGGTTACACCTTCTAACAGTGCCCTCTCTATGGGCCAATCATTCAAACATATGAGCTTATGGGGGCCATGCCTGTTCAAACTACCATGCCAAAACAGAATGTTTTTATTGATATACTTTATTATACATATTTATGTATTGGAGAGAAGAAAGTTATGTCACATATCCATTTTAATTCAATTTAAAATCAGTTATTGTCATAACTATGAAAGAAGGAAAGAGGTCTAAGAGGAAGAAAATTTCTGGGCAGGAAGAGTATGACAAATAGGAACAGAGGAGGAAGAAAGAAGAGAAGAAACAGTTAAGAGAAAATGTGTGAAATACAAATGGATTTTTGGAACTCCCAGTGTGTCTTCATCAGCTAATTGGTCTAATTACTTTACAGGAGGCTTGCAAATCACTTTTTTTTTTGTTTTTCCTAATATTCTTTTACATATACTTGGTTATAATTATAAGAATGCAATAGAAGCAGATACTAGTTCTTAGGTCAAATGCTAGCAGTACAAAAATTATGCAAAGTAAATTAAACATAAATAGATTAAATTATTCCAGATTACTGTTTGCTTCTGTTCCAAGAAAGTCTCTGTAATGTTCTGACACAAAGACTCTACAATGCCCACTAATTACTCAGCTGAAGCATCATTAATGGGGCAGTATTTATTTCTAAGGGTTTTCTAAAGCCAGATTTAGAGAGAGAATTTTAATCAACAAAAGTAAGGCAAAGGTTACTCCAGTCCAAATAATTATATTTTATCAGAAATTCAAGCAGTGAGAAGTTTACTTTTGAAAAAAAGCTCTCAACTCTATATCCTGCATCATAGAATCATGCTTGACTAATGCAAGGGATTTCAAGCATAACAAAATACAGACTATTTTAATGGAAAGAAAACATTTTTTCAAGTGTGGTCTCAAAACTTTTTTTTATTTTTCAATCACTAAAAAATTCTGAAATTATTTTTCTTCATGTCTATCTACACTACATGAAATGAAAAGTTTTCTGCATTGTATGGCAATTGTATTAGTCATTCAAGTTTTGTATATTGCCCACTCTTTATATCTGACTGGAAGGCATTTTCTTTATTTGCTGCCTCCGGACATCAGAGTGTGTGCTTATGCCATTGATATGCAGAATACTGGCAAAGTGAGTGTCTCAGGCTCCATCAGCAACAGCTACCTTCTGTAACCTTTCACAGAATACAATACAGAGATTGCTTGCAATAGTCATGGAAATTCTGAACAAAGCAAATGCATGGTCAGTACTCTGTTTCTAACACAAATAATACAAAGAAGAAAAGTACAACTGATTTAACATGGGGAAATGCTGTAACATATTTTAATCAAAAGTTCAAATTTAAGTTAGAAGGCTCCATATTAACAGCAATATTAGTTGTATAAATGTGTGCTTGCCTAAGTTAGAGATGTGAAAATAAACAATTTATTTCCCCACCTAAATATTTTGTGTGTTATCCTAGTGTGTCTAACTTTTCAGTGATATTATTATTATTATTATTATTATCAATTTAAATCATTAGAGTTCTTATATTTGGCTGAAATGGAGGAGTAATGATGCTTATAGTCAAATTAACCAAGAAGATGATTTGATTTTTTTCAACAAATGTTTTCACTCTAGTATTACAGAAAAAAGCTTAATATTATTAGTTTCTTCCTGGGATCATTTATCAGATGTACATGTTGACAAATCAAATTAAGAGACATTTCTTTCAATGAGATGGAAAAGACAAATTTGTACAACTTTAAAATATAGAATTTTCAATTTTCTATAGGGAACTGATGAATAAATATTCTCCTACATAAGATTATGTAATATAGTCAATAAAACATTTGCATTAAAATATTTTAAAGCTTTTATTACTTTTTAAAAGCTAACCCTAATTTCACTGTAGCTGTGATACATTGCAAGGAGAAGGGCCTTGAGCAGAGTCTGTAATGATGCTGTTTTTCACCTGTCCAATGTACCATTTGAGGCCAACACAAGGACGAAATCAGGGGTAAATTTACTTTTTGAAAGAGCAGACTGTGAGCCCGATTTTCCCCAACATTCTGGAGATGTTGGTCTACTCTTATTTAGAAGAGACATGAGGAGTAAATTAAATGTAAGACTGAGGTTTTAATACAATTGCAAGTAACACAAGTAACTATTTACCAAGAGATGATGTTGAAAGAGAGCTTCTCCAAGACAGAGGGAAATTAGGGAGTTAAGATTCAATGTAGAGGGCAGTTACTGCCAAAATAGACAGTCATGTTTACTCTTGGTGGATCCCCTACTTCAACTAATGTTACAAGTTTATATCAAATTAGTACATGTACTTTGAATAAGCATGGGCTCTAGAAAGCATTATATGAGTCTTTCAGTGAACTAAAATATTCATATTTCCGTCATTTTCACAAATGATTACAATTATTTACTTATGACTCTGAGCATACCTTCTAAACAGTAATGTAGTAAGAAAGAAGTGCTACTTGGAGAAATTATTTTTATAAACATTCTTTTCACTTGAAGCCGTGCTTTATAAACAGACTCATTCATTTCTTGTCCAGAGTATAAACAAATATCTCTTTATCCTCACACACAAGTACTCTATCATTGTCTTAACAGTTCAATGGGCAGGCTACAAGTCTGTCTTTGTGACAGATGCATGTTATATTTGACTGTTCTCTGTTCAAGTCATTTTGACATAAAGTCGTACTCGATATCAGCAAGTTACTAACAGATGACAGTCTTGACACTAAAACCTAAATAATCAGTAGAAAGGAATACAATATTCCAAAGACGAAAAGCAAAGTTTTTTTAATTAAATTTTTATTTTTATATTAACCAGTTTATTCACTTTGTATCCCAGCTGTAGCCCCCTCCCTCATTTCCTCCCAATATGTATTTATTTTATTTATAATTATTTTTTATCAATTACACTTTATTTATTTTGTATCCCCCTGTAGCTTCCTCCTCCTCCCCTCACAGTCACTCCCTTCCTCCCCCTTCTCCACACATGCCCCACCCCAATTGCACTGATAGGGAGGTGTTCTTTTTCTTCCTTCTGATCTTAGTCTATTAGGTCTCATCAGGAGTGGCTGTATTGTCTTTCTCTGTGTCCTGGTAAGGTTGCTCCCTCCTCAGGGGGAGGTGATCAAAGAGCAGGTCAATCAGTTCATGTCAGGGGCAGTCCCTGTTCCCATTACTATGGAACCCTCTTGGAAACTGAGCTGTCATGGGCTACATCTGTGCAGGAGTTCTAGGTTAACTCCATGCATGGTACTTGGTTGGATTATCAGTCTCAGGAAAGATACCTGTGCTCAGATTTTTTTGGTTCTGTTACTTTCTTTGGAGCTCCTGTCCTCTCCAGTTCTTACTATTTCCCACTTCTTTCATAAGATTCCCTGCACTCTGCCCAAAATTTGGCCATAAGTCTTAGCATCTGCTTTGACAGTCTGCAAAGCAGAGCCTTTCAGAGGCCCTCTGTAGCAGGCTCCTAACTTGTTCCCTGTTTTCTCCTTCTTCTGATGTTCATTCCCCTTTGCCTTTCTGGCTGGGGATTGAGCATTTTAGCCAGAGTCCTCCTTTTTGATAGGCATATTTCCAAAAGAGGCTCAAGTACACAATAAGTATACCTTTGCTCAACTATGTTTGTAGCTGCTTTATTTGTAATAGCCAGAAGCTAGAAACAACCCAGATGCCCCTCAACTGAGGAATGGATTCAGAAATTGTGGTACATCTACACAATGGAATATTACTCAGCAATGATAAACAAGGAAATCTTGAAATTTGCAGGTAAATGGTGGGAACTGGAAGGAATCATCCTGAGTGAGCTATCCCAGAAGCAGAAAGACACATATAGTAAGTACTCACTCATATAGACAAATAATAAAGCAAAGTCTTAATATTCAAAGAGTACAATAGCAAAACTGTAAGCCATGCTTGCTTGTTGTTTTATTTTAAATTTTTTTTTTGCATGGAAGCACTCAAGATCCAGCTATACCACTCCTATGCATATAGCTAAAATATGCTCAAGTACAAAGCATGGACATTTGCCCAACAATGTTTGTAGCAGCTTTATTTGTAATAGCCAGAATGTGGAAACAACTCAGATGCTCCTCAAATAACGAATTGGTACAGAAATTGTGATACATTTACAGAATGGAATATTATTTAACAAATAAAAACAAGGAAATCATGACATTTGTGGACAATTGTAGGATCTACACAGATCATCTTTGTGAGGTATCCCAGAAGCAGAAAGACACATATGGCATATACATACTTAAAAGTGGATATTAGACATATAATATAGAATAAACATACTAAAATCTGTACACCTAAAGAAGCTAAGTAAGAAGGAGAACCCTTGGTAAAATGAACAATCTCACTCAAAAAGGCAAATGGGATGGATATTGGAAAATAGAGAAAACATGGAACAGGACAGGAGCCTATCACAGAGGGCCTCTGGAGGACTTTACCCAATAGGGTATCAAAGTAGATGTTGAGACTTACAGCCAAAATGTGGGCACAATGGAGGAAATCCACAATGCAGAAAAATCTTATGAAAAAGGGGGAGATAGAAAGACCTGGAGGGGACAGGAGCTCCACAAGGAGAACAACAGAACCAAGAAATCTGGGTCCAGGGGTCTTTTCTGAGACTGATACTCCAACCAGGGACCATGCATAGATGTAGTCCTTGGCAGCTCAAGTCTCCAAGAGGGTTTCCTAGTAATGGTAACAGGGACTGTCTCTGATATGAACTCAGTGGCTGGCTCTTTGATCATCTTCCCCTGATGGGAGAACAGCTTTACCAGGCCACACAGGAGGACAATGAAGTCATTCCTGATGAGATCTGATAGGCTAGGGTCAGATCGAAGGGGAGGAGAACTTCCCCTATCAGTGGGCTTGGAGAGGGGCATGGGAGGAGATGAGGGAGAGAGGGTGAGATTGGGAGGGGATGAGAGAGGGAGCTATTACTGGGATACAAAGTGAATAAACTATAATTAATATAAAAATTATACATATAATTTATATATAATATAATTTATAATATATCTTTATAATATTATAATTTATATTTATAGTTTATAATATAAATTATAATGATATATGATATATGATATATGATATATGATATATGATATATGATATATGATATATGATATATGGTATATGGTATATGGTATATGGTACATGGTACATGGTACATGGTACATGGTACATGGTATATGATATATGATATATGATATATGATATATGATATAATACATAATACATAATACATAATACATAATACATAATACATAATACACAATACACAATACACAATACACAATACACAATACACAATACACAATACATAATATATAATATATAATTATTATATATAATTATAGTATAATATAATATATTATAATATATAATCATATAAATTATATAATTATATAAATATATAATGTTATATAATATAATATAATATATAATATTATATAATAATATAATATATTATATTATGTATAACATATATAATATAATATATATAATATTATATATATATAAATATAAATGTTTTTGTGTGGAACAGCATTGCACTATTTCCTCTAGTTCTCTTCCCTGGTGGCCCCCTTCCAATATCGCCTAGGCCCATTCTCCCTCTCACTCTACAGTGGATGGCTTTTTTTTCTTTTTCTGTTGTAGTCGGTGTGTGTATGTGGGGGGTTGTGTGTATGCGCAAATATATAATACAAACTACTTATTTTGTACTCTTGATGGTGTGCATATGATTTTGGGCTAACCGCATGTATTTAATAATCAATAAGGGCTCAGCCCTGTGAGAGGCTAATTCTTTGCCTCTCATCAATCCTTAGTTATCCTTAGTCCTTTGTCAAGTGGTGGGTCTCTAAAAGTTTTTCTCCTTCCATGTTAACATGGCTGTTGATATTGCCATCGTGCAATCATTTCTAAAAATGAACATCTATATTAATATGTATATGTACGCAAGATTTCTACATTTATACATACACATACACAAATATATAATATATAGTATAACACATGTTAAAGTTTGAAAGGTGATGAAAAGAATACCAGACCACAAAGGAAGAAATGCATCCAGTCCTGATGAGACCTGATAGACTAGGGACAGAGGGAAAGAGAGGAGGACCTCCCCTAGCAGTGTACTTGGGGAGGGGCATGGGAGGAGATGAGGGAGGGTGGAATTATGAGGGGACAAGGGAGGAGGCTACAGCTAGGATACAAAGTGAATAAACTATAATTAATTAAAAAGTAATTCAATGTAAAAATAAAAATAGAAGAAGAAAATGTAACTTTTTCCATAATAGTCTAATAAATTTTTATATTCAAGAAATATAACAAATATTTATTTCATGCTTTGCTCTATGAAAACCATAGTAAGCCTAAGAGCATTTGACACAGATGTAGATTCTAGTCACTGTTAAGAATGCTGATAGAGGAGGAGGGAGAAGATGAGGGAGGGAGGGTATGGTTGGGAGGAAATGAGGGACAGGGCTACACCTGGGATACAAATAACCAAACTGTAACTACTATAAAAAAAATAAAAATAGAATGCTGATGGGCAACTATGCTGTCAGAGTATAACCCAAAATATTAAAGGAAGAAACATACAAATATATAAAATAGGGATAGTCTATGTCTTTGTCCATTTCGTTCTACATTAACAAAGACTTAAGATAGATTTGGGAGGGCATAAACAATGAAAGTTTACTTGACTCACATTTCTGGAGAGAGGGAAGTTTAAAACAGAGTATGCACCTGGTTAGAGCTTTCTCTCTTTGTGCCTTGGGAGAGACAGTAAGAAGTTTGGGAACAAACAAAGATAGATCATTCCTGAAACAATAGCGTTTTTCATTTATGGAAGTGGATTCTCCCAACTTTTTCATCTGTAAAAGTTTCTACTTCTTAATCCTGATATATGACATTTAAATTCTAATCAGTTTAGAAAAACCATTCAAAGTCATGCTGGGTAACAAACCCTTCTAGACTTGTATGGCTCCCTCCACTGAATCTATGGATAAGGACTATCACATTTTGGCTCTAGGAAATGAGTCAGCTGTTAAATTTTGTATCTTTCTTACTGTACTTCATCTTTAGGCTGTCACATGGTCCTAGGAGTGTGCTATTGATAGTATGGACACACATGAAATGAGAAGACTGGCGCTTGGCAAAGACACAATAAACCCTTCGTATATTTCACTGACAAAAAAAATTGACACTGGCCAAGCAAAAGGAGAAAAATATGTATTCAAAAGTATAAACTATAACTAAGTTTTTACTTTTCTTAAAAGAACTGTAAAATCACATGGTAAAATGTAAACATTAAGTAGCACAGACTGGACACCATGAAAATGTACTGATAATGGATTGTTATATTTCAGTTAGGGAATGAAACTGCTTCACAGTGTCTAGAATATTAGATAAAGAGAATTAAAATCATGAAAGAAGGTTCAATCTTTACAATGCTTTCAGTTTGTAACCTAAAGCACAGAAAGTAGTATGAGGTTTTTTGACTATTTGATATTTGAGAAGTCTTTCTGTAATGTAGAGCAAAGTACAGGGTATTACCTAAAAATGTGTGCAAAGCAAGATAATCAGGTTTCCTGATGAAAGGATCACTTTGATACTTTGATAAGGAACACAACAGGAGATAGCAAGCCACAAGAAAGAGAGTCAAGTGACAATTATATAATTCTCATTTTGCTTTTTCCTCTTTTGCAGTTATCTAACTAGAAACTTGCATATATATATATATATATATATATATATATATATATATATATATATATATATATATATATATTACATAATATAGATATATACTGCCAGAGGGTTGGGGAAATGGCTTAGCAGGTAAGAACACTGGTGTCTCTTATGAAGAATACAGGTACAGTTTTCAGCACCCACAATTTGCTTTGCATCATGTAAAGCTCCAGTTCTAGGGGATATGATGTTTTCTTCTGGCCTCCATGGGTAGCAGGCATGCACATGGAACACAAATAAACATATGTAAAATTATGACATAATTTTAATTTTACTCCATCATTAAGCTAGAAAATACTAGTTGTATTTCAAATAGATACCAGGAGCTCTGTTTTCTTCAATAGCTGACTATTTTAATTGCATTTCTATTTTCCTATTCCACTTTTCTTCTTATTCCAAATATAGAATATTAAAAATATATGAATTCTTTATTTTATTTTAAAGGCCAGAATACATCACTTTTCACAAACCAAAAGAACAATATCATCATTACTTGATGCCCTTAAACAATTCTATTAGTCTAAAGGACAATATCATTGACAATCAATAAAAACAAAAAAATAGCTAAAGCAAGTGATGAGGTCAGAGAAACAGTCTACTTAAACAAACCCTCACCTAAATGATGAAGATTAATAGTGATTGATTTCAAGTATACCTTACATGGCATATTTTTCAATCCATTCATCCTTTTCCATCTCCATTTTCACTTTTTTTTCAGTGTCAGTGTTACTGATTACTCCCACAGTAAGTGGAGGTAATTATAATTCTTCATTGTTTTCAACATACTAAAATTTTTGCTAATTGTATGGATTCCACTGTTCTTTAATTTCTTATTTTTGTGATTCATGAATTCAAAAAAGTTTTCATGTATTTACTATTTATGATATATTATGCATGAGGTTTGACTCATATTTAGAATGGAAAGACATATTTATTAGTTTAGTGATTTATCACCACATAATTTTAAATAGTAATGAAGAAGCTCAAAAGGTATGATGATTATGAACATATAGCCATGTTCAGTTTTATTTTTTTATTGGAGATAGAATCTCACTATATGGACCAATATAGCTTCAACTTCTCAATCTTCCAGCCTTTGTCTCCAACCTGGTGGTGTCATAGGAATGGATCGCTTTTATAACCTCAACATTCTCTGCTTGATAAATGCAAGAAATGTAGGCATCACAGAAGTATAAAAAATGACCTCAACTGATGAGGAAGAAAAAGCCCAACTTGATAGGTTTTAACCTTTTTTTGAGCAGGCCCTCCTGTCCTTGCCACACTCATGTTGTCCATGTTATCATGATATTTCTAGAAGTGAAGTAAATGGAAAGACTGCTAAAGTGTTTCTTGATCTGCATGTGCATAAAAGTTCTATTAAAATAGTGTAGCATGGATTACAAGAAAAGAGTTAGGACCCTTCAATCAATTTCAATATTGGAGTCAGTTTGTAGATCCAGGATATCTTGAATAAATGGGAAATTGGATCCCTTATGCAAAGATGATTATTTACTGCCAAACATTATATGATATATTTTCATTCAGTTCTTTCCAAAGGTACTTGTGGACTTTCACTAGAATATTAGTGATATGTAAAGAAAATAATCGGATCTCATAGGGATTACTGGATGCTGGTTCTGAACTGACATTGAGTCTAGGAGACTTGAAACAATTTGTATCTCTAACTATCAGAGCCTATGGGGCTGTAAATGTAGCTTTTATTTCTCCAGATGGGGATAAGAGATGAAAGCCATATGCAATTTTACAAATACATGGGTTGGGCTGAGCCCAGAGCATTTCTATCTCACTTGTGTCTATCTCTAGGTCTAGGCCTGGAAGCTTCTAGCCTTTATACTCTTTAATCTTCTGTAAGTCCAGACTGTGAAAGCTTCAGCTTCTAGCCTCCATCTGCTATCCTAAGCCTTGAACTTTTCAGCCTCTGAGACTTACTGCTCAAGAAACTCACTCTTCCTCATTCTTTCTAAACTCTGGCTAGCTGGTTCAACTCGGCTGTTCTGGCTCAAAACTCCTCTCCAAGGTTACTGATTCAAACTGGCTTTTCTTGGCTTCTGATTGAATTGCTTTGCTTGGACTAAAAACAAAATGCCCTTGGAGTTCATGATCTGCATAGACTACAATAACTGTAGGAAACTAACCAAACTACAAGAACACAGCTGAACTCAACTGACCTCAAATAAACTGTACCTAACTGAACTTTACTCTCTCACTTTCCTTTTACTGCCCTTTATTAGCCCCCTTTTACTTTTGTTTTTATATCCTATCTCTGATTCATTCTGTCAAATATTTCTTTGAATCAGCACTTTGTCTGCCTCTCAATTAGACATGATTGTTTGGGATTAAAGAAGTTTGCTAAGTGCATGTTTATATTCCAGCCAGAGAGATTAAAGGTGTGTTCTGAGGGCCTGTCTATGTTTCATGTTTCCAGCCATATCTTTGGATGTGATTCCATGCCAGAGTAGCCATGCTACTGTGCTACATTGCAGTTCCCCTACATAGGATTAAATAAGATATGGAGTTTGCCCAGGTCAATCAGGGATAGGGGTCATTTGTGTCCCTAAATCCATCCTGTCATTTTTTTTTTTGCAGTTGTGGAATTAATAAAAGGAAAATACATATTAAACAGCACAGAAAATCACCAGATTGACACCCTCACTGGCAAAGTAAAGGGTTCTGCCACAAGAAGGGTCAAATAAAAATCAATAGACTCTCTCTTGAAAAATAGAAACCAAGGAAGAATATACTGGTCTTGAATGAATTGAGGTGGTAAGTGTATTTGTCAAAAATTACAGGAACTCCTAGATGATTACTATCATGTTCTCATTCAACTACCATATTTGTCTCCTAAGAAAGAAATGTAGAATGACAGTATGTTTTACTAATTAACTTTAACAAAGTACGTATATACACCATATGCTTTTGTTCCTTGAAGAAAATAATTGCATTTTCTGGTATGTGGTCTGTAACTCTTGAATAGGAATATTTTATTAGTAAACTCTAGCAGATAAAGGCCAACAGAAAACTTTCATTATCTTTCTTTGAGGATGAAACAACTTCCTAGTCTGTGTCACAAGTTAAGGAATACCAATCATCTCATTCTATGAGAAACCATATCTGATTACATGAAGTTGATAGATATTAGTGGACAAGAAATGGAATTAACACTTCCTTATATTGGTACAACGTTTGTATCTCAGAAAATAAAAATATATATATTGAAAAAGTCAGTGGAAAAATCATAACAAGATGAGTCTTCAGATGTTTATTGGTAAAATGCATTCTTGTTATATACAGGTGCTCATGTTGAGCTCCATTACTCAGGGGAGAGAAAAGGAGAAGAAAGTGGCAGAAAGAAAAAAAAAAACTTAATTTTTTCAGAACATCCAATGGCCTATTTCAAGACAAAAATCTTTGTGTTTTCACTATGACAAAGTTAAAGAAACCATATTCAAAATGCTCTAGTTAGAGATTGTGTATGGCTGAGCAATATGGATTTACACTATTGCTGATTTCTATATGACAACAATGTCTCCAAACTTCCAGGAGCAGAGCCAATAATTGGACCTCAAAATGGTACCATATTCTTGGATATCATCCAGTTTTATATCCAATGAACCATATGGAACAATTGCTACCATAGATGGAAGAGGTTTATATTCTTGATAAAATAGGTACTCTGGTTATAGATCTGTCCTACTTCAACAGAGTATTTCCCTTAATACTACCATCTACGCACTTACTTAACACCTACCTATTGACTCATGGCATTCCCCTTAGCATTGCTTATAAGGCAGGATTTCATGATGCATCAAATTAGATATGGCAGTTAGCTCATACTAATGGAATTCACTGTTCTTACTTCACCATCTTGAAACAGTTCTCCCAATGGAATAGTAGAATGGCCTTTTGAACAGTCATAAAGAACACCTTACAAGTAGAAAGTCTCTAAACTGAGACAAGTTTCTTGGAAGATTCTTTAGTTGTTCTCAATTGTTTTGCAGCATAAAATGTTTTTTTTTCTATATAGTCCCATTTTCTTCCTCCTCAGATCCATTAACCAACTAATGGAAATGGAATAGATAACAACCAATATTTCTCATATGGAAATACCCTAACCATATTTTTGTTCTTTATTTCTGAAACGTTCTGTTCTATTGGCCTAAATATTTTATATTCAAAGGGATGAGTTGTTCCACTTAGACACACACTAATTTTATTGGATTGAATAGTGTGTTTGGAACTGGATTAATTTAAGCTTCTCATATACCTTCATTGACTGGCAATTAAAAGTGCTGGTGGGCTGACTCAGTGATTGATCCTGATAGCGACAATCTCTTAGATTGATAGCACATGTCAGAGAAAAGGAGAAGTGCTAGAACACTGGAAGACCCCTAAGGTTTATTATTACAAAGTTCTGCAATGAACTTCAATGTAGAATGAGGGAA
>CM053743.1:58818461-58835424 GCA_028658305.1 Pachyuromys duprasi
GAGAACAAGAGCTCCACAAAGACCAAACTGAGCAGGGCACAGGGGTCTTGTATGAGACGGTTTCTACAATCAAGGACCATGTGAGGATGTGACCTGGAACCCCTGCTCAGATGGGGCCCATGATAGCTTGGTGTAGGACTGAAGACCCTAGTGAGGGAAACAGGGACTGTTTCAGTCATGATCTTGATGGCTGACTCTTTGACCCTCCCCCATACAAGCCGGGGAGTGACAGACTGGCTAGGTCCCAGGGGAGGACATTGCAGCCAGCCCTGAGGAGACAGGATGAGCTGGGGGTTGGATGGAAGGGGAGGAGGTCCTTCCCTGTTGGTGGACTTGGAGGGGGCGAGGAGGAGGGACATGAGGGAGGGAGTGGGAGGGTAGGAGGGAATGAGGGAGGGGGCTACGCCTAGAATTCAAAGTACCTAACCTGTGATTGATATAAAAATAAATAAATTAAAAAATGGCTCCTTTGTCAAGAATAAGGGTTGTGGTCCCCCACAAGGTAAAGAACCACAGCCAGTTGAATTTCTTTCTTAGAACAAATGGGAATGAACACTATGTTGGGTACACAGTTGTTATGAAGGTGATGATGCTTTAGTTCTTGAAGTTAAAAGTTATTTGCATGAATCCCTTTTTTAAATTAATATTTTGAATATGCAAATCTGGACCTTGGATGGGGGAGGGAGCTGCAGAGATCATGCATGGAGTGGACCTAGACCTCATGCTCAGATGTAGCCCATGGGCAGCTCAGTCTCCATGGGTTTCCCTTGTAAGGGGAGCAGGGACAGTCACTGGCATGAACATGGTTGCCTGTTCTTTGATTACCTTCCCCTGGTGAGGTGGCCTTATTAGGCCATAGATAAAGAGGATCCAAACAGACCTGATGAGAGCTGATAGCCTAGGATCAAATAGTATGGTAGGAGGACTTCCCCTATCAGTGGACTACGGGAGAGGCATAGGGGGAAAATAAAGAGGGAGGATGGGACCAGGAGGAGTTGAGGAAGGGAGCTACAGCCAGGATACACATTGAATAAATTGTAATACATGATAATAATAATAATAATAATGAAACATTCTGATTTTCTTCCTGATACCCATAAGATATATTATTGCTGACAACATTATACTATTAACCTAACAAATATAGAGGTGAGATGTGAATACAACTGGAATAATTGAATCCTGTTAGATGGAATTATGGCATTGTTATTTTCTTCCTTAGGAGATTAAGTATGCTTTGATGGGGTGATAGGAAGATAAGGTATTTTATATATATATATATATATATATATATATATATATATATATATATATATATATGTATATGTTTGATGACTGATGACTTGTGATAGCTAATTTTATGTAGCAACTACTTGATTTAGAGCAATGGAAATGTTAACTGAGGTTCCCTGAAAATGTAACATGTGTGTTGAAGTGTCTCCTATTGATCGACTGATAAGAGCTTTGTGGTTACAGAGAGTTTGAAAGTTGCAAATACAAAGCCAAAATTATCTCAGACTCTTTTTATTTATAATAGTCATCATTTATGAACACTATCTTTCTGACACAAGCTTTATGATTATGACTTAAAACATTTAGAACATAATGGTTTATCAGACCACTAGCTTCCACCAATACCAAAGTTATGAATGTCTTTGGATGCCACCTAAACATTACAAGCAGAGATTTTTCTCTTTTGTTGTAACCAGCTTACCTGTGCTAAATGTGTTAATAAGTATCTTTTGTTCTGTGGCTATAAAAGGTCATGTAGACATCCAGTTGATCCAGCACTATTTGTTGAAGATGCTGTCTTTTTTCCATTGGATGGATTTGGCTTCTTTATCAAAAATCAAGTTTCCATAGGTGTGTGGGTTTATTTCTGGGCCTTCTATTTGGTTCCATTGATCCACTATTCTGTTTCTATGCCAATACCATGCAGTTTTTATAACTATTGCTCTGTAGTGCAGCTTGAGATCAGGGATAGGGAGGGAATGCAGGAGGGGGCTATGGCTGGGACACAAAGTACACAACCCGTGATTAATATAAAATAAAAATGTTAAAAAAGTGTTTAATCCAAAGACTATCAAATACAAAAAAGCTGGACATTGTGGAAAGCTTGGCAGAAATAGCTTCATTGTTATAAATAGCTTTATTATGTTGGAGTTACAATCTATCCTTTTTATTTAGAGAAAAGGCAGAACATATTGCAGGATATTTGATCACACTCTGAACAGGGAGATTGTGTTTAATGGAAAAATATGTTCCTAGTTGTGGTATACTTCCTAATAAATTTTTCTTGCCTTTGGATCAACAATCTAATAAATAAATAAATAAATAGATAGATAGATAGATAGATAGATAGATAAATGGTCATGTGACTGCTTCCATAGTTTATCATCTTTCTCAGGGCATCCAGAATAATCCCATTTGTTTTAGACTAAACTGTCTCTTATAACGTTTCCAGAAATAACTCTGTTTTGTGTTCAAAGTATAAGTCCAGGTTTATTCTGGTTGTTTCAGATAAGGTATTCTTGTGAGGTTAACATTTAAAAGGTTACTCTCCAGTACTGAATGGGCTTCAACACATCAGTGGAAAGCTGTGATGCTTAAACTTAATATTGAAATTAAAAGTTTAATTGTTAAATTAACAATTTAACATTATTTAACATTGTTAATTAACATTGTTAATTTAACAAATTAACATTGATTAGATGTTACCATAATAACACAAATATGGGCATAGCTATGAGAGTAAGCTTTAACTGAATGTAGGTGGGACTATGGGATAGGCGAGTGTGATTCATGAATGAAAAGAAAAACAGAAAGAAGGAAACACACCTCCAGCACATTGTCTGTCTGTCTGTCTCTCCCCCACCTCTCCATCTAACTCTGTTGTCTGCCTTCTGTCAATGTAAAGATCTCCAATTCTATTGGCTGCCATTGTGTCCTATTGACAGTGTTTTTTTCTCTTGCAGAAGCTTTTAAGTTTCATGAGGTCCCATTTATTAATTGTTGATCTTATTACCTGGGCTGCTGGTGTCCTGTTCAGGAAGTGGTCTACTATACCAATGAGTTCAAAGCTATTCCCCAGTTTCTTTTCTATTAGATTTACTCCATATGGTTTTTTGTTAAGGTCTTCGATCCATTTGGATTTTAGTTTTGTGCAGGATAATAAGTAGGGGTGTATTTGCATTTTTCTACATGTAGACATCCAGTTCGACCAGCACCATTTGTTGAAGATGCTTTCTTTTTTCCATTGTATGATTTTGGCATTTTTGGCAAAGTTCAAGTGTCTATAGGTGTGTATGTTTATTTCTGGATCTTTGATTTGATTCCATTGGCAAACCTGCCTATTTCTGTGTCAATGCCATGTGGTGTTTTCTACTGTTGCTCTGTAGTACTATTTGACATTAGGAATGATGATACCTCCAGGAGTTCTCTTATTTTGAATTATTGTATTAAGTATGATGAGTTTTTTCTCTTTACATATAAACAAGAAGATTGCTCTTTCTTCCTTTCATCTATTTATTATTATTATTTATTACAATTTATTCACTTTTTATCCTGGCTATAGTCACCTCCACCATCTCCTCTGGTCCCACCTCTCTGTTTCCTCCCTATGTGTCCCTTTCCTAGTCCACTGATAGGGGAGATCCTCCTCCCCTACTCTTTGACCCTAGCCTATCAGGTCTTGTCAGCACTCTCTGGATCCTTTTTCTCTGTGGCTTCGTAAGTCCACTGCATCAGGGGGAGGTGATCAAAGAGCAGGCAATCAAGTCCATGCCAGAGACTTCCAACCTGCCCTTACTAGGACACTCTGTGGAAAGGAAGCTACCTGTGGGCTCCATCTGATCTCTAGGTCCTCTCCATGCATGGTCCTTGGCTGATTCATCAGTCTTTGCAGGCGCCCTTGGGACCATATTTTTTGGCTCTCTTGGTCACTTTGTGGAACTCCTGTCTCCTCCAAGTCTTTCTATCCCCCCTTCTATAAGATTCCCTGTACTCTGCCCAAAATTTGGCTATGAGTCTCAGCATCTACTTTGATACCCTCTTCCACTGGTGATGGGAATGTAAACTTGTACAAGCACTTTGGAAATCAATCTGGTGCTTTCTCAGAAAAGTGGGAATAGTGCTACCTCAAGATCCAGCTATAACACTCTTGGGCATATACCCTAAAGGTGTTCCACCATTCAACAAGGGCATTTGCTCAGTTATGTTCATAGAAGCTTTATTCCTAATAGCCAGAATCTGGAACAACCTAGATCTCCCTCAACCAAGGAATGGATACAGAAATTGTGGTACATTTACACAATGGAATTCTACTCAGCAATTTTAAAACAAGGAAATCATGAAATATTCAAGCAGATGGATAGAACTAGAAAAGATCATCCTGAGTGAGGTAACCCAAAATCAGAAATACATACATGGTATATACTCGTTTTTAAGTGGATATTAGCCATATAATATAGGATAAACATATTGAATCTATAGTGCTAAAGAAGCCAAACCACAAGGAGGACTCCAGGAAAGATGCTTAATTCCCATTTAGAACAGTAAACAGCATAGACATTGGAAGGGGGAGAAAACAGGGAACAGGAAAGGAGTCTACCGTAGAGGGCCTCTGAAAGATTCTACCCTTCAACTCTTAACTGCAGTGTTCTTTGTCACAGAAATAAGAGAAGGAACTAATGTAGTATTAAGTATGGTGAAGATATCTTTGTCACAGAAATGAGAGTAGGAACTAATGTAGAGGTTTTACTAGAAAATGTCTAGCCTCTCTGGGAGAATATAAAATTGTTGCAAGTGACATGCAAACTAATTAATGACGATCCATTCTCAAATCTCTACTCTGCTGTTCTCCTCTCAGATTTTCTCTTGAAGAATTTTTGAATCATATTCTTAAATGAATTAATAAACCTCTTGATAAATACCTAAAAAGTAGATTAAAATGAACACAGATTTATTTTGTCTTCTAGTTTTAAAAGTTACATTCTCTGATCAGCTCTCTGCACTGTACTGGATCTGAGGAGATTCTTAACATCATGCAAGAAGTCATGCAATGGCACTGTGCAGCTTATCTCAGGCAACTATGTTGGTTTAGAGAGAGAGTGTGCAGTAGCTATCTACTGATCAAGTTTTCTGGAGCTGAGTCTTGAATCATTAAGACTCACAAGTTGATAATTTCTCAATTACAATCAGTGCTTCACAAGAAAAACAAGCCAAATACAGATCGACCAAACACAAAAACTCCAAAATGACCAAAATAACATGGAAAGAGGAAAAGGGGTAGCTGTGACGAATCAGGTGATAAACAAGAATGTGAGTAAGAAAAGGCAATGAATAGGCTTATTACACATTGTATAAATGTGTGAAATATTAAAAATGGAAACAATATTGACAAAAAACAGTGCTTCAAAAATTTAGTGAACAAATGATTCACTATTCACTTTAGATAGTTATAATGTGGTGAAACAAACCCCTTAAGTGTCAGTGACTTAACTGACAGGGATACATTCTTTGGTTCATATCATAGTTCATCATGGGGCAGGGCTATAGTTGCTTTCTTTATTTAGGTCTCACTTCCACAGAGTAACAATACAACTATTTCCCAGAGTACTGCTAATTGGTATAGCAAAATTAACTGGAAGTGCAATGAACATATCTTGATTCTAAACCATGCTGGCTGCAAAGATTTTTCAAAAATCTTCCAGCTTAAGTAAGTCAAAACGTAAAATCTGAATTCACAGATTTTGGAAACTACAAACGGCAATTCAGTCTTAACCAACCATATTCACTTTTAATGCATTTATGTTACAGAAATATCACCTCTGATGCATGAGAAAATAGCATTATGAACAGGATCAGCTGATTACAACACACACAGTCAGTAAATAATCATTGTGGCTTCCAATGCCAAATCAAGACTTCAACACTTTATGTGTGGTAGGAAAACACATAGCTCAGCCATATTATTCTTTCAAAGTACTCAGTCATCTCATAATGCAAAAGCCTTTTCCTTAAATACCAAGACTCCCCCAAATCTGAATTGTTTCAGTATTTTTCTAACATCCATATCCAAAGATTTCTTGCAGGACTCAAGGTAAATATCTGGTTATAGTCTCATAATTTTTTATATACACTGGCAAAGCTTTAAAGGGGGAATATAGTGACACAGGAAAAGGAATAAAGTTAAAGCAAAACCAAACACAATAGTACAGAGATTAAATTCTGTTACTCAATATTTACTGTGTGAGGATTGTGTTAAGGTAATATGAGATGTGAGCATCGTGACTATGCTCTTACCAGTGTGCTCCTGCCTCCCACCACTCACTGTCTTCATTCTTTAACTGTCTGAGACTTTCAATATCAGATGCCACAGCTTCTTGTCATCTCCCAGCTTTCTACTGAAGATTCAGCCTTTCCTTTACACTTCAGTGTGCCATCGTTTCAGGGGCTGCCTGAGTACGTCTGACCATTCTCTCTTGTCTATTATCTCAACAGGTCCATTGAAAGCTGGAGCTGCTTTTCTTTGTGTTTGAAATGGAAGCGCTGTATGAACCAGGAACAAGATCTTGTGTCCTTGGGAATGATAGCAAGGGCAGCACATTGGTGCATGGCTACCATAATCTTTGAGAGTCATGGCAGATAAACCCTGTTAGATGAATTATTGGGATTAAGTTGCTTAGGCAGCAGTCTCTGAACATGATGCCACAGCTGTTCTCTCCCTTTTAGGTATTGTTTATCCATAACTTTTCACTTTAGATTGTGAGCCTGGATGCATGTTGTCTTGCTGCTTTCTTAGCCACTCTTGTCAGCATCTCTTTTATTCCCCCAGTGTGACATGCACAGCTTATAAAGTCTCTAATAATCTTTTAAATAGCCAGAGCCTCATTTTCTACAAGGACAAACTGAACCTTTTCAGTTGTTCTGCTTTGCATTTAGTTCCCAGTCCTCAGTATAAATATGGGTGCAAACATTAAGAAACACCAGGTCTATCTAAATCTTTGGATTCAAAGTAAAATTCCCTCTAGAAAGTCACAGAAAATGGATAAAATGTATGAAAGTTCTCTTTTCTAATCCAAAATGAAAGGTTCCTAGTTACTGGTAGAATGTCTGTTCCCACCCACACCATCAATGATCTACTAATTGAATTGCCGATGTTGTTCTCATCATGTGACTTTATCCCAGAGTTCATCAATAAAATTTCTTTGCAGAATTCTAATGTTTCTCTCTCCTCCTTTAACAAAATTTTTCAAATTCCTCTTAGTATTCAAAGATGTTTCCTAGGTATACATCACCTGGTAGTCTTGAAAACAACTATATACTTGGTTTCGTTGGTTTCTGGTTAATTTTTATTGATGGTAAACAATGCCCAGTTTCTCAACTAAAGGAAAGGGGTGATTGCTGTTTATTCAGTTATTGTTTGCTTTTGTATTGTTAACCATCTGCATGAAGCATGTAGTCAAAAGGTACAGAACACATTGAGTGGACAGGGAGCAGAAAAATGGACAACAACAAACATGGGTAAAGATTTATTTCTGAACATGGTTTCCCAGTGACTTGATTTCTTCAGCTGGTTCTTACATTTTGCTGTGGTTTCTAACACATTGTTAGAAATAATGACAAGAAAGTTATAATTCACCAATGGGTTAATCTGTGATTTCTTCAGAGCCCACCCATCCCAATTATCACTGAGTCTACTAGGCATGTACCAAAACTTCTATACATGACCCTTTCTAGGGACCTCTTCATCTTCAAATTGTAATACTTCCATTCTTGTTTGCGAAACCATTTTCCAAAATGTAATAATAGGTTAAAATTGACTGAAGTATAGTTTGAGCAATATAATAATTTTTGTAGTTTTATTCATGGAAATTATATGAAAAAGAATAGAATAAAGGAGAGCACAAATCAGTATATTTAAGTCCTTTAAGAAAAACAAAATGAGGGTGTATGTGAATAAGCCACACAAGAAACAAAACAAAACATAACAAAACCCCAGAAACACCAAAAGGAGAATTGAAAAGGTAAAAAGCATGTCAGTTTTAAACCAAAGGAAAAGGAAAACATGCTTGATCAGAGAAAAGAGAAAAAAACAGTGACTCTTAATGCAAAACAGAAGAGAAAAAGTTAAATTATAAGTATGACCTGAAGAAACTTCTTATCTCAGTCTACTGACTTGAATATTGTCAGGTGTTTCTTAGAATCTAACTATCTCAGTGGTACTTGGTTATTAGTTTTGTTTCTTAAATACACTTCAATCATACCAAATATTGTGTTCCTCTAGCATATAAGACTAGACCATCTGGGTGATAGTTTAGTTGGAGAAGAAGCTATAAACAATCAGGGAAAATATCTCTGACAAATTTAATGGAAATTTGTATTTGTATATATTTGTTAAGTCTGCTTATATTTTATAGCATTCATGGCGAAGGTCTTTATTTCTTATAAGAGCTTATATGTATATATAATACATACATATATTACATATGCATATACAATATATATGGAGAGAGAGAGAAGGTACATGTTAGTATGTTTTAGGGTAAATCTCATATAACAAGGGGAGATTTTAGAGTATAGAGCCATCTGCAGATGGAAAGAAGTAATCGCCTTCATTTAAAAATGAGAGTTATATCCTCATCCATGAAATGAACTCATATTTGACTGAACAGAATGGATCCCATGGTGCCAATATATGTAACATTGTGTGAAAATGTAATTTTTAAAAAGTTAAAATGCTTTCATGGCTATAATACTTATCACAAAGCCGTAAGAATAGATAGGGAAATAGATAGTAGGCAAATAATAACAGACAAATAACATAGCTGAAACTATACCCTTTCATATTTTTCAAAAGAGAAATATAATATTATTGAAAGAATAAGATATTTGAGAATTTTATCTTCTGCTTAATTTCCTCTCAATGTCTAAAAATACTTAAAAAATAGAGTCTTTTGAAAGGCAAAATAAAAGAAACAGATACCCACATGGCCAGTTTAATATATGTTATATAAAATTAAGAACCTTTTAACTATTATTTACCCTAAGTTTGTTAGGTTAAAACCTTTTATTAACTTTTCTTATTTATAAATATGAGAAAATAGCTATCAAGAAAAACATATAGTGCTGTGGATTTATGGAATATGAAATAAAAATACATATTTTTTCTGCAATTTACATTGCTCAAAGTAATTTCTACATAAATCATGGCTGAAAGACAAAAGGACCTTTGCATATAAAATGTTTCTTAACATCTTGTATTCTAGCTGATCCCTCTTTTGGATGGCATTACAGAACAAACCAATTTCTGCTGTGACAAGGACAAAATAAATAAAGACCGAAATGTTTTTATGTGGATAAAAAGCAAATCGAAACAAAAAAAAATTAAACTTTCATAGTTTCTACAAACCAAACTCTAACTGTGGCCAAGCTGTGTATAGAAAGAATGTTTGCCTTTCTTTGTTCCTTGCTGTACCATAAAAACCATGAAAGGGTCGGGGGGGGGGGGAGGGATATGGAGACACAGCACTGCTAATGGCTTCTTTTGTGACCTTAAATAAGTCACTTGACCTCCTCCTGACTCAGCCTTTCCATCTGTAACACTGAGTAGTAATTGCCTCATTTATTCTGAGCTCAATAGGTTGCCATTTGTATAAGCCTCTTTCAGCATCAAGGACACTTCTTCAAGGCTTCCTTCTTTTCAGCACCCAAAGCCTGTTTTTCACAATTTAAATAATGATAAATGCGATCACCTTAACTAATTCAAGGGAAAAGAATAACAGGTTATAGCACAGCTGCTATGATATATACTAGGCATGTTTTCCTTTCTGTAAGAGGTAACAGATGAAAGGGGAGACAAAGAACAAAATGAAACTGTTTAATTAGATATTACCTATCAGTCATTTCTCATGGTGGTCTCTGCATTTTAATTCTACTCCTAAAGTAGTTACAAATTCTGAAATTAGTATCAAAGCCGTCAGTGACTACCACACCATCTGTCGGCAGAGCATTTTTATTGAATCCTTTCTCAGTCTTTACTCATGAGGTCAAATGCTTGCCTCTTATTCTCCAGAAACATGCAAACAGATGTTCTACTTTTCTCCCAGGTAGCATCAGATCTGACTAACGACAGAGAAGTTCAACTTGGTAAGTCTTCCCTGCCCTGTGTTCTGTCTCCTGAATAACTTTGTCTCTCTAGTTCCTTGACACTACTTTTATCATTCTGTAAACACATTGATTACTTGACAAAGAAGATTTCAGCTAAATTGAACATTTTGAAGATCAATGTAGCCACTGTCTCACAATGTGAAGAACTAATACAATTTTAAGCACATTTATTTTTCTCACATCTGGGATATTGCTCTAAGAAGGCAGTTGAAAGCCAGGGCACATGAAAATCCTTCAAGGATTCTTACCACCCTGTCTTTATAATTATCTTATAATTAACATCTATGATTATTCACTCTAGAAGTGTTGAAGAATATATTGATTGGATATAATGCATCATTACATTGTTAGATAATTATGCTTACTCTTTTGTCTATCTTAATGACCTAGTGAAGTATTATAGGTAGAAATAATTTTTAAAAAGTTTCAAAGAAGGATGCATTTTAAATTACAAGGTTTGTATGACCCAACTCTGATGGAAGATGTGGAACATACACTTTGGCCTATTAAAATGTCAACATAATAACATTCCAATTATGTTGATTTTACAGTAAGTATTTTTATTAAAGTCCCACAACAAAGGCACAGTACTGTTGTTCTTACCATACCTTACATTTTGCTACATTTAGAGCAATGTTAATGGAGTTCAAATACATCACATTATTACCACCCAGTTGTATGTTACTGTGGTAGCAGGACTGACAAGCTTTTGTACAAATAGTAGAAGCCCTTTTTTTCCAAGATCTCATGACTCATTTCAATGAATTCAGACACACTTAAGTCTTTTTGAAGCTTTCTGTTCCTATTTAATTATGTCTTTGTGTGGCCCTTGCTACTTGTATCCTCTGTTTCATTTTCCAAACAGACTCATGGGTATTGGCTGGTAGAGAATCAACTTCAGTTTTAAGTACTTCATTAAATATACATGCTTACTGGGTTTAAGTATAAACTTACAAATTATGTTTAACTATTTTTATGATCAGGTATTTGTATAAAGCCTTGTTGTTTAGCTTTTCTCCACTAAGAAATATTTGCAATTAAGTAGTGGTGTTTATCTGACCAAAGGACTAAAATGGAAAGTACTGGTGTCTTTAATCCATAATCTTAGTGCAGAAGGTAGTTGGAAAACTTGACTATTCTGGATCAGATAAAAGCACATGTATGTGTGCAATGAAAACTAGGCAGTGAGTGGTATTTCTTACATGGGAGCTAATTAACCTGTAATATATGTACATATGTGTGTGTCTATAATATTATAAAATAGCAGTTACAAGCTATTCCCTGTGACCATAGCCATAATAAACAAATATTTGGACAATCCTTTTGAACATGGGTGAAAAAATGTACTAAAATGAATTACTTTGAAACCTTAGTAACTTCTACAGAGCAAAGAAATATGAAGAGATAAGTCACTATTTAGAGTGATATAAGATGTGGTTGTATTCCAAAGAAACGGGAGTACTGTTCCAAGAATAGTAATAATTATCATCAAACACTTTCTCATATCAGTGTTATAGTTCCATGGAGATACATTTAAAGGTAGTTAGTTCTGCCTCAATGTCAGGAAGAGTTAAATTTGATTCAATCGTGAAGTCCACAGGGTACCAGTGGGGGAAAAATCTTGCAAACTGCTATTAAGATGATTCAAGGACAGTTTAATTGAGGGACTGTTTACAAAGAACTTTGTGGGTCTGGGAAATCATGAGAGGAAGTAAAATAACCTAGGATTAGTAAGCGTGAAGTTGCAATTACCTTTTAGCCCCAGAAGAAAAGAAGAGTCATTATAAGGAGAGAGCTGTTGATACAGACACCCTCAGTGAGTAAAGCCTTGGGCCCAAAGGCCATAGAAGGACAAATGTAAGAATAACCATCAAAACACAAAACACAACTTAATTCCTGGCTGATGTCCTCTGAGGCTTTTTGTTTAAGCGATTCCAAGTGAAAAACAAAAACAAAACTACGAAAAAAAGCACAGAAATTTTATTTGATTTTATTTAAAAAAAATCTAATTTATAAATGTTCCACAAAATAGCTACTTATTATCACTTAAAGGAATGAATGTCATAAAAAAAAAAAACAAGGAAAGAAGCTTGGCCATCAAATCATGAATGAGGATGTGGGACAGAAGAAAACAAGCATTTGGTAGCTTAAAATACAAAGTATGCTATATCCATACATGGTCCTTGGTTGGAGAGATAAGCTCATAAAAGACCCCTGTGCCCTGATATATTTGGTGTCTGCGGAGTTCCTGTCCTCTTCAGCTCATACTAGCTCCCCCTTCTTTCATATGATTCTCTGCACTCTGACAAAGGGTTGGTTATGTTTTCTTAATATTTGCTTTCGGATATAACCTAGAACCCCTTTTTGTATGGAGCAAATAATAGCTCAATATCCAAGTGGGTACACTAGTAAGGGGAAGAGGGACTATTTTGGACATGAATTCAATGGCTGGCTCTGGGACCTTCTTACCCCCCGAGGGAGGAGCAGCCTTGCTAGGCCACAGAAGAGGACATTGCAGCCATTTCTGAAGAGACCTGATAAGCTAGAGTTAGATGAAAGGGGAGGACCTATCAGTGGACTTGGAAAGGGGCAGGGAGGAGATGAGGGAGGGAACATGGGAGGGGCCTACTGCTGGGATACAAAGTACATAACCTGTGATTAACATAAAATAAAAATGTTAAAAAAATACAAAGTATGAATTTAATTTGCAAAGTATCTGCATGAGTCTTTTAATTTCAAATACAGGGCATATTACTAAAAATACCTAATGACTTGAAAAGTACAGGTGATGGCCTAGAGAGAAAGCTCTGTGATTAAGAGAAATTGACGCTTTTTGAGATGACCCACTCTCAGTTCACAGCACTTAAGTAAACTGGCTCACACCTACCTATAACTCCTGTTCTGGGGAATTGATTTTCAAGCCAGAGAAATGGCTTCTCAAAAATCATGTGACAGTAGCCAGGTAGGCCGCCCAACAGAGGGAGGGGGACACCAACACAAACACAGAAAACCTTTGACCCAAAATGTATCCTATCTACAAGAAGCATAGGGGCAAAGATGGAATAGAGTTTAAGAGAATGGCAAATGAGTGGACTAGCTTGAGACCCACCTCATGGGAGAGGGCCCATATCATCACTATTAATGATACTCTGCTATGCTTGTAGACAGGAGTCTAGCATAACTGTCTTCAGAAAACCTATGTCCTCTAACAATAGGAGTAGGGGCTGTCTTAGGCTTTGTTACCTGGCACTGGGTCACTTTCTCCACCTGGGCTGTCTTGTTACTCTCTGGTGCAAAAGGATGTGTTTAGTTCTGCAGTGACTTGAGATGCTAGAGTGGATTACACCAATCTGGAGCCTCCCTTCTCTGGGAAGAAGGAGAGGGAAGAATTGGAGGAGGGAGGTGTAGGGGTCAGACTGGGAGGAAAGGAGGAATGAGTCTTGGATGGAAATGTTAAGTGATTAAATAAAAAAAATGGAGAAAAAAAAAGAGAAATCATGTGAGAGTCGGCTAATCTAACTAATAAATTTGGAAAGCACCTGCCTCCTCCCGCAAGCTTTGGTATTTGAATTGATGCGACTTCATTTCTGCTTTACTGTCTTCAATCAAGTCTGAGTATGCAAAATAGGTTCATTTTCTCCCTTGTCCTTTTTTCCTTCTCGTCCCCCGACTTGGCCTCTATAACGTAGCCCCAATGTTTCAACCTGTTCTCAGACAGTATATATATAATTTTTATATTAATTACAGTTTATTTACTTTGTGTCCCAGCTGTAGTCCCCTCCCTCATTCGCTCCCAATCCCACCCTCCCTCCTTCATCTCCTCCTTGCCCATATCTAAGTTCACTTATAGGGGAGGTCCTCTGCCCCTTCCATCTGTCCCTACTTTATCAGGTCTCACCAGGGATGGCTGCAGTGTCCTCCTCTGTGGCCTATCCAGGCTGCTCCTCCCAGGGTGGGCTGGGAAGGTCTAAGAGCTGGCCATAGAGTCCATGCCAGAGACAGTCCCTGTTCCGTTTCTAGGGTACCCACTTGGATACTGAGGCGCCATGGGCTACATCTGAGCAGGGGTTCTAGGTTATATCCATGTGTGGTCCCTGGTGGAGAATCAGTCTTAGACAAACCCCCTGTGCCCAGATATATTTGGTCCTTGTGGAGCTCCTGTTCTCTCCAGGTCTTACTAACTCTCTCTTCTTTCATACGATTCCCTGCACTCTGCCCAAAGTTTGTTATGAGTCTCAGCGTCTGCTTTGATACACTGCTATGTAGTGTCTTTCAGAGGTCCTCTATGGTAGACTCCTATCCTGCTTATTTTCTCCTACTTTGCTGAGATTTCACCTCACAGCTACCAGAATGGCTAACATCAAAAACTCAAGTGACATCACCTACTGGAGAGGATGTGGAGAAAGGGGAACCCTTTTCCTTGCTGGTGGGAATGCAAACTTGTACAACAACTTTGGAATCAATCTGGCGCTATCTCAGACAATTAGGAATACTGTTTCCTCAAGATCCAGTTATACCACCCTTAGGCATATATCCAAAAGATCCTCAAGCACACAACAAGGACATTTGTTCAACCATGTTTATAGCAGCTTTATTTGTAATAGCCAGAACCTGGAAACCACCCAGATGTCCCTCAGTTGAGGAATGGATACAGAAATTGTTGCACATTTACACAATGAAATACTATTCAGCCAATTAAAAACAAGGAAATCATGAAATTTGCATGCAAATAGTGGGACCTAGAAAATATTCACCTGAGTGAGGTAACCCAGAAGCAGAAAAACACATAGTATATACCTACTTATAAGTGGATACTGGACCTATAAGATAAGATAGCATAAACATACTAAAATTTGTACACCTAAAGAAGCTAAACAAGAAGGAGGACCCAGGATAAGAAGATCAATCCTTACTCTGAAAGACAAATAGGAAGGACATTGGAAATTGGAAGTCTCCCTGTTTTTTTGTTTTTTTTTTTGGTTTTTTTGTTTGTTTGTTTGTTTGTTTGTTTGTTTATGCTGCTCATACTCACTGCTATCAGAGACCCTGCCACCTAGCTCCTCCACATTCTGAGACCTCCAGTGCTTAATGGAAAGTCGCGGTCAGGAGACTCACAGTATCCAAAACTCATGCAGGCAAACACATGTACACATAAATATAAAATAATAGAATTTAAAAGATAAGTCAGATGCTTATATACTAATTCCCCGAACTTCTTGTCAATATTCTAAGACTTATATGAACTAAAGTACACATACAGTTTTTGTTGTAGTAATTTTTATGTTACTATCACCCAGTTTCAAGTGAAATATATTTTATACTCCACTTAAAAAGGTCAAACACTTAAAAACAAGAATATAAAATCTGTTCTTGGTGGCACGTTTCCATAGCTCCTGTTCTAGGATGATACCTCTATCAATAGGCCCTCTGTGGAAGGCTCCTGTCCTGTTCTCTGTCTTTTCCTGCTTCCCATGTCTATTGTGTTTGTCCTACTGAATGAGTATTGAACAACTTCCCCAAAGTCTTCCTTGTTGTTTAGCTTCTTCAGCACTGTAGATTTTAATCTGTTTATCCTAAATTACATGGCTAATATCTACTTATGAGTGAGTATATACCATCTGTGTCTTTCTGCCTCTGGTTTACCTCACTCAAGATGATCTTTTCTAGTTCCCACCATTTACTTGGGAATGTAATTCATAATTTCTTTGTTTTTAATAGCTGAATAGTCTCCATTCCAGGTGGGATCCTCCCTAGTAAGGGGAGCAGGGGCTTTCTCTGGCATGAATTCAGTGGCAGGCTCTTTGATCACCTCCCCCTGGGCGAGGGAGTGCAGCTTTTCCAGGCCACATAGAAAGACATAGCAACCAGTCCTGATGAGACCTGATAGACTTAGGTCAAATAGAAGGGGAGGAGGACCTGTAGACTAAGGGAGGGAGACAGGAGGAGAAGAGAGAAGGAGGGAGGGATTGAAAGGAGTCAAAGGAGGGGATCACAGCCAGGATACAAATTAAAATAAATTATAAAAAATGATAATATTTTTTTTCAAAAAAGAAAAAGAAAAAGATCAGATGGATAATGATTGAAGATACTCATCCTTGACCTCTACCTCCCCGGGCTCCCAAACAAGCCAGCAAACCTCCATACATGCACCTAACACACAATTCATCCTTTCACCAGCATAAACTTAGAGTCAAAATTTTAGTAATTCTCTGTAATTTTGTAAAGTGGTGGTGAGGATTATTTTTAACTAAGTGTTCCTCCCTGAGTGGCATAACTGTGACCCTGTGGCAATGTACCTATGCACACTTTTTTTCTCGTACACAGGGTTTTGTGTTTTCCAGGCTAGCCTCAAACTTGCTATGCAGTCAAAATTTACCTTGAAATTCTGATCTTTTTGTTTCAACCTCCTGAGTATTACAACTACAGGTGTGAGTGTGTGTGTGTGTGCCACCACAATATATGCAAAGTACTGTGGTTCAATCCCAGAAATTTGTGTGTGCAAAAAAAGCACTTTACCAACTGAGTATAGCTGTACTGAAAAAATTTAAAAGCCACCTCTGTATAAATATCTAAAGTAAATCTAAAGTTTGAAAGAAAGCTTTATGTAGAGTTATATAGCAAACTACATTTCTTTTGTTGTTGTTGTTGTTGTTTTCTTCTTTTTATTTTAGATTTTTTTAATTTATTTTTTTTAATTTATTTATTTTTATCTCAATCACAGGTTAGGTACTTTGAATCCCAGGCATAGCCCCCTCCCCCATTCCCTCCTACCCTCCCACTCCCTCCCTCATCT
>CM053743.1:58835924-58859411 GCA_028658305.1 Pachyuromys duprasi
AGATCAAAAACTCTAGTGACAAAGCATGCTGGAGAGGTTGTGGAGAAAGAGGAACCCTCCTCCATTGCTGGTGGGAATGCAAACTTGTACAACCACTCTGGAAATCAATTTGGTGCTTTCTTAGACAATTAGGAATAGTGATTCCTCAAGACCCAGCTATACCACTCTTAGGCATATACCCAAAAGATGCTCAAGTACACAACAAGGACATTTGCTCAACTATGTTTGTAGCTGCTTTATTTGTAATAGCCAGAACTGGAAACAACCCAGATGTCCCTCAGTTGAGGAATGGATACAGAAATTGTGGTACTTTTACACAATGGAATACTACTCAGCAATTAAAAAGGAGGAAATCATGAAATTCGCAGGCAAATGGTGGGACCTGGAAACTATCACCCTGAGTGAGGTATCCCAAAAGGGGAAAGAAACATATGGTATATTAGTTACATTTTATTAACTCTGTATCCCAGCTGTATCCCTCTCCCTCATTCCCACCCAATGCCACCTGTCCTCCCTCATCTCCTCACTGGCACTTTCCAAGGTCACTGATAGGGGAGGACCTCCTCTCCTTTCCTCTGACCCTGGTTTATCAGGTATCTTCAGGACTGACTTCAAAGTCCTTTTCTGTGGCCTAGCAGGGCTGCTCCTCCCTTGCAGGATGGGGAGGTCAAAGAGCCAGCCATTGAGTTCATCTCAGAAATAGTCCCTGTTCCCCTTACTAGGGTACCCAGTTGGATACTGACCTAACCTGGGCTACATCACAGCAGAAGTTCTAGGTTATATTGATACATGATCCTTGGTTGGAGAAACAGTCTCATATAAGACCCCTGTGCCCTGATATATTTGGTCCTGTGGAGCTCCTATCCTCTCCAGATCATATTAATTGCCCCTTCTTTCATATGATTCCCTGCATTCTGCCTAAGGTTTGGTTATGTGTCTCAGTATCTGCTTTGATACAATGCTAGACAGAGTCTTTCAGAGGCCCTCTGTGGTAGGAACCTATCCTCTTACTTGTTTTCCCCTACATCCAATGTCCATCCCATTTGTCTTTCTAAGTGAGGATTGATCATCTGACCCTGGTCCTCTTCCTTGTTTATCTTTTTTAGGTGTATAGATTTCTGTATGTTTAATATATATTATAGGTCTAAATAAGTGAGTACATACCATGTGTGTGCTTCTCCTTCTGGGATACCTCACTCAGAAAGATATTTTCTAGATCCCACCATTTGCCTGCAAATTTCATGATTTCCTTTTTTTTAATTGCTGAGTAGAATTCCCCTGTGTAAAAATACCACAATTTCTGTATCCATTCCTCAGTTGATGGACATCTGGGTTGTTTCCAGCTTCTGGCTATTACAGATAAAGCTTCTACAAACATGATTGAGCAAATGTTCTTGTTGTGTACTTGAGCATCTTTTGGCTATATGCCTAGGAGTGGTATAGCTGGGGATTGAGGAAGCACTATTCGTACTTGTCTGAGAAAGTGCCAGATTGATTTCCAAACTGGTTCTAACACTTTACATTCCTGTCAACAATGAAGGAGGGCCCCCCTTTCTCCTCAACTTCTCCAGCATGTGTTGTCATTTGAGTTTTTGTTCTTCACCATTTTGATTGGCATAAGGTGAAATTTCAGGGTCGTTTTGATTTGCATCTCCCTGATGGCTAAGGACTTGAGCATCTCTTTAAGTGTATCTCTGCCATTGGATATTCCTCTACAGAGACTTCTTGGTTTAGTTCTGTTCCCCATTTTTTAATTGGATTACTTGATTTGTTGCTTTTTAACTTCAATACTTCTTTGTATACACTGGATATTAGCCCTCTGTCAGATAAAGGGTTGGTGAAGATTCTTTCCCAATCTGTAAGCAGTTGTTTTGTTTTGATGATAGTGTCCTTCGCTTTACAGAAGATTTTCAGTTTCATGAGGTCCCATTTATTGGTGTTCTTAGAACCTCTGCTGTTGGTGTACTGTTCAGGAAGTTATCTCCTGTACCAATGAGTGCAAGACTCTTCCCTACTTTGTCTTCTAACTGATTTAATGAGTCCAGTTTTATGTTTATGTCTTTGATCCACTTGGACTTTAGTTTTGTTCAGGGTGATATGTATGGATCTATTTGCATTTTTCTACATGTAGACATCCAGTTAGACTAGTACCATTTGTTGAAGATGCTATCTTTTTTCCATTGTATGGTTTTGGAAAGTTTGTGAAGAATCTGTTGTCCATAAGTGTGTGGGTTTATTTCTGGTTCTTTTATTTGGTTCCATTGATTCTCCTTTCTGTTTCTATGTCAATTCCATGCTTTTTTTTTTAATTACTATTGCTCTATAGAACAGCTTGAGGTCAAGGATGGAGATACCTCCAGATGATCTGTTGTCGTACAGGATCTTTTTGGAGATCTGGTTCTTTGTTTGTTTGTTTGTTTGTTTGTTTGTTTGTTTCTCCATATGCAGTTGAGAATCTTTCTTTCAATGGCTGTACAGAACTGTTTCACTTGCTTTTGTGATCCTCTTTTACCTTGATGATGCATGCATTTTCCATAACTATTCACGTCCAAATTGTGTACGTGGATTCATTCACAATTATGTGAATATGATTTCACTAGCAAAACTTCCCATAGTTTCTTGAAACACTGATGAAAATGTAACTATTCTTATATTTCCTTACTCTTATTATATTTTCCTTTCTTCACAAACTGACATCATTTAATGTAACACAATACATATGATATTAAAAGACACTTCATAATTTTTCTTTCAAAAATTTTCTCAGCACCAACAACAGTCAGAATTTTTGGAGCAATTATTTGCATATTACTCCAATTGTAAATTAATAAATTGTTCCTTTTAGTACATAAGTATTGACTTTTTATTAAAATTTCATATTGTTATTAAAATCTAATATTTTGTCAATCCACATATGAAGATTTTTATAGCTTAAAATATTTCTGTTGGTTAAAACAAATGACTTTATAACTTCAACAACTGATATGCAAATATACTTAAATATAAATTGAAATTATTTCCATGGCTAGTTCTGTTATAAACATTAGGATTGCATCACTAATTTGGTTTCATTGTGTACAAAGTGGACGCTCAACAAGATAGATTGAATTACCCAGGTCACAAACTTGGCATCTGGGGAATAGAATGAAATTTTTAGAGAGCCATGTAATTTCAAAGCTCACTCATGCTGCTCTGCCCTCTGAGAAATAAATAAAGCATATTGATATCAATATTCTCATGGAATAAAGGTAAATGTGGTTTAGTGGTTTTTAGAAAGTTCAAACAAATTATTGAAGAGATAAGAGTACATAAATGAGGTAATTGAATTTCATATAATCTGTAAGACAGGTTGCATAAACGTTAGTGTTATTGGATAAATGTTTGTCTTATTGCTTGTAAAAGACAAATATGTGAATATTTCCACTTAATTGTAAGAGAGTTTATTACATTTATGTAAATTGAGCATCTGCATATTTCTCCAGTTATTTCTAAATTTAGATATACTTACCCTCAAGTCATACTTGAATATTGTATATTCTTGTATATTCATACTTGCATATTTGTATATTCTTATAAAAATCATTTTTGTTTCATGTTTAACAAAGTTATATTTGGGTTTATAGAAATATCCTCAGAGAAGAGAACAAGAAAAATAATTCAGTTACTACTATTTAATAGAACAAAGAACTTAGAAATGTATTCTGAAATAGGAGAATAAATTTTAAAAACATTTTTACTAGACAATGTAATCTTTTCTAAAAAAACATGTAGTTTAATATGGAAAATAAAAAATAGTTAACTAAACCAGACAATGTTCCTATAAACATACCGATTAATTGGGATTTTACAATTCTTGAAAAAATCTTACAAATTACAATTTTATTAGTTATACTATCTCCTAAGTGAGAACTAGTAATGTAGAACAAGTAATATTATGGAATCAAGGCATTTTTATTTCTAGGTTATCTTTTTTATATATTTTTAACAGCTTCAGTTTTATTACATGTATACAGGTACTATCCAGCTAGTATAATTTTATGAACCACAATAATTGGCAGCATGGGACAAAAATTCAAAATATAATACACACAGTCTGTAAATAATAAATGTTTCTTTCCTTCCTTTGATTGCACTTTATCTTTTCTCTGAAACCTTCCCAATACTGGTCATCAGTACATTTATGATTTGGTTCATAGCTTTTATTGGAATGCCAAATCTTTCAAAAGAGACTGTTATTTTTCAAAACATTGATACGTACTTACTGACATTTGGCCTTTATTTTCATGTGTTTTATTTAAAACACCAAAGGAAACAAAAGTATTGAATTGAAATTAACAATGGCCACTGAAAATTCCAAGTGAGTCCAGAGTAACTAAAACCAAATGAAATAAATCACTAGAGATGTTTGAAATTGTGTGAAACAACAAGCTGTTTTCCAGAAATAACTTTTGACAGTAAAATAAAAATATCTTACTATAACATGTGGATGTTCCTTCCGTATGTTACGTAAAGTGAAGTTAGTAATAAAAGGAAAAGTTTTGTATATGTATAATTCCATTTATATGCACTCTTACAAAAGTATAAACTTTGCAAGCAAAGTAGAGAGTTTATTTTCAGGCAGCAAATTGAACATTGATGTTTGCTGATCTTAATTCACGATGATACAATATTCTGGAAGTATATGGAAACAATGGGTACATATAGTCTGAATTTATGTCGGGCTAGAACAGCACACTTGAAAATACATGTGCTATGAAATTCTACTTTATACCTAAACAAAGTACAAAAGCCATTAAAAATAATACCCATGATTAGTCTCTAAAATAAATAATTGAGATTATCTCTATCAAGGTAAAGACAAGGTTTTTGAGACAACACATGTACAAAAGCAATTAAAAATTGTTGGGGGTGAAGAGACTTTATGGTGTTGTGCCCTAAAGCTGGGCAGAGAATTCTAGGAATTCTACCTTCTGTGACTAACCCCTGTATTGTCTTGTGCAATTACCCTGAAATCACCAATACTCAATAAAGTACCCCCAGTAAAGTCAGAATCAGGAGGCTTGGATTTGTTTAATTACTAAATATGTTAATTAAAAAAGTAGTACTTGATCATTACAGAATTGAAGAATTCATTCTCTTATTCTAGTTTGTTTTGCCATTTTGTTGGAGATGGGCCTTTTTCAGTAGGTGAGCTGGCCTAGAGATTCCTCTATGGTCCAACTGGGCCTAAAAAGAACTTTCTACTTCTGTTTTAATCTCCCGAGAGCCATGACTGCTGCTATGTGCACCACTCCTCATGAATTTCATGCTTTCCTAGTGTAGTTTTAGAACCTGAATTTTAAAAATAACAAAATGGAAGTAGATTAGTTTGTTCTAATGAAGCCAATGACATCACTGAAACACTGTGAGTTGTACATGGTGAGGACAACATGCAGAGACTTATACCGTCACCTATAATGATACAGCATTGCCTGATATTAAAAGTAACAAAAATTAAACAGACAAACAACTAACAAACAAAAACTGTCTTTCAGGGCTTGATTGTAAGTCCTCAAAAAATCTATAATACTATAGATATACAAAAAATCTAAAATACAATACTTTTACAATTATAAGGTTTAATTTAAGTATGCATTCTTCTAGATAAAAGGTCTAAGTTTAAATTCTCTATAAAACAAAATATAAGCTCTAACATTAGTATGAATGAAACAAAAGATTTCACTGTTAAAGTAACTACAGAATTAATATAATGGAATTAAATATTTGTATTTCAGTTATTTTTAATTTAAAATACCCTTTTCATAGTACAGCATAGTGCTGTAAATATGCTTATACCTAACTTTAACAAAATCTATAAGGTGATACTGTGATTTAGCAATGAATTGCTTTAAACACTGCACATATATGTGTATGCCTGTGTGCAACTGCTTACACATATTTACATTTTGAATCCAGAAGTTAAAGCCATTATGAAGAAGAAAATTTATTTTTGTTCTATGTTGTATAAAGCCTGTTTATCTTCCCCTAAAAAAATTAATGAGCTATATGATCATACAGAAAATTGCCTGGTTATGTCTCTAATCTTTTATTCTCTTAAAGAATTAAAAAAGAAAACAGGGAACACATTTCACATCCAGTTTTTGATCATTCAGTTTCATCAATAAAAACAACATTGATATAATGATTATAGAAAGAGTTTGATTAGATAACAAAGGTTTTCATGCCAAATTTTCTTTCATTGAATTATATAAGAAGGAATGAAGTGCATAACTTTTCATTTCTAATAGCGTATCTTACAATATTCCAGCGAATATTCCCTTAATATTGGTCTCTGAATTTTTATATAATGAAGTACAGTTTTTTGATCCACTGTTGAATCATATATTCTAAAATAAAATATAATCACAGCAGCACTTTATATCTACCCTTTCCTTGATCCGACTACCTTAATTTACCATTTCTTTGCTCTGTCTCAAATTTTTGACCTCATTATTTAGTTTTTTTTCTATAATTTATCTCTCTATATATTTATCTCGACATCTACCTACCTACTTATTATCTGCCTATCTATCATCTATCTATTATCTATCATCTATCTACCATCTCTCTCTATCATCTATTTATCTGTATGTGTGTTTGTGAATATATATACATATATAGATATATTTCATATACACCTGAAATTGAAATTCATCCTGCCAGTTTTTTAGTGTTATTTGTATGTATATGAATTCAGGGCTAACCATTCTTATTGATTATCCAACTGCTGAGTCACATTGCTGGGGAAGACCATTTTCCCTCCTTCTAGAGCTCCTTAATTGTCTATAGTTTTTATATAACATATTTAATACTTTAGTACTTCAACAGGTCAAGCTTCATAAACAAATGATCATGAGATACCTAGTATAATTGATATAGCTATAACACAACTCCTGTATCTAAGGCTCAAGGAATATTGAGGAAGAAGGAACAGAAAGACCATAAGAGATAAAGAACCAGAAATCACTGTCAACAAAATCAGTTTATTAATTATGTGATAAAACAACAACAACAACAATAATAATAATAATAATAATGTGAATGTCAGTTAAAAAAAAAAGAACTAGGAAATTTGCTGTGAGATCACGGTTCCTAGAACTACAGAATATCTTTTTTTATTTTAATTTTTATTAATTAGATTTTGCTCACTTTGCATCCCCCCATAAACCTCTTCCTCCTCCCCTTCCAATACCACCTTCCCTCCCCTTTCTCCACACATGCCCCACCCCAAGTCCACTGATAGGGGAGGTCTTTCTTCCTTCCTTCTGATCCTAGTCTATCAGCTCTCATCAAGAGTGGTTGCATTGTCTTCCTCTGTGGCCTGGTAAGGCTGCTCCCCCATCAGGGTGAGGTGATCAAAGAGCAGGCCAATCAGTTCATGTTGGAGGCAGTTCCTGTTCCCATTATTATGGAACCCACTTGGATACTGAACTGCCATGGGATACATCTGTGCAGGGGTTCTAGGTTTTCTTCATGCATGGTCCTTGGTTGGAGTATCTGTCTCAGGAAAGACCCCTCTGCTCAGATTTTTTGGTTCTGTTGCTCTCCTTGTGGAGCTCCTGTCTTCTCCCTATCTTACTATTTTCCCACATCTTTTGTAAGATTCCATGCACTCTGCCCACCAGTTGGCCATATGTCTGAGCATCTGATTTGATATTGTACAGGGCAGAGACCTTCAGGGCCCCTCTGTGATTGGCTCCTAACTTGTTTCCTGTTTTCTTCTTCTGATGTCAACTTGCTTTGCCTTTCTGGCTGGGGATTGAGCATTTTAGCCAGACTCCTCCCTCTTGGTTAGTTTCTTTGGGTGTACAGATTTTAGTAAGTTTATCCTATTTTATATGTCTATCTAAGTGAGTATATACCATGTGTGTCTTTCTGCTACTGGGATAGCTCACTCAGGATGATCCTTTCCAGTTCCCACCATTTAACTGCAAATGTCATGTTATCCTTGTTTTTTTGTCGCTGAGTAATATTCCATTGTGTAGATGTACCACAATTTCTGTATCCATTCCTCAGTTGAGGGGTATCTGGGTTGTTTCCAGCTTCTGGCTATTACAAATAAAGCTGCTACTAACATGGTTGAGCAAATATCCTTATTGTGTACTTGACCCTTTCTTGGATATATGCCTAGGAGTGATATAGCTGGATTTTGAGGAAGCACTATTCCTAGTTGTCTGAGGAAGGGCCAGATTGATTTCCAGAGTGGTTGTAGAAGTTTACATTTCCATCAACAGTGGAGGAGGGTTCCCCTTTCTCCACATCCTCTCCAGTATGTGCTATCACTTGAGTTTTTGATTTTGGCCATTCTGATGGCTGTAAGGTGAAATCTCAGGGTTGTTTTAATTTGCATTTCCCTGATGGCTAATGACATTGAGCATTTCTTTACCTGTTTCTCTGCTGTTCGATATTCCTCAATTGAGAGTTCTCTGTTTAGCTCTGTTCCCCATTTTTTTTACAGGATTTTTTAAAGATTTATTTATTTATTCACTTTACATCCTGATCGAAACCCCCTTTCTCTCCTCCAAGTTCCCACCTCCCACACCTCTCCCCTCATCATGAAATCTCCTCATGAAAGCTGTAGATTGTCACATTGTGTCTCATCGTATACCCTTTTGTCCACACTTCTTTACTTGCAAACGTTCATTGCTTTGAGTCATCGGTCTGTTCTGAGGCCCCTGGCTTCTGCTGCACTGTCAATACCGGATCCTCACCGGGACTCCTCTCGGATATCCTGTTGCTGCCCAGAGTCATGGAGATCATGCCGCTTTGGATCTGCAGGCCTGGCCCCTTCGCGTGTTCCCGCAGTTCAGAGATGGGGTAGATGATGGGATGGATCCACTGAAAGCACTGGATCTGGGCCTGAGCGGTAGCTGAGCTGGTCTTTCCTCCAGCTCCCCTGCACCCACACCCACAGGGTGAGCTCTCCAGCACCGCCCCAGCTGGCTGTTCCCCATTTTTAATTGGACTACTTGATTTGTTGCTTTTCAACTTCTGTAGTTCTTTGTATACACTGGATATTAGCCCTCTGTCAGATAAAGGGGTTGGTGAAGATTCTTTCCCAATCTGTAAGCAGTTGTTTTGTTTTGATGATAGTGTCCTTCGCTTTACAGAAGATTTTCAGTTTCATGAGGTCCCATTGATTGGTGTTCTTAGAACCTCTGCTGTTGGTGTACTGTTCAGGAAGTTATCTCCTGTACCAATGAGTGCAAGGCTCTTCCCTACTTTGTCTTCTAACTGATTTAATGAGTCCGGTTTTATGTTGATGTCTTTGATCCACTTGGACTTTAGTTTTGTTCAGGGTGATATGTATGGATCTATTTGCATTTTTCTACATGTAGACATCCAGTTAGACCAGCATCATTTGTTGAAGATGCTATCTTTTTCCATTGTATGGTTTTGGAATCTTTGTCAAAAATCAGGTACCCATAAGAGTGTGGGTTTATTTCTGAGTCTTCTATTCAGTTCCATTGATCCACCATTCTGTTTCTATGCCAGTACTGTGCAGTTTTTATTACTGGTTTTCTATAGAACAGCTTGAGATCAGGGATGGAGATACATCAGAAGATCTTTTATATTAAAGGATTGTTTTAGCAATTCTGGGTTTCTTGTTATTCCATAGGAAGCTGAGAATTTTCTTTCAAGATTTGTTAAGAATTGTGTGGGAATTGCATTGAATCTCTAGATTGCTTTTGGTAAGATGGCCATTCTTACTATGTTAATCTTTCCAAGCCAAGAGCATGGGAGATCTTTCCATCTTCTGATATGTTCTTCTAATTCTTTCTTCAGAGACTTGAAATTTTTTTTCATATAAGTCTTTGACTTCCTTGGTTAGGGTCACACCAAGGGACTTTATGGCTTTTGTGGCAATTGTGAAGGTTATTGTTTCCCTAATTTCTTTCTCAGCCCTTTTGTCTTTTGTATTAAAAAATGTTTATCACAGAGTTTGAGATTAGGGTAAAGGAGTAGCACTGTGACAGTTGTTTCCTTACTTTTGCTGATTGTACTTATGCCTTGCATCAATTTCCTATTTTTCATGGACTTAAGCTTTCTAAAATATTCACAGAGGCCACTTCTATAGGTGAGGCTTGAAAACCTAAAATTTTTTAAATTTCATAATTATTTTGTAAAGTACTCTTTTGGCTCACATTCTCTCCATTTATTTATTTCACAACTTTACATCTTGATCCCAGCCCCCTCCCTCCTCTCCTCCAGTTCCAACCCCCACAACCTCTCCTCCCATTCCCTCATCTCTATCCTCCCAAAGAAGGGGAGGCCCACAATTTTCCCTGGTATGTCTAAGCACATCCTCTCCCACTGGGGAGTGATAAGGTAGCTGAGCTTGGGGAAAGTGACCCAGCAGTAGGTAGCAGATTCAGAGACTCTCCCAATTCCTATTGTTAGGAGACCTATATTGTGACCAAGTTACACATTTGCTACATATGTGTAAGGGTTTCTAAGTTCTGTCCCTGGATTCTCTTTGGTTTGTGGTTCAGTCCTATGGAGCCAGGATAGATTACTCTAGTTCTTCTTGTGGTGTCCTTGACCCTTCCAATTCCCTCTATCCTTCCACTAGCTCTTCTACAGCATTCCCAGAGTTCAGCCCATTTCTTGGCCTGGAGCCTCTGAATCTATATCCACCAGGTACTTGATGAAGCCTCTAAGAAGACAGTGATGCTAGACTCCCATGTGCAAGCATGGCAAAATATCATTAATAGAGTGGTCAGCCCTCTCCAGTGGGCTGGGTCTCAATCTGGACCAGTCATTGGTTTGCTGTTCTATCAATCTCTGTTCCATCTTTGCTGCTATGCTTCTTGGCTTCTTGTAGATAGAACACATTTTGGGTCGAAAATTTTTTGGGTGTGTTGATGTCACCCTCCCTACACTAGGACTTCTACTTAGCTACAGGACCTATTGAATTTATGCTCTTTAACACTTGTTGCTTGGAGTCTCATTTAGGCTCACCACCATAGACTCCCAGAAGGTTTCCCTGTCCCAGAGATGCACCCCACACCTTAGCTCCTCTCCCTTTATTCTTCCAACCCTCTCTCCCACTTAAATCCCTTCCTCTACATCAGATATCAATTGTATTTCCTGTTCTGCATCTTCCCTTGGGCTTTTTTAAGGCTTCTTTAGGACTATAGATTTTTGTATGTTTATCTTATATTTTATGTCTAATATTGATTTATAAGTGAGTATAGACCATATGTGTCTTTCTGCTTTTGGGCTACGTCACTCAGAATGCTCTTTTCTAGTTCCCACCATTTGCCTGAAAATTCTGTGACGTCCATGTTTTTAATAGCTGAGTAGTATTCCATTGAGTAATTGTACTAAAATTTCTGTATTCACTCCAGTTGATGGACATCTAGGTTGTTTCCAGATTCTGGCTATTATGAATAAAGCTTCTATGAATATGTTGAGCAAATGTCCTTGTTGTGTAACTGAGCAGATTTCAGATATATGCCTAGGAGTGGGAGAGCTGGATCTTGGGGTAAGACTATTCCTAATTTTCTGAGAAAGTACCAGATTGGTTTCCAAAGTGGTTATGGGAAAATATTGATTAGCAATAAGTGATTAGGAAAATATTGTTCTATATCTCTGTTTCTCAAAGGTATTTCAGCAAATAAATTTTCACATAGATCAGAATGTCTTTCTGATTATCATTGAACATTGCTTCCAAAGATCACACATGTAAAAATATTTATCCATGTATAAGAGTTGAAACAATGGACATAACAATAAGTGCGGAATGCTTACCTGACATATATAAAGCACTGGAAACTGAGTATGGACTCCCAGAATTATGTGTAGTACATGCAGTTTTGTGTTTACTGTAATATTTTCATATAAGACTTCATAGCTAGCCAAGTGGTATCATGAACAAGGACCTGATCTAGAAAAAACATAAAAAAGTAATTATTACTTAATATTAATGTCTCTTATGACCCACTTTTAAAAATTGCCTTGATTAGATGCAAAATTGCCTGAAAACTCTACTGATCGAGGTATTGAATCAGAGGTTGATACTCATAGCCAAACTTCGGGCAGAGCACATGGAATTTTATGAAAGAAGGGAAAGGTAGACAGGAGCAGAGAGGAGTTCCATAAAGAGACCAACAGAGCCAAAAAAATTGAGACCTGGAAGCCTGGCAGAGATTGATACCCCAACCAAGGACAATGCTTGGAGAGGACCCAAAACCCCAGCTCAGATGTATCTGATGTATCAGATGTATCTGAGTCCCATGGACTCAGCATCCAAGTGGGTTCCCTAGTAAACTCAGTGACAGGCTCTCTGATCACCTCCCCCTGGGGAGGTGCTGCCTTGCCAGGCCCCAGAGGAAGATAATACAGCCAGCCCTGATGAGACTTGATAGTCTAGTGTCAGACGGAAGGGGAGGAGGACCTGCCCTATCAATGGACTATGGGAAGGCCAAAGGGGGAGATGAGAGAGGGAGAATGGACTTGGGAGGAGACAAGGGGAGACACAGCTGGGATACAAATTAAATAAATTGTAATAAATGGTAATAATAAAAAACCAAAACGTTGTCTCAGCATAAATATATATTTTGAAGTCAAAACTTCACAATATACTCTAGTGCAGAAAATACAATATCATTTGTTAAGTTCTTATTATCCATTTATATCTGACACAGAACAGAAGAAAAGGTTATACTTACTAAATCTTTGTAAAATACTTGCACTTTAGCTATAATCAGTGAGTACGTTTCCTCTTTCGGGTGAATTTAAAAGCCCTTTAAATGTCACAGAACTTGTATGAGAATAATTATGAATACCATATCTATTATTTAAAAATATTTAGATAATAGTGCTTACTATAGTTGATTTACCTGTCAGTTTCATGATACACAGAATTGAAAACTGTGGAGACAGCATTAAACATGTAAATGTTTAAAATGTGCGAATTATCTGCTGTCCCAACATTTTCAATGTACCATGGATATTTCATTATGTGTGCTTATATTTGTGCTTAGCATTTGAAAACTGATTTAGGAATGGAGATAGAGAAGAAAAGGAAGAGAATGAAGTAGGGAAAGAAGGAGAGTTAGAGGGGAGTGATAATTTTAACATATAATGGTTGAGCATATTTGTCTGTCTCCTGACAACAGATATGGAAGATTTGATTACGAGTAATTAACAAATGCAACTATCTTCTTAATATATATAACAAATGATATTATATTTAACAAATATATTTAAACATATTTAATCAATAATACTAAATTTTCTTAATGTTAATGAATCCTCTACACTAAAATCTAAGTGAAATTGATAACTTTCAATTATATACATGCATGCTTACATAATCTAAAGAATAATTGTGACGAAGATGATATTGCTGCAGTTACTCAATCATAATTCTCCTTCTGTGTACATATTTCCATGAATACATGAATAGCCATGTATCAGGGAGCATAGTCACAAAATATCATAACTTTTATAACAGGTTGATCAACATATATAAAATAATATTATAATCATATCTTGGTAAAAAAAAAGTGCATTTCTAGTGTGCAAACTGTTTCCAAAAGGGAATGGCAGCTTGTCTGCAAAGCACATCTCTCTACATATATAAAGATGTCTTACAAATGCCATGGCTGTCTCTTTATAGCTGTCAGGAAGATGCTCATTTGGAAATCCTTCTGATCTTTCTTTGATTTTGAACTACAGTTCCTGTTTTGGGGGCTTGGAACTTCGCAATGTTTTGTTTCCTATAGAACACTTTGTCTCATATATTTTTTTCAGACAATGTTTTATAGTTTGTTAATCATTATTTGGTCTGTCATTTTCCAAATCTGACAAAAGATCAAGGACATCACTTTGCCTGAAGACCAAGCTCAGAATGCCCTCCAGAGAGTGTGAGTGTACCATGGAAGTGCATGTGTGTGCAGGAGCATGTGTGCATATGTGGCTAATAATTATCTCACTTCAGTTTCCCAAACAACCCACTTCTCCCTTAGTCTTTCCGTGACAACAATAGCATGAATAACAACAGCACTGTCAAGGCCATCATTACAAAGATCTGTTTCCATCATGTGTTCAATGAGAAAGAATTTAGTTTCTGAAATTTTACAGTGACTCAATTTTCAAGTATTTATTGAGTTGCTCTTGTGTATTAAACACTGAAATAGGCACTGGGATTAAAAAACAAATAAAAAGAGTTTCAAGAACTTCACTTTTGTGTTTTCCATATTTTCATAAGACCTATGATCAACCAAATTAAGTGATAATTTACGTAGTAAGTTAAAAGTGATTGAGGTGTTGACAATGTAAACAATGTGCGTTGGTCCTAATAAGATTAGCCCCAATAGACTCATCTATTTGATGCTTGGTTTCCAGTTGGTGAAACTGTTTAATAAGGGTTAAGAGGTGTATTGCTTCTCAGCTACTGTTCGAGTCTATGCCTGACATGCTCAGCTCCATGATGGTCATGGGCTCAACTCTTTGAAATTGTAATCAATCTCCCAATTAAATGTTTTATTTCATACATTGCCTTTGTCATAGTCTCTCTTCACAGCAATGACAAAGTAACTAAGATGCAATGTAAAGTACAAGTAAAAAAAAAGAAAAAAAACTGAGCAACCTGATATATTAGGAGGTACTGAAGTTTCCGTGTAAAGAGGAATTTCAATGGAAATTTAAGAAGTCCTTCATGGTCAACAGATAATACTGACAAAACTGTGCTTAATTTGGGGGTTCATAGTCCCATTTACTAAATGAGTTTAAGAACAGACTCACATGGAATTTTATTAGAGGTTGAAAAACTAATGCCTCAGGGAAGGGTAAATCTCAGCAGGTGCCCAGATGAGGACAGAAGATAAAGATTAAAATACCAAAAATGTCACGCTTTTTCAGCTAAACTTTATAGAGGTTAGCTATGTGGCAGCATAGCAGAGATGGGATGAGTGCAGAGAAAAAATAATTTTATAGAGAATGACCATCCTAATAAGTTATCTATTGCTTAGTGGTCATACAGTAAATGTAAATATGAGTAGCATTAAATGGTCATATAGTTACAGAAGATGAGATTATGAATTCAGGAGGAAATGGAAGGACACCTGCAATTTGCGGGTTAAGAGTAATGGGTAGAAATGACACACACATATTATACATATGTAAGAGAGTCTCAAATTATTTAACTTAGAAAAGTCTGGCAATGGTGTCTTCAAGAGGACACTCTTGTTTTTGTCCTATATCCCTATTGAGCAGATCACAACTCCCTGTAACTCTGGTACCATGTGATCCTCAGACATCTATAGGCACACACATATGTGATATACACTTAGGTAAATATACACATATATATGTAAAAACAAATCTGTATCAAAAATAAGTCTTGTGAGCACACAGAATTATCAGATATACCCTTTATATAAGTAAAAAATACAGTAGTTTAGACACAAACCGCCTGCTTAATTCTTGTGGAATTTTTGCCCAAGTTCATATAGGAAACTAAGCTTTCTGGAAAGCTAAGTTTAACTCTAGCAACAAGGATTTTATGTTCTTTTCCATCTAAAGTTGACTACAATTTTATTTTGAACAAATTAACTGCTTCTTAGAGAAGGATTATTTTGTATCCATTTTATAATCTCAGTTTTTTACTAAAGTTTTAAAATAATTCCATAGATTTACTTTGAATTATTCCTTTACCGAATAATTGCATTACCGAAATGTTTTTCAATTGTTAGTCTGTTTTTATCAGTGCATATGCATATTCATTACCACAAAAGGTTTTATTACGATACTCTATAAATGTTTATAGTGAACTATTTGCTCATATACAGCATTTATAACCCTCCTTTTCTCTCTCTTCTTTCTAAGGATACCCCTCCACTGTCTATTTTTAACTGATTCCCTGAATCTCATTGGTACTTACTGGGGTATGGGTGTGGGCTACAATATCAGAACCAGCTCTCTATCTGTGTTACACCACTGAAGAAAATACCCCTCTCTCTCAGTCATTATATGCAGATGAATTCTCACAGACTGATGAGATCTAGGGAACAACTGCAAACTCGATGACAACATGTGTATGGGCCTAGCTTTGCACATCTTGGAGAAGGAATAAAATCTTTCTGTAGTTCATGAGTGGATTGCCCATGTTCTGCTCAGAAATCGCATATATTTTTTGAAGTTGTAAATGTATTCCAACATGAAAGTTGTAAAAAAATATAATAATCATTCTTATAAATTACTATTCAAAAACATGCACACTGAAATGCTTCTTGGCATTACCATTGTATAAGAAAATAATGTGTTACTGGACAGGATTATCTTTATGTGCTTTTTCTGATTTTATTTTAGGCTGTCTGTGTAATTTGGGAGTCCAATTAAATAAAAAGAATTACTCTTATAATCCCAGTCCTACTAGAGTTACTATAGTGTGCTAGTGTATGTACAAATTCCAGAGAAATAGATGGAAAGTTCTTAAAACGAATAGCTCTTCTTTGGAAGAACACAGTGTGAAGTACAAAAGAGCAATTATTATGTTTCTTCATCTCCTGGAAAGGTCTTCACCATTGCCATAAGTTTCAGTGAGTTATTTGTGTTTTGTAACAGAAAAAAAAAAAAGATAATGGCTCTAATGCCACTATGTGGATTTTGACTTTCAGCTCCCTCTCTAAAGTTAAAAGTTAGCTTCCAAGGCTTTTAGAAGGCGGCTGCCCTTTTCAAACTTCAATCCTAGTGCATCCATCTTATTGATTTATTCACAGTAAATGTTACCCACTCATTCCTTGTGTGTGAAACTGAGGACTAAATAAGTGCTGCTGAAGTCCTGGCAATGTTCTTGGATGTAACTTGGCTAAATATTGAATATATATATATGTATATATATATATATATATATATATATATATATATATATATATATATATATCTGATACATAGAAAGCTTGGTGTTCAGTACCAGAGGATATACAGTAAATTAAAATTTACTTACAATATCAAGTGGTAACCATTTCACAATTCCAGGAAATATAATTTACAGAAAGTGAAGGAACGCCTCTATTAATGAGGAGTTAATAAATGCATTATTAATGAATGCATTAGTTCTCAGCAAAACTGTGATTGTATGATTAATATTTGGAGGAGGCCATTTTTATGGTCTAAATCCTTTAGATTAGTATAGGTGGGATATATCAAAAGAAATTAAAATACAGACCAGCAAGAAAAAATATCATTTATATTTATAAGGAGATATCTCGTTCTTTTTAAATTCTCTTTTCTTTTTTATTCATTTTTACATCCCAAGGGAGACTCCTCCCTCCTCTCCTCCACTTATTCTCTTCCCCCTTTCCTTCTCCCTTTCTCCCATAAAATGAGAGCCCTCCTACCCCCATGCCAACCTTACCCAACACATCAAGTCACAACAGGACTGAGCATATTTTCATTCCCTGAGGCCAGACAAGGCAGCCCTTACAGAGAGGCGTGATCTAAAAGCAAGTAATATAGTGTATGTTAGAAATAGCACCTCCTCTCCACTTGCCAGGTGATTCATATGAAGACCAAGCCACCCATAGGTTATATTTCTGCAGGGGCCCTAGGTTATCATACATGCTTCTTAGTAGATGTCTCAGTCTCTGAAAAAATAAAAACCATGGAACTGGGTTAGTTGTCTCTGTTGGTCAAAGAAATGCTAAATCTAAAGAATTCCTGACACTAAACATCCATGAAATCTAGGAAACCATAAAAAGATGAAGCCTAAGAATAATAAGAGTAGATGAAAGAGAATATTCCCCACTCCAAGGATCAGAAAATATTTTCAACTAAACCAGAGAAGAAAATGTACCCAATCTAAAGAAAGATATGCCTAGCCAGAGCTAAAGGGGTTAAATTTTTAAAGGAAGAATGGAAGTATCATTAAGTCTCTGAAGTAACTAATGAAGATATCAGATTATGGATATCTCCCATGCTCATGGATCTGTAGAATTAACATACTAAAAATGGCCATCCTTGCAAAAGCAATCTGCAGAATAAATTCAATTCATATCAACATAGCAGAACAACTCTTTACAGATCTTAAAAGAACAATTGTCAACTTCAGACCCACTAAATCTACCAGAACACAAGTTTCCTCAAAAAACAACACCAGCTGTTGAGCAAACAATCAGATGCCCAAGACTATGGGGAACATTTCATTCAAACAAACTCAAATTATAAGAATCTAAATTTTAATGATCAATTAATTATTTATGTGATATTCACTGTACAGCAACATACATAATAATATCGCAGTAGTCTCTGTCCATGAGTAGGCTTGAAAGAATGGAGATTTCTTCAAGGTTTGCTTATATGATATAGTAAATACATCTTGAAGTCTTAACAATGAACTAATAATAAATACAAGGAAAATTGCATATAGAGAATGTGGGGAAATGTGAATATTCTACTACATATGAAATGTTTAAAAAACTTTACACTATAATGAGTTTGTGTAAAATTATTTTTAAAATAATTAGTGGCATGAAGTTAGATGTAAGACAAAATATAAGAAAATACTCTCTTTTTTGTTTTCAGCTACATTATAATTGTAGTTTTTCTTAACAACTGAAGGGAAAAGGCTTAATCCTCATTCAGAAGGGTACACAGAGTAGACATCAGAAGTAGGAGAAGACAGGGAACAGGACAGGAGCCTTCCACAGGGGACCTCTGAAAGACTCTACTCAGCAGGGTAGCAAAGCAGATGCTGAGACTCAGAGGGCAGAGTGCAGGGAATCTTATGGAAGAAGTGGGAAATAGAAAGACCTGAAGGGGACAGGAGCTCCACAAGGAGACCAACAGAACCAAAAAATCTGGGCTCAGGGAGTCTTTCAGAATCTGATGAATAAACCAAGGAACCTGCATGGAGAGGACCTAGAACCCCTGCACTGATATAGCCCATAGGCAGCTCAGTCTCTATGTGGTTTCTAGTAAAGGGATTAGGGGCAGTCACTGGCATGAACTTGGTTGTCTTCTCTTTGATCATCTCCCTTTGGTGAAGTGGCCTTACTAGGCCACAGCGAAAGACAATCCACATAGTTCTGATGAGACCTGATAGAATATGGGCAGATAGTAGGGGAGGAAGATCTCACCTATCAGTGGACTAAGGAAGGGACATGGTAGGGAGAGAGGAAAGGAGGGTGTACTGGGAGGAGATGAGGGAGGAGGCTACAGCCAGGATATAACGTGAATAAATTGTAAGAAGTAATAATACTAAAAAAAAAATTTAAAAAGCACACACTAAAATATCAGTGAAGAATTATTATTTATAGAATTGTCATCTAACAAAAGCATAAGAGAATATACTCAGTCATGATGTGACTTGATGTTTTGGGGTGGGTTGATGGAGGGGGGCTCCCCTTTTCTGAAGAGAAGGGGAGAGAGGGGAAGAGGGATGTAGGGTGAGGGAGTGGCTATGATCAGGATGTAAAGGGAATAAATTAATTAATTTAAAAAAGCATTGGATGCTTTTCAGTCAATTCCCCTGTGTGCCACTGCCTTGCTAGGACACCAAAAGAGGAAGACAACAGTCCTGATGAGACTGGATGTGCTGGGAAGAAAGGGAGAGGAGATACAGGCATGAGGGATGGGCAGAGGGGAGACACACAGAGAAGAGGGGGGCGGGGCTATATTGAGAAGTAAAGTGAATAACTTTTTTTAAAAAATTAATTATCACAAAAGCATATGAATGAGGGAGTGAAGTAAGGGTTGGCTGAAAGATATATAATTGAAATAAAAGTTTTAGCTTATTACTATAATTCAATTCAAAAATTTTTTTCTTAGCCTTGATTTCTCTATCTGTTCAATAGTGATTATATATGCTTGATTTACAAACTCATCATACAATGAAATAAACCCTGAAAAATGCAATTAACACTAATTATTAAATTGTTTCAATATTATTAAATTTATTCCTCATTAAGAAGAGGAAACAGCTCAGATGTAGCTCCTGGCGCCTCAGGCTCCAATTGTGTCCTTAGTAAGGGGAGCAGGGGCTGTTTCTGGCATGAACTTGGTTTCCTGCTCTCCAGTGATTCCCTCCTGGTGATGTGGCCTAACTAGGCCACAGAGAAAGAGGATCCAGATAGTCCTGATGAGACCTGATAGGCTCTGATCAGGTAGTAGGGGATGAAGGTCTCCCCTATCAGTAGACTAGGGGGAAAAATGGGGGGGCAGAGGAAAGGAGGGTGGGACCCAGAGGAGATTAAGGAGGGGCCTTGGCAGGGATATAGACACTGTAATAATAATAGATTATAATAAATAATAGTAATAAAGAAAAGTGTAAAGAAAACTCTTCATATATAAAAATATTTTTAATTTCTTTACATTCAGATTTTTAAAAAAAAAGTAGTAACAAAATCCTTGCAACAAGGAGAGAAGAATCTAACAGGCCATATTTACATATGTGCCAAGGGCTGCACAGAAATGTTTTCAAAAATGCATTGTTACAGGTATCCTCAGGGAAATTAATTTATTGATCTTTTTCACTGTAGATATATTTTATAACATTTTGTTGATGTTTTTAATCTTGTCTGTCATGATACTGAAGCAATTTAATGCTTACTCGCTCCCTATTATAATTTTATTCACTGTTAAATGGATTTCTGGATGCTAAATATGTGGGCTGTTTGTGATATTGGTATCAGGGCCATTTGAGACATTGGAATCAGTCAATAGTTGTAGAAAACCCGTACTAAGATTCTCTTTTAAACTTGCCTTTTACTTGTTTTGAGCATCTTGACACTATGAAGATAAATTTCAAACCACTATGAAGATAGTTGTAATTGAAGAACAATATAAACAACAGGTCAGTAGAATAAGTACCATCTTCAGTTAAAAAAACATATCTCATTGTTCCTTCCATTTTATTCAAAAGAGAAAATGTCTTCATTGCAGTAGATGAAAGAAAATAGGAGCGCAAAAATATCGTTTGTATGTACTTAATATTGGAATCCAGTATCCAGGAATTGTCAAATAAGCTAAGCCAAAAAGTATTAGTGGCAGGTTTCATCTGAATATTTGTTGTTGTCAGTAAGAATGATTGTATTTATTTATTTATTGTTTAGCTGATGTCTTTCTTGTGATTAGCCTTTAAATGGAAGTGCAATTAAAAACTCCTTTAATTATATATACATATATATAATATGTACATATGTATAAATATTTATATATAGTATATATATATATATATGCTTCAATATTGGGTTTAAGTTACAATTTGAAGACTAAAGTACTAAGGTATTAAAATGATTAACACTATATGACTATAATATTCTTTTAGGAGAAACAAATTATTTAAAAGGTGTAGTCTTACATCGGAATATATAATGTGCTAGGAGGATATAAGTAGGGAGTGGCAAGCTTCATTTCAGTATCTAAAATAGCCTTTTTAAAGTTTTCAAAAGAAGCTGTAATAGTTCCATTAAAAAAATGTCTATAGTAATAGATACTGGAGGAGAAGGAAAGGGGTTAATATATAGCTCTACAGATACTGTCAAATAGCAAAGGAAGATAGCAAGACAGGACACAGGAACAAATTATGTACAAATGGAAATATACATAGCTATCACAATTCTTACCAGACATAAATTAATTAAAAATAAATAGTGAAAATATTTAAATAGACATTAAGTAATTGAGCATATTTCTTTAAAAGATGCAGCTAACTGTTATCTCCAAGAGATATATTTTCTACCTTTAAGACAACACAAAAACTTGGAAGCTGACTCAGTGGCTAAAGGTTCCTGTTGCTATAACTGATGATGAGTGTTTGGAATCAGAGATCCTCATGATGGAAAGAAAATAATCACTCTCTCAAGTCCTACAAATGCATATGACAATAATCACAACATACTCGTAAATAATGAATAAATCAGTGGTGAATAAAAAAACAAACTTGCATATAATTTCTCATGAATCCAATCCAAGTGTGTGTTATTCTACACCTACATGAAATTTAGACAATAAAGAGCAAAGTTATGCAGGAAGTCTTTAATGAGATACTTTTAAGTATGTGTATGCCAATTACATTGTATATAAGAGATAAAGCAGATATTTTTAAAAAGTAAGGGTAGACAGGAACTGTGGTGCCATGAATTAAACACAGACTTAAACACTGGGGATATTATCTACACAGAAAATAAACAGGGAATATTAGACTGGAACTCCACTTTAGATTAAGTAGATCAAAATGGACATATACAACCATCCCATGCAACGGTCAGAAAATAAATAATCTTCTCAAGGACATATAGATAATCCTTCACAAGAGATCATAGGTTATATTAGAACAAAAAAATCACAGTGGATTTATAAATACATAAGTAATACCTTTCTGAACAATGTGATAAAAAGCTAGAACTAGAAAAGAGGGAAAGATTTGCAACAATCACATATGTCCAAACTAAACAGCATTCCACTTAACAACCATTGACTCAAATAATATATTAGTAGTTGAATTTATAAATTTAAAATGCTCCTGAAACAACAACAAAAAGAATCCAATGTATCAAAATTTGTGGAGTGCATCCAAAGGCCTCCAAAATGAAAGCATTTGCAACAAATATTTTCAGTCAAATTATTGCAATTGAACAATTATATAATTAACAATCTAAGTAACATTGTATTGCAAGAACCAGAAAACCAGTAAATTAAGAGAAATTTTACAAAAGGAAAGAAATTAAAATACAATAACAGAGGTAAATGATAGAGACTAGAAAAAATCAACATAAAATCTACAAAATGGTTTTTTTTGGAAATATAAGTAAAACTGAGAAACTGTTAGCTATAACAGAAGCAAATATATAAAGTCATAAATAAAAGAGACTAATTTTATATGACAGTTAAAAAATGCAGAGAATCCAAGACTATATGAGAAACAAACAATTAAACACTGGATAACTTAGAACTGATAAATTCCCAAAAAGGTATAAACTAGAATTAAAGAAAATACAAAGAAGTGCAATATCAAATAATTAATGCTACATAAGTGTACTGGCTCAGAAACTAAAATGTTTCTTGCAGAGAAATTCTAAGTCCTTACATGATCATGGGTAAATCCTCTTTAAAAGGGAAATTATTTTAAGAGAAACAAGTTTCAAAAGCTCACATAATTTGTTTTAGCATGTATATATATATACATATATACACATATATGTATATATATATGGTGTGTACACAATTACATTCATGTGTTATGTGTTGGTATGTGTGTATGTGCTTGCTGCTGAAATCTCATCTCCTCACTATGATTACAGGCATGTCACCATAAATAGCAGTTATTTAAAATATTTTATATGGTGGATGACATTGATGGATTTGCGTATATTGAACCATCCTTGCATGCCTGGGATGAAGCCTACTTGGTCATGATGGATGATGTCTTCTATGTGTTCTTGGATTCGGTTTGCAAGTATTTTATTGAGTATTTTTGCATCAATGTTCATAACAGAG
>CM053743.1:58868912-58890166 GCA_028658305.1 Pachyuromys duprasi
AAAAAAAAACAGCCTAACTATATTTCAGTAGGATTTTATAACTAGTTTATAACCCACAGATAAATGAAGTAAAATAGACAAAGTATACAGAAATACTAAAAATGTTAGTATTTTCTGATATAAACAATGTAATGGAAATCTTTGAAATAGGGTACTAACATTAGATAAATACGTATACATTCTTCACATAAATGGATAAAATATACAAAATATATATTTTTATTTTGAAATAAGAATACATTAAATATCATTAACTTTCACATAGGCTATTTGCTATTTAATTAATGATACTGTGAACAAACTACAAAAGCCAGACAAGATCAATAAGGGATAAAATTCTTCTTAAACACTTTTAATAATATCTTACATATAATACATATTTAGTATTAAGAACTGCTTTGTGCCAGTTCAACAAATCAATATATAAGAAATGAAAATATAACATATGAGTATTTTGTCTTTATGAGCTGAATCATACCTGGGTAGGCACATATACACGCACACATACAGACACAGAGAGAATACATACAAACATACACACACACTTAAAAATCAAATAATGAAAATAGCATTTTTCAAATCTAACATTCCTCTTTACTTGCTTCTGACCAGAGATGCAGTGTGATGAGTCATCTCATGTTTTGTCTCATATTTTGTCAAAGCAACGGGGAGAGTAATCAAGATAACCGATACATATAAGTGAACCTGTTACTGTATTAAAGCTGACAGTATGATTTACAGCCTTTGCTACTGGACTGCAGTCTGGCATGGCTTCTGATTACTGGAGGCATTCAAGTCTACAATGAAAGGCCAGAACGATACGGAAAACGCATAGTTGGCAATGGAAAAATGTGAACAAGACTCAAGATCTAAACAAAGCAAATTTGAAAGCAGATACAATTGTTAGATTTTTTTTTGTCATTAAAGGGAAGTGCACAGACACCCAGATAGAGACACACTAACACTCACACACACACACACACACACACACACATACATACAAGGAAAATGATGAAAGACTCAGGGAAATGGGAGGAGGTAGGATTGAGAGCCAGAGCAACTTAATAAAAGAAAAATTATGTATTTCTATTTCCAAGAGATAAAAATGGTATTTACTATAATCGCTGGAACTCACTACGATAGAAAGAGCTAATATGTGGTTTAACAAATGAAGACTGGCTGTGTGCTCAAGAGAACATAGATTTTGGTAACCATTTATCTTGACAATCTCTATCAATTAAATATTCATGTAGATGTTATTTTGAAACAGCTTTTCTTCGTTCCTTACAATTGAATTCAATGAGTACATATCATACTCAATCATATTTTTAACATTTGCTTTGTATACATGAGACACCATGGCTTCTTTTCAGTAACGTTTTGTATGTTTAAATTCATAACAGTGAGTAGCATGAAAGGCTCAGTTTAATACTTATTTTTCTGGGGGGTGGGTAATAGTAAATTTGAGGAAGAATGTGTCCATCTACATTGTGATAGGTAGTTTTGTCATTCTGGCTGCTGAAGGAAGGCTGAGCATAGGTTTCAAATTTGAAGAGATTCCATGGCCATTTAGAAGAATATTGTCCCAAGTTGTTTTGTGTTAAAGGAAAAAGGATTATGATGTTGCTCAGTAGTAGAATGTATATTTGACTTATATAAGGACATGCTCTCGATCACTCGCAGTTCAAAAACTAATAAGTAAATTTATGGGCTGGATCATTAGGCTACAGGAGAATATCAAAGGATAGGTTTAATATGTGAACCAAAGCCTTGCATGTGAGTGAAACAAGGCATAAAATATCTGGGGATGTAGGTCATGTGGTAGAGTGCCTAGTTAGCATTTGTGAAGGCACGGGTTATATGCTCCAGTCATAATGCTGAGAATGATGTCCAAGCCTATAATCCCACTACTAGGGAGGTGGAGGAAATGGGGAAAGAATTTAAAAATCATCTTTAGCTACTTAACCAAACAGGGCCAATGATCTTGTCTCAGAATCAAAATACAAATACAAATTAATGATAAGGTACCAGAATGTTTTAAAAATCAACTAAAATATACTTTTTCCTATATGGGATATCATTGAGGTATATATGAGTGTAGGGGCCAGACTTATCAAAAAATTATTGATGAAAAAAAAAGACAATGTAGGCAGGTAAAGAGAATGTACGATTCAAAAACCTAAATCACTAGGAGATAATTTCAAGATAGCCAGAAAGGATAATATTTCAGAGTAGCCAGAGCAGAATGTGATCTGGTGGGTAATTTCTGATGAATACGGGTTAATTGTTTCTATAAGCTCTCAAAACATATATTAATGGTTAACTGACCCTTTAGCCCATTGGACACCACTGACTCTCCAGGTTTACAGACTGATTATAGACCTAGGATGTGGCAGTTAAGGGGCCTCGCTTTAGGGCACACACCATTAGAATGGCACATTTACTAGGAACAGTAGCTTAGATGTTGTATCTGTGAATGATGTTTTAGGGGATTGATGAAAACAACAAAACACTCATCCCTCTTGTCAACAGAGTTAGCTTAATTTCCCAAGTGAACTCAGCGTTGGAACTTCTGGATGTGCTTCGATGTTCAGTAGCTTAGAATACAGATAACTTTTTCTTTTTCTTTTTCTTTTTCTTTCTTTTTGCTGCCTGCTCTCTTAAGCAGATAAATGCATAATCTCCAAAGTTATTAGCATATCAGTGTCTAATTGACTGTAATAAAAAATGAAAAATCCTAATAACTTCCCTATATGTCACTCCCGTAGACCTCAATTATTCAGTAGCTTCCTAATGCTGCTGCTGCTGCTGCCTAGTGGAGTACAGCCCATTAAATATGCAACTAGGCTAAAATATCAAAGTTCCTCAAATACTTGTAGAATGAAATCATGGTGGCATTTTAAAATTTAATGTTGCCTAACCTGCAACACAATGAATTCCTCTACTTGGATATAAGGTTTATGGTGTGAAAGTCCACATTAATCCATAGTGTTTTAGAGAGATGGGCACAACCAAATTTTTATCTATGTTCTTTTTCTAGAATATTATTTTATCTTCTCAACTTGAAGATTACCTCTAACAAGTTTTAGAGTATGAAAAAAAAAAAGAATTGCTACCTAAAATAGTACCATAATTATAATTTAATAAAAATCACAGAAAAACCAATGAAATAAGATAAAATTTAAATGACTGCATAATTGTTTTAGATGTTCAGTATTGAACTGTCAGTGTTAAAACCCCAGGCATCGAAATAAATAAAAAAATAATTAATTAATAATGCGGCTATGTTTTTTCCACTCTGTCTCAATATACACAAAGATATGCCTGATGTATGGACAGAATGAGAATGAGAGATTTAGAATAACCATGCCAAATAATAAAGATAAAAATAGCTTATAAAGATAAGCAACTGAAAGTTACTTTACTCATAAATTATGTTAAGTACTAACCAATAAACACATTAGCTAACAGACATAATATTGAATAATATATTTTTATAACTTTTAAATGTGGTTTCATTTGTAATCTGAATCATTTATTTTAGAGTTTTCTATTTTGGTCAATATTGAGTTCATGTGAATTGGTAAAAGTTATTTTTGAAAATTAATCTCTCCATGCAAATGTTTTTATTGCTTTTTTCTTATAGTTTTAAACTACACTTTAATAGAGCTTCAAATAAATTTTCTTTAAAGAAATTATCTCTGGGGAATTTTGATTGTATCTTTTGTTCACCTTTGACAGTTTTGTGAGCCTATACAATGTGCTATAATTATATTCAAACCTACTATACTACATTATCTTCTTCATTTCCTCCAAACTCTTTTCCAACAAGACCACAATGGCTTGATCATTGAAGAGTATGACTCCCCTACAGAAACAATCTCCATGCAATATGTCCTAAGAAAATATTGACACCTCTTAGGCTACTCCCTTAACCCACACGGGATGTTGAGGAGCCAAATCTAGGCAGCTGTCAGTTATTGGTGTGTGCTAGTGATATTAACAGTACTGAAATAACACGATGGCAGTATTTCATGGTACCCTTCTTCTCCCTCTGGCTCTCACATTCTTTCTGAACCTTTTTCCAAAGACATGTATATATGATCAAAGAAACCTGAGGAAATAGGTTCTGCTGATACATTCTTTTTAGCACATGGCAAGTAATTATAAACTTCTGTTCTCCAAGAAAGCTATGTAGAAAAATTGCGTTCATTTAAGAAAGTTTGTCATAATTTTTACACTGGCATTAAGAAAATAATAGATAAGCTTAAAAACTAAAACAAAATGATGAGACAATATTCAATGATGAGAATTCTGAGCCACTGGGAAATGTTTATTAGCCAATTTTTAATTATTATTTTTAATTACGATTTATTCACTTTGTATCCCCCTGTACCTTCCTCCCTCCTCCCCTCCCAATCCCACTCTTGCTCCCTCTCCCCCACCCCCAGTCCACTGATAAAGGAGGTCCTCATCCATTTCCCTCTGATCCTAGTCCATCAAGGTCTCATCGGAGTGGCTGCATGTCTTCCTCTGTGGCCTGGTAAGGCTGCTCCCCCCACAGGGGGAGGTGATGGAAGAGCAGGCCAATCAGCTTATGTCAGAGACAGCCCCTGTTCCCATTACTATAGAACCCACTTATACACTGAACTGCCATGGGCCACATCTGTGCAGGAGTCCTAAGCCATCACCATGAGTGGTCCTTGGCTGGAATATCAGTCTCAGAAAAGACCCCTGTGCCCAGACTTTTCGCGTCTGTTGCTCTCCTTGTGGAGGTCCTGTCCTCTCCAGGTCTTACTCTCTCTCACTTCTTTTATAAGATTCCCTGTACTCTGCCCAAAGTTTGGCCATTAGTCTCACCATCTGCCTCGATACCCTGAAGGGTAGAGCCTTTCAGAGGCCCTATGCGGTAGGCTCCTGTCCTGTTCCCTGTTTTCTCCCTCCTCCCATGTCCATCCTCTTTGCCTTTCTGAATAGGGATTGAGCATCTTAGCCAGAGTCCTCCTTCTTGTTTAGCTTTCTTAGGTGTACAGATTTTATTATGTTTATCTTATATTATGTGTCTTATATCCACTTATGAGTGAGTATATACCCCTTGTGTCTTTCTGCATCTGGGATTCCTCACTCAGAATGATCTTTTCCAGTTCCCACCATTTGCCTGTAAATTCCATGGAGGTGGATCCTGGCCTTTCTATTGGTACTTGGCGAGCAATGGGCAGATGGCAATGGTGAGGGTCTCCTTCTTTCAGTTGACTAGGAGTAGGGGGTTTGGGGGGAGAGGAAGGCTGGTACTGGGGAAGCTGAGAGAGAGGACTTCATTCAGGCTATACTGTGAATATACTGTGAAAAACTAATTAAAAGATCAAAACCAGACAATGGTAGCAATATCTTATAAATGATCTATCATAATAACAAAAATTACTTGTTTTCTGGATAAATAAGACCAGAATCAAGTAAAATGAAGGAGAAAAAAAAAGCAGCTGGCTGTTCCCATTACCACCAAATTTGCAATTGTACCAGAAACCCAATCTAAGCAAGTTTTTATATTTTGCTTTCTCACAGTTGAATAAAACTATTGATGACTTTTTTTTCTTCAGTAGCTTACAGAGCACCTTTATGTACATTGAAAGTTAATCAGCAGAATGTTAGATTCAGGGCTAGTTTCTGCTTGATTTACCCATGTCCTATGACCCATAAGTCTGGTATCTTGAGCAAAAGATTTTTAAGATCAATTTAGTTAAATAAACAAGATGAAAGATGATAGATTGTATTGTTCTAGGTAATCTGTAAAACCTTCTGACCAACAGCTCAGAAAGCTGTATCCTGATTTGGAGGCATTGAATTTTTGTCTGATAACTTATTCTTATGAGAGGGGCATAAGCTTTTTATTTGTGTGGGAGACCTGCAGCCCAACATGTGTTTATCTCTTATTATATGTTTAGGAATCTTATAAGATATCACCTTTTCCTTTGAATTTTTAGAACTTTCCTAGTCTTATTTATCTTTTCATCTGTCCTCTATCCTACTCCACCACCACTGCCCGTACTGAAGTCACAAACTAATTAATCTAACAGATATCTAAAGATTATTCCACCCAAGTATCAAAGGATTCTTATTTTTCTTGGAAACCTAGGAAGCTTCTTTAAAATGGATCACATATTAAAACTCAGTGCAAGCTCCCAAAAAACACAGGATAATTGATTTAATGGCCTTCGTTCTACATGGAAACAAATAGTTGAATGTTAAAACTCAACAACTAGAGAAACTGCAAAAAATATAATGGATCACACCCACATTATTTTAAAAATTCACTGTTTTTTTTTTCTTTCTATTCTCACTTATTTTATACCTTTTATGAATAAGTGAATCAGATTGGTGGTTTGGTTTCTATCTTTAGCAAGTTATTTTTAATTATACTACAGAACCACAGAAATATAAATCAGGATGATACTGGCACAAAACCAGATTTTAAAAATATCAATGAAATACAGTTGTTGAAAGTATTGTATGTCGCTGAAATTATAATTATCGTTTTTTTACAATTATGTCAAATATCAATATACACATTGGAGAAAAGATCATTTCAACTAAAATGCTGGGAAACTAAAAATAAATACCTATACAGAACAAAGAAACTAGATCCTTAATTCCCACCATGCACAAATGTGTCAAGGACATCGACATAATGTCTAATAACCTGAAACTTATAGAGGAAAAAGGAGAGAGTACACTACACTTATAAAAATGATTAAAAACTTTCTGAATAATATTTGTACCACAAGAAATACCATCAACTGACAATTCAAATCTTATGAAACTGAAAAGCTCCTTTGCAACAGAAGAAACTGAAATGAGTAAAGGTACTTAGAGAATGGAAGAACATCCTTGTTAGCAATTTATTTGACATAGAATTAATATCTAGCATAAGCAAATATATCTAAAGACTCAATATAATGTAGCTAAAATGAGCTTCAGGATTGAACAGAAAATTTAAAAGGAAGGAATTACAAATTGCTGGTGAGAACGTAAACTTGTAAAACCACTTTGGAAATCAATCTGGTGCTTTCTCAGAAAATTAAGAGTAGTGTGATCTCAAGATCCAGCTCTGCCAACCAAGGACCATTCATAGATATAACCTAGAACCCCTACTCAGATGTAGCCCATGTTAGCTCAGTATATAAGCAGGGTAGTAGTGGGAACAGGGACTGTCTCTGACATGAACTCAGTGACTGGCTTTTTGACCACCACCCCCTGAAGGGGAGCAGCCTTGCCAGGCTACAGAGGAGGACATTGCAGCCACTTCTGATAATACCTGATAAACTAGGGTCAGAGGGAAGGGGAGGAGGACCTCTTCTATCAGTGGACTTGGAGAGGGGCATGGGAAGAGAAGAGGGAGGGCAGGATTGGGAGGGAATGAAGGAGGAGGCTACAGCTGGGATAAAAACTGAATAAACTCCAGTTAATATGAAAAATAAAAAGTTAATTTAAAAAAGACCCAAAAGACATCCATCCAGTTTGCCTTTCTGGGTGAGGATTGATAATCTCGTCCAGGGTCCTCCTTCTTGCTTAGCTTCTTTAGGTGTACAGATTTTAGTATGATCATCCTAAAATATATGTCTAATGTCTGATTATAAGTGAGTATATACAATTTATATATTTCTGCTTCTGGGATACCTCACGCAGGGTAACCTTTTCTAGTTCCCACCATTTTCTGGCAAATTTCATGCTTTCCTTGTTTTTAATTGCTGAGTAATATTCCATTGTATAAATGTGCCACAATTTCTGTATCCATTCCTTAGTTGAGGGACATCTGGATTGTTTCCAGAGTCTGGCTATTATGAATAAAGCTGCTACAAACATGGGTGAAAATAAGTAAGTTAATTAATTAATTAATTAATTAATTGATTAATAGACAAATAGATAAAAAGAGCCAGCTATACCACTCCTAGGCATATATCCAAAATATGCTCAAGTACACAAGAAGGCCATTTGCTCAACCATGTTCAAAACAGCTTTATTCATAATAGCCAGAATCTGGAAACAATCTAGTTGTCCCTCAACTGAAGGATGGATACTGATATTGTGGTGCATTTATACAACAGAATGCCACTCAGAAATTAAAAACGTGGAAATCATAAAATTTGCAAGCAAACTGATGGAACTAGAAAAGATCATCCTGAGTGAGGTATCTAGGAAGCAGAAAGACACACATGGTGTACATTCACATGTAAGTATATATTAGACATATAATATAGATAAATATACTACATTCTGTATGCCTGAAGGGGCTAAGCAAGCACGTGTCGTGTTGTCACTTGAATATTTGAGCTTAGATATTCTGGAGGGTTTAAGGTGTGTATGATAATTATGTAAAAATGTGTACAGCTAAGGAAGCTAAGCAAGGAGGAGGACCCTGGATAAAATGTTCGATCTTCATTCAGAAAGTCAAATGAGAGGGACATCGGAAGAGAGAGAAAACAGGGAACAGGACAGGAGCCTATCACAGAAGGCTTCTGAAAGACTTCACCCAACAGAGTATCAAAACATATGCTGAGATGCATAGCCAAACTTTGGGCAGAGTGCAGGGAATCTTATGAAAGAAGGAGGAGATAGAAAGACATGGAGAGAACAGGAGCTCCACAAAGGGATCAACAGAACCAAAAATTCTGGGCACAGGGGTCTTTTTTGAGACAGCTACATGAAACAAGGACCGTGCATGGAGATACCTTAGAACCCATGCATAAAAGAAGCCCAAGGCAGCTCAGTATCCAATAGAGTTCCCCAATAATAGGACCAGGGATCATATCTGACATGAACTCATGGGCTTGCTCTTGGATCACCTCTACTTGATAGGGAGAAACCTTTCCATGTCACAGAAGAAACCAAGACAAGCAAGAAGGAGGACCCAGGGTGGGATGATCAAACCTCACTTAGATGAACAAATACGATGGACATTGATTGTAGGAGAAAACAAGCAACAGGACAGGAGCCAACCACACTGAGCCCCTGAAAGACTCTAACTAGCAATGTATCAAAGCAGATATTAAGACTCACTACCAAGCCTTTGGCAGAGTGCAGGGAATCATATGAAAGAAGGGGGACTTAGTAAGACATGGCGAGGACAAGAACTCCACAAAGACCAAATAGATCAGGGCACATGGGTCTTTTATGAGACTGTTTCACCAACCAAGGACCATATAAGGATATAACCTAGAACCCTTGCTCAGATGTGGCCCATGGTAGCTCAGTATCTAACTGGGTACCCTAGTAAGGGGAACAGGGACTATTTCTGTCATGAACTCCATGGATGGCTCTTCGACACCCACCCCCTCCCCGAGGGAGGAGCAGCCTAGCTCGATCCCAGAAGAGGACATTGCAGCCAGCCCTGAAGAGTCATGATAAGCTAGGGTCAGATGGAAGGGGAGGAGGTCCTCCCCTATCAGTGGACTTGGAGTGGGGCAGGGAGAAGAAGAGGGAGGGATGGGGAAAGTGGGAGGGAATGGGGGAAGGGGCTACGGCTGGGATATAAAGTACATAACCTGTGATTAATATAAAAATAAATAAATTACTTAAAAATTAAAAAAAAGAAGGCAGTCCTGATGAGACCTGATAGACTATGGTAAGATGGAAGGGGAGAAGGACGTCCCCTATCATTGGACTGGGGGTGGGGCATAGGAGAAGACTTGGGAAGGAAGGTGGTATTGGAAGGGGATGGGGATGAGGCTACAGCTAGGATACAAAGTGATTAAACAGTAATTAATTTAAAAAATGCACTGTTGAAGTTTACTAGAGTGTTAAAAAAAAGAAGCTAAGCAAGAAGGAGAACCCTAAGGAAAGGGCTCAATCTTTATTCAGAAGGACAAATGGGATAGACATAGGAAGCAGGAGAAAACAGGGAACAGGACAGGAGCCTATCACAGAGGCTTCTGGAAGACTCTACCTACCCAGGTGTCAAGCAGATGCTGAAACTCATAGCCAAACCTTGGGCAAAGTGCAGGGAATCTTATGAAAGAAGGGGTAGACAGAAAGACCTGGAGGGTACAGGAGCTCCACAAGGAGAGAAACAAGTGGGGCTCCCTAGGAAGGGGAGCAAGGAGCTGTCTCTGATATGAAATCAGGGGCTGCCTCTTTGATCACCTCCTCCTAGGGGTGGAGCCCAACTAGGCCACAGATTAAGACAATGCAGTCAGTTCTGATGAGACCTGATAGGCTAGGGTCAGATGATAGGGGAGGACAACCTCCTTTATCAGTGGACTAGGGGAGGGTCATAGGGAGAGAAGAGAGAAGGAGGGTGGTACTGGGAGGAGATGAGGCAGGAGGCTACAGCTGGCATATAATGTGAAGAAACTGTAATAAAAAAAATAAAATAAAACAAAAATGCACAGTTTTAAAATATGCCTAAGAAATTAAATGGTAGCTCAATTCCCAAGTGGGTATACTAGTAAGGAAAACAGAAACTATCTTGGACATGAACTCAATGGCTGGCTCTTTGACTTCTCTGTCCCCCAAGGGAGGAGCAGCCTTGCTAGGCCACAGAAGAGGACATTGTAGCCATTCCCTAAGAGACCTGATAAGCTAGATTTAGATGGAAGGGGAGGAGGTCCTCCCCTATCAGTGGATTTGCAAAGGTGCAGGGAGGAGATGAGGGAGGGAAGGGGGGATAGGAAGGGAATGTGGGAGGGGGCTACGGCTGGGATACAAGGTACATAACCTGTGATTAATATAAAATAAAAATGAAAAATAAAAATAAAATAAAATGAATAATATAATAAAAAAGAGTGGGTAACATATTTAACCAGCAGAGAAATGCAGATTAAAACTGTTGTTGATTCATTTCATCCCCTGGGATTGTCATCATCAGGAATATGTCAACAAACACTTTGCTGTGAATGGTAAAAGGAAAATTGTACACACTGGTGGTAAGAAAGTAAATCTATAAAGTCACTTGGAAAATCAGTTTCAAACTTTTCAATCTCTAGAAATATAACTGTCTTATGAGACATATGCCCATTGGATGGAACTAAAAAAATTTACACTGAATGAGGTAACACTTGCCAGAAAGAGAAATGTTATAAGTTCTCTGTCATATATAGACTGTATCTTCAAATCTTTCATTTTGTGTGTTTAACTTGGAGCACAAGGAGAGTCAGAAAGGGATCTGAGATGTTCACGGAAAAGGGGATTTAGATTAAAGGTAACACAAAAGTAAAGAAAGGGAGAGGTTCAAAATGGAGGAGTACAGTAGTAAGGAAATGAGGAGTAACTCTAAGGAGGGAGTATGAAAGCCATAGGAAAATAAAAATAAAACAATTTCTAATGACTTGATCCTAGACCCTCAAATTAGTGCTTTACTCAGCTCTCCTCTTAAAATATGATTATTATATGTATCTACTGGTGAGCATCAAGAAAAGACTGCACACTTTGGGGGAGCTCAGTACTAAATGTGTTTTCTTTATCATACCTCTCCACTCAGACCTTAAGGATCTGCAGAAGGGAAGAAAGAAACAGTAGTAACAAGCTCCAAGGAAACAGTGTTTTTCAGATTCAACTAAGGTGATATGCAGGAGTGCATCACTGAAACTGTGACAGCATACACTAGACATGCACAAGATGTACCCAGAATTTCACATTTCTTCAGAAGGGAAGTGGATGTTAGCTCAAGTCCTACGTCAACCAAGTAGCTGTTTGCAAACAGTAATTACTAAGAGAGATAACATCAATTATGCTCAATGGTGTGGCAGTGGGTATATCAGCCATCCTCCACAGAATGTCCCACGCTCAGGAATATTTAGAAACAGAAGTCAGACTTCATTTTTTGTTTGTTTTCTGATTCTTTTTAGTGTTTTAGTTTCCTTTTTTATTAATTATAGTTTATGTACCTTGTATCCCAGCTATAGCCCCATCCCTTATCCCCCCCCCCCAATCACAGCCTTTGCTCTCAAAGTCCTCCCATGCTACTCTTGAAGTCCACTGATAAAAGAGGTCTTCCTTTCCTTCCATCTGACCTTAGCCTATCAGGTCTCCTCAGGACTGGCTGCATCATCTTCCTCTGTGGCCTTGTAAGGCTGCTCCCCCTTCAGGGGGAGGTGATCAAAGAGCCAACCCCTGAGCTCATGTCAGAGACAGTATTTGTTCCCATTACTAGGGAACCCACTTGGAGAATGAGCTGCCTTGAGCTACATCTGTGCGGTGATTCTAGGCTATCTCCATGCATGGTCCTTGACTGGAGTATCAGTCTCTGCAAAGACCCCTGTGCCCAGATATTTTGGTTCTGTTGCTCTCCTTATGGAGCTCCAGTCCCCTGCAAGTCTTTCTACCTCCCACTTCTTTCATAAGATTTCCTGTACTCTGTTTGAAGTTTGGCTATGAGTCTCAGCATCTTCTTTGATTCCCTGCTGGGTAGAGTCTTTCAGAGGCCCTCAGTGGTAGGCTCCTGTCCTGTCCCTGTTTTCTCCCTCTTTTGATGGCCATTCCATTTGCCTTTCTGAAGATTGAACATCTTACCCAGGGTCCTCCTTCTTGCTTAGCTTCTTTAAGTATTCAGATTTTTGTATATTTATGTTATATTGTGTATATAATATTCACTTTTAAGTGAGTACAAATAATGTGTGTCTTTCTGCTCTTGGGATACCTCACTTGGATGATCTTTTCTAGTTCCATTAATTTGTCTACAAATTTCATAATTTCTTTGTTTTTAATTGTTGAGCAGTATTCCACTGTGCAGATGAACATCTGGGTTGTTTCCAGCTTTTAGCTATTACAAATAATACTGCTGGGAACATGTTGAACATATTTCTCAAAGACAGAAAAACACAAATTTGAGTGGATGAGTAGAGGATCTGAGAGATGAGGAGAAAAAGGTCACAGAGGAGGACAATGCAGCCAGTTTGGATGTGACTGGATAAGCTAGAGTCAGATGGAATGGAAGGAAGACATCCCTTATTGGTAGGATAGGAGAGGGCATTAGGAGGCGATGAGGGAGGGAGGTTGGGATTAGGAGGGAATGAGGGGGGCTACAGCTAGGCTACAAAGTGAATAGACTGTAATTAATATAAAAATAAATATTTAATTAACTAATAAATAAATTATAGTCTATAAATAATATTATTTGACCTATTCTTTAGTTTGTCTTTCTTCCATTAACTACACCTGACTTGTGTTTCCTAATTTAATTGTACCTGTAACTTACTATTGTAATAAAAACAAATTTCTCTCTTTCAAAAATGTTTTAGATTTATTTTATGTGTATGAATATTTTGTCAGCATGTAGGTCAGGGTATCACAAATGTGCCTTGTATCAGCAGAGGTCAGAAAAGGGTACCAGTTGCTCTGGATTTGGTATTATTAACAGATGTGAGTCACCATTGTGTGCTAGGAACTAAATGTGCATCCTCTAGAGAGCAATAATTGTAGCTAACTTTCTGGCCTCTAGTATCAATTTGGTTATACTCTCACTATGAAGCAAAGTACTCTCACTATGAAGCTCAGAAGCCACAACTTGTAACCCACCTGTGTAACAGCATGGTCTGGTGCTTTGTATGTGATTGTTAATTATTTTTCTCCCAAGGTCTGCTTGCTGTTTTTATTTACTTCATTTAATTTTTTTAGTAGACTATCTTGTACCCAAAATGATATTATGTAAACTTGCCTCCAAATTATCACTGATTAGCTGAATAAATACCTATACCTGGGAAGGGCAGAAGTGAAGTAGGTGGGGTCAATGTTACCAGACTTGGAGGATAGAAGGATCATGGGAGGAGGGACAAGAGAGGCACAGGAGAAGAGAGGAAGAGGCAGATACCACCATGGGTTAGAGTAAGGAAGAACCACATGGCTGGGAGGAGTTTTCTCTGAGCATTGGTGATGGAGAGAAACAGCCCAAATCAAAAGTAGTTATGGTATGTTGGATGGGAAGTAGCCCAGGTAGGAATTATTAGAGTCATTGGCATGGAATGTGGGGCTGAGAGATAAAAGATGACCTGGGTTGGGGGTTAGTTTCTGCACAGGTCTAGAGTATAAGGCATATGAAAAATTTTATATGTTGGAGTCTTTTATTGAAATGATAGCAGGATAAATAATAACCGTCATAATAATCTACGGATTAATAGTAAACATTAATAGCCTTTTTATTTTCTACAACACACCTGCCTTTGCACTGCCTATGTTTATATTAACATCTTTTATGGCTCAGCCAGTACTTTTTCAAATGTATGTGTATATCTATTGACTACCTAACACTTTCAGTTTGAATCCTTATAAACATTCAATACAGATGAACAATGTTTTAATTAGCCCATCTATCATATCCCCATTATGGTTAAAATGCAACTGATCTCCATTTCAACTGGCTTAGACAGATACATTTATTATATCATTAAATTTTAGGAAAATTTTCAATGATTGTCTTCATAATTTCTTCTAAAACGTACATGGCCACCTTGAGATTAGAGACTGAGCTGCTAACAAATTACAGCCATGGCATCATATTTGTAGGGAAACAGCTTGAGACTGTGATTGGCTGCATAGGTTGTAAAGAACACACTGCTTGTAAACAAGTGTACCAGTGATGTTTGAAAAGAGCAGCCTTTGGAGTTCTCATATTTCAAGCTGAGAACAAAAATCACAGAGAGTGAAACACTCAGTGGTGCTCCTTCCTGATGAGGTGGCAGGGGCAATACAAAGCTGTTCAGAATATCCTATGTAGCCTGGCTCGACAAAAATAAGATGGAAAAAAATCCATTGCAGAATGAGAGCATCCAGCAGTACATGTACAAATGTTTATTTTTAGCATTTGTTTGTGCTTATCCCTGATTGGACAAACTTTTAATCATTTATTTCAAGGAGGCTTTCAATACCTTCTCAGAAAATTTCCAGAAAATGTACTTGTATTTATGTTATAATGTATATACATTTCTATTTACTGTTAGTATGCAGTTATGAATTGTATTAATTACTAGGCATCATATCAAGTCTTAGACCTGTGCAGGTCCTGTTCTTACAGTCACATTCTCTGTGAGTTCATGTATGCAGCAGTCCTATTGTGTATGGAAGGTGCTGTTGTCTTGGTGCCTTCTATCTACATTGGCTAGTATAGTCTTCTGCCTCAGTTTCTGTGTTGTTCTATATAATTCCTTGAGGCCTGAGGGGAGGATTTTTATGGTGATATCCCATTTGCGTGTTCCAACATATTTATTATGTCTATGCACATTGTCTGTCTGTAGGCCTCCGTGTTCCTTTTCCCTGCAGGAGAAAACTTTTCTGAAGATGTTGGAGTAAGACACTGATGTAAGAGTTTAGTAGGATGCCATTAAGGGTTATTTTATTGCTACATGTTTTTTTTATGCTTTATGTTTGCTTGGTTTGGGTTTTTAGAGCAGTAGTATTTGTTTTGTTCTTTCCAGGGACCCTGGCTGTCTATTATCAGGTACCTTGTCAGCCAACAAGTTTTGATTATGGGCTCCTCTTCATGGAGTGGACCTGCTGATTGGCTATTCCCACAGCTTTGTTCCAACATCACACTAGCAGATCGTGCAGGCAAGACACCAGTATTTGCCAAAGAGTCCTTAATAATAGATTCATAATATATTTTGTTAAATATTCTGAAATGATACTGATGTCAAAAAATTTTATTAAAATATAATACACTAAATAATAATACTTTATTGTTTGTAAGTTATATCATTTTATAAAATATTCAAAAGTTATTCCAGATGTAAAAATACTGTGATTAATTAAACTTTATTGGATCTCATTCTAGTTTTTTCATTTGTTTTTGTTGTTTTTTTGTTAACAATTGTAGCTCTACTGAGTTTTTCTTCTTGAAAAGACTGTGAAAATCCTTACTTACAAAAAGGCTCTGTATTATTCATGTTTACTGTTCTCTGATGTGATGCTTCAAACATCTAGTAAGGATTGCAAATAGTAATATTAATTTTACCTCAATAAAAACATTGCAAACATGAAGTATACACATCACCTATGGGAGAAAAGATACATCATGCTTAATTGACAATTGAAGTAAATGGAATTGCCAAACCATTGCTACCTATATCTGCTTGTCAATATGCTGATTGTGACACTTTATGAATCATTCTCTCCAGAGTATATTAGCTACAAAGTAGGGACTCACCCCATTGACTGGACTTCTGTCAGTCAGTCATATCTGGAACTTCAAAGAAAATCTTACCACTCTTATTGTATTAACTCTACTCAGTGTGATAAAGACTAGTACTTAGTCTTATTATATATAAGTTTCAATATTAAGATGTTTTCTGTATTTATCAGAAATCATTTTTAAATACAAATATGAGTATAACTTAGGTTAACCCAAGGGAACTTTACAATACACAGGTATTTTGTTTTGTTCTGTTTGTTTTGTTTTTTGTTTGTTTTTAGCTCACACACGTAAGTGCTTCACTGACTATGTTAATTACATCAGATGCTGTGTTTGTCCAGGTCAGGATTTCTGAAGACATTCACGGAAGAATTCCACTTGATACCATAGAGGTAGATACATTGTTTTGATTCATAGAATGCAAAGATCATGCCATTTAAGGTAAGAGCATGTTTTGCTAAAGGGCTGAAAAGTATAGGGAGACGAAAACAAATAAAGGAACATTTTGGCCTCAAGATGCTTCCTGTGTGTTGCTATTTCCAAGGAAAGTTATTATTTTATGGCAGCATGATTCTGTTCAGTTTTATTTTTTTAATTAAATTTTTATTTTCTATATTAGTTACAGTTTATTAACTCTTTATCCCAGCTGTAGCCCCCTCCCTCCCTCCCAAGTCCATCATTCCTATATTAATCACAGGTTATGAACTTTGCATCCCAGGCTTGGCCCCCTCCCTCATTCCCTCCCACTCTCCCCATCCCTCCCTCATCTCCTCCCCGCCCCCTCCAAGTCCAAAAACAGGGGAGGACCTCCTCCCCTTCCATTGGACCCTACTTCATCTTGTCTCCTCAGGGCTGGCTGCAATGTCCTCCCCTGGGACCTAGCCAGGCTGTTAATCCCTGGCGTGTATGGGGGAGGGTCAAATAGCCAGCCACCAAGTCCATGACAGAAACGGTCCCTGTTCCCCTTACTAGGGTCTTCAGTTGGACACCGAGCTACCATAGGCCACATCTGAGTGGGGGTTCTAGGCCAAATCCATACGTGGTCCTTGGTTGGAGAAACTGTCTCGTATAAGACCCCAGTGCCCTGCTCAATTTGGTCTTTGTGGAGCTCTTGTTCTCCCCAAGTCTTACTAACTTCCCCTATTTTCATTATTATTCCCAGCCCTCTGCAGAAGGCTTGATGTGAGTCTTAATATCTGCTTTGATACATTGCAATATCAATACTTTCAGGGGCAGTCTTTAGTATGCTCCTGTCCTGTTGCTTGTTTTCTCCTCCATTCAATGCCCCTCCCATTTGTTCATCTAAATGAGCATTGATCATACCAACCTGGGTCTTCCTTGTTGTTTATCATGCTAGGTGTATAGATTTCAGTATGACCTTCCTATCCTATAGGTCGATATAAGTGAGTATATACCATATGTTTCTTTCTGCTTTTGGGATACCTCACTTAGGATGATCGCTTCCAGTTCCCACCATTTGCCTGAGAATTTCATATCCTCCTTTTTAATTGCTGAGTAGTATTCCATTGTGTAAAAGTACCATAATTTCTGTATCCATTTCTCAACTGAGGGACATCTGGGTTGTTTCCAGGTTCTGGCTATTACAAATGAAGCAGCTACGAACATAGTTGAGCAATTGTCCTTGTTGTGTACTTGAGCATCTTTTGGATACAAGCCTAAGAGTGGTAGAGTTGGGTCTTGAGGAATCACTATTCCTAGTTGTCTAAGAAAGCGCCAAATTGATTTCCAGAGTGGGTTTTATAAGTTTCCATTCCCACCAGCAATGGAGGAGGGTTCCCCTTTCTCCACAACCTCTCCAGCATGTGTTGTCAGTTGAGTATTTGATCTTAGACATTCTGGTGGGTGTAAGGTGAAATCTCAGGGTCGCTTTGATTTGCATCTCCCTGATGGCTAGGGATGTTGAGCATTTCTTTAAGTGTTTTTCTGTCATTCTATAATCCTCAACAGTGAGTTCTCTTTTTAGCTCCATACCCCATATTTTAATTGGATTACTTGATTTCTTGCTTTTATCTCCATCCTTCCTCCCTTAACTCCTCCCTGCCCTCTATAAGTCCACTGATACAGGAGGTTCTCCTCCTCTTCCATCTGACCCTAGTTTATTAGGTCTCTTCAGGACTGGCTGCAATGTCTTAAAACATCATAATCATATATAACCTTATAGTTAGAAGGGGCTTTTGGAAACCTTATTTTTAACAATCAGAAAAAAGTAGGGAAATAGTCTACAATTCATTTATTAACATTGATAACATAATAGTTAACACTAATATATAGGTCTTTTGTATTCTGAATGGTGTCCTGCTTACAAGTAAACTTCCTTTCCAGGGAGCCTATTTCAAAGAGTCATTTCGGAACATTTATATCATAATGGCTGCACGAAATTAGTTTGCTTCTTCCTCTTATAAAGCACAAATTCAGAACTCAAATAAAAGTCAGCAAGTGTATATTACACCAGCATGGATTAATACTTAGTCCAGGCTACTTTGACTATTTGCTATATTCTGCTCCTTTAAAACATTGATGCAGATCCAAGATGGATGCCATGAGAGAACACTGTGTCTGAGGAGTAGGAGAGCAGAAACAATGCAGCGACCAGGAGACTGAACTCTGGGACCTAAAACGCCAGCATTGTGAGTGCCAGGTGAGCGGAACTCCTACAGTGAGAAAATCAAGTGGGAAAACCCTAGGGACACCCAGTTATTACCTGGAAAAATTTCCCGGTGACCAGCAGCGCACAGCTCTGATCTGAATGAGCAGCCACACTGGGCGCCCACTCCCGCCATTTTAGACTGGATCACACAGTCTCGCAGGCAGTCTCAGGAGGAACCAGGTGCCATTTTCACTGAACTGCACACTGCAAGCTCACACTGCACCCGGGTTCTCCTTCAACCCGAGGGTGTGCTACAGGCTCAGACCGATCATCAGAACCACCCCAGACTGAGTGGATTGGGGGACCATTTTGACCAGTCAGCACACTGTGGGGGCACACGCCAAATGCTTCTGCCAGCAAAAACTCAGCCAGTGTGTGAGTCCGCCAGCGGCTCTGGGAGGAACCCAAGTTCTGCCTCAACCCACGGGTGTGCACCAGGCACACCAATCACTGGAATCATGACAGACTGAGAGGATCCAGGGACCATCTTGACCAGACCACACACTGAGGGAAAAAGCTGCACGCATCCACCAGCAAAAACCCCAGTTCGGGTGTCTGTCCACAGGCCACACAGAGAAGGCCTCGGGCACCATTTCAGACAGCCCTGCATACAGCGGATGCACACCAACCCAAACCCACTGTGTGTGCCCCAAATATCATCTCAGACCATGGTGCACAGCCCCTGGCACAGAAGGAGGCGCCAAATCTCCATTCCAGGGGAGAGCCCTTAACAGCAAGCCCAGGGCACAGTGCACAGTCCCCAGCTGACATATCAAACCTGGACACTCAGACTCTAGCACAGAGTGAGGAGGAGAGACTCCAGACCAGAGGGGTGACCAGCCTGCAGTGCTCACAGCATCTAGCACAGAGCACTAAGCTGGGCACACAGAGCCCAAAACACAGTTCAACTGAGACAAAACACACACCACAAACCACCGGAAATCACTGATCTTCTTGAAGAATACTCCTGACACAAGAGATTGACAGATTGAGACTGAAGTACAGCCTTAAAGCACAAACAGCTCCCTGATTATATATAAACAAATGCCCAGAATTCGGCGAAAGAACTCACCCAACAAAAATCAGGACACCATGGCCCAACCGGAAACACCCAAAAGCAGTGGAGTTTTTAATTCAGTGGAGACACAGGAAAATTATATTAAAGCTTTGATTATGCAGATGTTGGAGGAACAAGAGGAGAGAAAAGAAGAGGAAATGATCAAGGCCCTCAAAGAAATGGAGAAGAAATTAACTGCCCACCTGCAGGAACAATCAAAGATAAACAGAGAGGAAATAGCCAAAATAGGAGACACAGTCAATCAGTTGAAGGAAATGGTACAAAGCATGAAAACAGAATTAGAGTCTATAAAGAAGATACAAAGGGAGAAGAACCTGGAACTGGAGAACTTAGAGAAAAGATCAGGAACCACAAAGGTAAGCATCAACAATAGAATACCAGAGATGGAAGAGAGAATCTCGGGAGTGGAGGATACGCTGGCTGAAAGGGATTCCTCACTCAAGGAAAATAAAAAATCGGAAAAATCCCAAGCACAAAACATCCAAGAAATTAAGGATGCCATCAAAAGACGAAACCTAAGAATAATTGGAATAGATGAAAAAGAAGACTCCAGGCTCCAAGGAACGGAAAATAATTTTAAGAAAATCGTAGAAGAAAATTTCCCCAACTTAAAGAAAGAAATGTCCATCAACATACAAGAAGCCCACAGAACACCAAATAGACTAGACCAGAAAAGAAAAACCTCTTGTCACATCATAGCCAAAACACTAAACCTACAAAACAAGGAAAAAATATTAAAGGCAGCAAGGGAAAAGAGTCAAGTAATATATGAAGGTAAACCAATCAGACTCACACCAGACTTCTCATCAGAAACTATGAAAGCCAGAAGGGTTTGGGCAGAAGTCATGCAGTCTTTAAGGGAACACAGATGCCAACCAAAACTACTATACCCAGCAAAGCTTTCAATCAACTTAGATGGAGAAAATAAAATTTTCCACGACAAAACAAAATTCATGCAATAACTATACAGCAACCCAGCCCTTCAGAAGGTACTACAAGGAAAACTTCAGTACAAGGGAAACAATTACACCAAAGAAAATATAGGATACAGATAATTTCCCAATGACAACAACAACAAAAAAAGCAATGAATCACAGTAAGACCACCAACTTCACAATAAAAGGAACTAACTGTCATTGGTCACTATTATCTATCAACATCAATGGACTCAACTCTCCAATAAAAAGACACAGAGTAACAGAATGGCTGCAGAAACAGGATCCTACATTCTGCTGCATCCAAGAAACACACCTATGCAAGAAAGATAAACACTACCTCAGAGTAAAAGGCTGGAAAACCATTTTCCAAGCAAATGGACCCAGAAAACAAGCTGGGGTAGCAATCCTAGTATCTAATAAAATAGACTTTCAACCAAAGTTAATCAAGAAAGATGA
>CM053743.1:58890666-58907008 GCA_028658305.1 Pachyuromys duprasi
AGGATGTATCAGAGAAGATAGTAAGACTCACGATCAAGCCTTTGGCAGAGGGCTAGAAGTGATGATAGAAATGGAGGAGGTTGGTGAAACTTGGAGAGAACAGGAGCTCCACAATGACTAAACTGAGCAGGGCACAGGGGTCTTGTATGAGACGGTTTCTACAATCAAGGACCACCTGTGGATGTGTCCTGGAACCCCTGTGCAGATGGGACACAGGATAGCTCGGTGTAGGACTGGAGGGCCTAGTGAGGGAAGCAGGGACTGTTTCAGTCTTGAACTTGATGGCTGACTCTTTGACCCTCCCCCATACAAGCCAGAGAGTGACAGACTGGCTGGATCCCAGTGGAGGACATTGCAGCCAGCCCTGGGGAGACAGGATGAGCTGGGGTTGGATGGAAGGGGAGGAGGTCCTCCCCTGTTGGTGGACTTGGAGGGGGCTGGGAGGAGATGAGGAAGGGTTGGGGACGGTGGGAGGGAGGGAGGGGGGGGGACTGCGCATGGGATGCAAAGTACCTAACCTGTGATTGATAACAAAAAAATAAAAAAATGAAAAAAAAAAAATAAAATAAAATAAATTGGAACAAACACATTTTATTCTCCTTTTCCATGTATAATTTCTGTGGATTTTGAATACCTGAAGTTTTCTGATTTATTTATGAAAAATTATAATATATTGTTGCAAATATAGTCATTCTGCTATGAAACAAAGTATTACCACTCATATTACAATTATATTTTGGCTCTTGCTATATACATTCTTTTATATTTTCCTTTCTATAATTCTTTCTGTAGAGTAATCATTATTTTCTATTTTATGGGCATAAAATCAATTTTGTGGGTTTCACCAATGACTGAGAATATCTACCATTGGATAATGGAAATTTTTGGTTTTACTTTTTGGTAATAGTAAAGGTATTCAGTGCAAATGAAGAGTAATAAAAGTCAGGATTGATAACCAAATGAGTGCCATTGCTCAGGAGAGCCACCTGGCATTCAGAGAAGTATTAAATTACTAAGAAATCAGTTTCAGTTATGGAGCCTCAAAAATTTTTATTCAAGCAAAGCATGTGCTATGAGATATCCACTGAACACATGTACATGAGTAGAATTTAAATTATAAACAGAATTTCAAAAATTAAGTATAAAATCAAATAATCGTTTTGAAACAGGTAAAATAAAATAAAATTATTATAATTATTTTTTAATTTGGAGAGCAAGAATTCTCTTCACATTGCAAAAAATTTTAATCAAAGTGTATCCTCCACCAAAAATATGACCTGGACGTGAATAATTTTGATTCAGCAGAAAGTATCAATAAGAGGTATGAGAAACTTAAAAGACAACAGAGAGCATTAATGGAGAAAATTCATGATGTATCTTCGGGTTATCAGATTAAAAACCCAGTTCAAGCCAAGAGTTTCTATTTTCAATTGGATAATATAGACCCATTAACCCTGAAAATATAACAGCCTTAGTGCCACTAATCTTGGGTAAAACTTGATGTAAGACCTTACTGATGAAGACACCGTGAAATTTTGGCCCTGGAAATGGAGAAAACAGGCAGGTAACAACCTGAAAGGTTTATTTCTACTAGATTTATTTCATAGTGTTTGGATGTATGAGTGTGATATAATAGTGATGTAATCATAGTTAGATTTTGACAAACCACAAAATCATATTTTCTGATATTTGGGCAGATTGGCTCTTTGAATTAAGCCCCACATACTTAAAATAGAAGCTTGTCCTCTCCAGGTCTTACTGTCTCCCACTTCTTTCATAAGATTCCCTGCACTCTGCCCAAAGTTTGGCTATGAGTCTCAGCATCTGACTCGATACCCTGCAGGGTAGAGCCTGTCAGAGGTCCTCTGTGATAGGCTTCTGTCCAGTTCTCTGTTTTCTCTTTCCTCCGATGTCCATCCTCTTTGCCTTTCTATTTATGGTTGTGAGCCTAGCCTTTAATGGCTGAGCCATCTCTCCAGCCCCTCTTTGCCTTTCTAAATGGGCATTGAGCATCTTAGCCAGAGACCTCCTTCCTGATTAGCTTCCTGAGGTGTAAAGATTTTATTATGTTTATCCTATATTTTATATCTAATATCCACTTATGAGTGAGTATATACCCTGTGTGTCTTTCTGCTTCTGGGATAACTCACTCAAGATGATCTTTTCTAGATCTCACCATTTGGCATTTAGCAAATTAAATAAAATAGAAAATGAGTTAAAATGTTTCTAATTTCTAGTAAAAATCTCATTTGGAATTGTTTTATCATTCTTACAGAAAAATTATATGCACTATATCGCATAGCATGATATCCAATATTACGTATTTAATGTTTTACCCTCTTCACTATTCAGAAGAATACCACATAATTTGGGTTGATCTTTGGTAGGTCACTTTTAAGTTTTGGAGTCAGAATATTTACTCCCCAAATAAACAAAAACCACTTGAAAACATAACTACTCGTAGTTGAGCCTTGGACATAGAATTGCTTATTATTCATACACTCACCATCTCAAGGAAGTTTAGAGATTAATATAGAAATAATACATCTTTTGTATAGAATCATGCTTAGGGTAACCATTAAACTTCTTATTCTTAACAATGCTAAAAGAAACAGTACAGGATATACTTTTGATCACCTGCCCTGTGAAATTAAGTCTATTGTAAGAAATAAGTCATGCTCTTTTTTTTTTTGAAACACTACGAATACCTAAGCAATATGTAAAATGACCCTGTTATTTGCCATAGCATGCTCACTGAGACACTGAAAAAATGTAAAACACAAACCCAAAATATCTACATAGTTTCTCTTCTCTTCTTTTGTTGCAATCAGAGGCTCTGATAACAAGCATCTCCATTTTCTCTGTGCTGATAATATAGTCTGTAACTTAGACACAAACACATTATGATTTAGGTTTCATGTCAGAAATAACTTACTGTGGATTGCTTTGGAGAAGCTGGAATGCCCTGCTTTGCGACCAAAGAAATTTCGCAAAAGCAGAATAGACAAAGCCATTTACAGCACCAGGACTGAGGTCGTTATCATTGTGCTGTACTGTGTAGCCTGGAAGTAGGAAAACTAATTCAGATTTCTGCTCTTTGTAGCTCTATATTCAGACTAAGAAGTGTGAATGTTTGCTTTGTTTTCATGTTTTGCTGTGAGAGTGCAATCAAGTTGATCACATGTTCAAATCACTGTTGTTATCTATAGGAACAAAGAAAATGGAACATTAAGTTAAATATTAAAGTAATTAACCAGAAAATTATTGCTTTAGACTCTGAGATCACCGTTTCTAGATAATTTAAAATATTTGTAGACAAAATAAATATACAGCGTTAGAGATGTTGGTTCTTTATTTGACTCACAGTGACTGCATTTTATTGTTTAGTGCTGGAAAAAAAATGTGTGCACCACCATAATTTTCGAAGTAGAAGCTAAGACACTTTTAATTTGCTATCTCATTTCCCCCCAGGAACTGAAATGCCCTCCAAAGATGTTATTCTGCAGTCCTCATTATTATTTTGTCTGCTATGTAAAGATGCCAAGTGCTCAATAAGGGGAAAAACTTTCACAACTCAAGTATTTTCTTGTTGTTTTCTTACCAAAAATCTAGCTAAAATATTGGCTGAAATAGTGGACTGACTGTACCACAACACTGCACTTATTTTTGAAACAAATTCCTGAAATATAAAACTTGGAATAAAGTTGGAAATTTTTATGATAAGCTTTGCTTTCAAGTAGCCTGAGGGTAGAAAGAAAATGGATCATGAGTTTCAGAATGTTGGTGATTTAATGTACCATCTGGTTGAAACACAACCATGAAACCCTAATCTTTAGAAAAAAGTTATTTAATTGCTATGATGCAGGTGTCTAGCAATGTAGTTTTTATTATTTATCTTCCATGAGGATATAAATGTAGTATTTTGCAGGTTACCATCATATTCACAAATTTTAAATTAATGGACTAAATTATGTGGAAACTAAACTCAATTTTAAATTAAAAGTGGATGGAGATTAGGAGGAAAAATAATGTGTCCAGATATTCTGTAAGTTGGGAGCTATAGAAAACAATATTTTTTGGCAACTTTGTGAGTCAATTGGGGCAAGACACACTCTTTATATGGACACTAGTTTCCTGATTCGTAAAATGAAGAATTCTAATCTTCAGTCTATGGTAGCTTCAGTGCCAAGTATGCTTTTGTCCTGTCCCAATTCTTCAGTATAGTACATGTTTGAACACAATCTGAGATTTCTGGTTTATTTCACAGCTGCAGCTTCCATGAAAAACATATTGCCCATCTTCTTTGGTAGGCCTGTTCAAGACTGTAAATGTGTGTGCTGGTGGCATTTTTAAAATCTTGACATATTACAGAAATCAATAAAGCTTTCTCTAAATCACAGATTTTGATCACCTCCCCCTGAGGGGGGAGCAGCCTTGCCAGGCCACACAGGAAGACAATGCAGCCAGTCCTGATGAGACTTGATAAACTAGGGTTAGATGGAAGAGGACCTCCCCTATCAGTGGACTTAGAGAGGGGCAGGGAGAAGATGACGGAGAAAGGGTGGGATTGGGAGAGAGTGAGTGAATACAGCTACACTGGGATACAAAGTGAATAAACTGTAATTAATGTAAAAATTAAAAAAATAATAAAAAATAATAAGAAAAATAAAAATTTAATAACGATAAAAAATATAATTTAACTAGCATCTCCCTATTTTCTTCCTTCTTTCTGGGAAAAAAAAAGAAGTTGAACATATGTTTTTCTCTCTTGCTAAATCCCTAAAGTGTTTTGACTTGTGCTAATGAGGAAACAAACTTTTCTCAATGAAAGATATCCCAAGTGCTTGAAGGATATTAGCCCTAAAGACATATTATTTAGGCTTCTTGAAGAAAGGAAATAGGGCAGTTTTAGCCTCAGGAAAAGAAGTACATTCTTTCCAATGGGATAGTTTGTTGACCTGTAATTTAAGTCTATAGTAAATGTATAATGATAAAATGTTTCTTTCACAAGTTGGTGTGAAGTTAACTTCAGATTTATTTTACCAGTAAATTCAGTAACATTCGATACATAGCTGTGAGATCTATGTTAAAATGAAATTACTAATTTTATCTCATTGTGCATCTGAAGGAATAGAGTTTGTATTTGTGAGAAAAATAGAATTTTAAAAGTTCATTATTCTATTTGGAGACTTTGTATATTATTTTGTACAAATATTTGTGCAATATTTGTTCACAATTAGAAAAATAGAACTAATACATATCAATAAAACTTCAAATTAAATTTAATATACTTTTTTAATCTTGCTTTTTTGTGTATTGCATCAATGAATTTTTTAAAAGTTGACAAGGTAAAATTTCTTTTTTTCAGTTAAACAAACTGAAACTAATTTCTCATCTTATCAATACTGTCACTTAAAATGAGGATATTAAAATCATTAAAAAAGAACATTGCATCCTGGATAAAACACGTCTTACTCTGATTCTGTTTTAACAGAACACTTTTCGGTTTCTGTTTGTTTTATTTGTACAATATATTTACATTGTATCCCAAATGGAGTCCCCTCCCTCATCTTCTTCTGGACCCATACAACCTCCCTCTTCTTCTCCATCCCACTCCCCTAGTTCACTGTTAGGGGAAGTCCTCTTCCTCTACTGTCTGACTCTAGCCTATTAGGTCTCCTCAGGACCACCTGGATCCTCTTTTTCTGTGGGCTGTCTAGGTGTCCCCACCAGAGAAAAATGATAAAGGAGCAGGCAACCAAGTTCATGACAGAGACTGTCTCTGCCCCACCCACTTACTGGGAAACACACATGGAGACTCAGCTGCCCATGCACCACATCTGAGCAGGGGGTCTAGGTCCTCTCCATGCATGGTGTTTGGTATCAAATTCTGCCATCCCTCTTGGACCCATCTTTTGTTTGTTTGTTTCACTGTTCTTCTTATAGAGCTCCTGTCTCTTCCAAGTACCTCTACATCCCCCTTCTTCCATGAGACTCCCCTCACTCCATCCAAAGATGGCTGAGTATCTGCATCCACTTCATTCACTCCTGGGTGGAGTCCTTTAGAGGTCATCTGTGGTATGCTCCCATCCTGTTCTTCTCTTCTGCCACTTTTGGTTTCTTTCCTGTTTTCCCTTCTGAATGAGAATTAAGTATCTTCCTTAGGGTACTCTTCATTGTTTAGTTTCTTTAAATCTGTAGATTTTAGTCTGTTTATCCTTTCTTAAGGCCATGCAATCTTTCTGCTTCTGGATTACTTCACTCAGGATGATCTTTTAGAGTTCCACCCATTTGCCTGCAAATTTCATGATTTCCTTGTTTTTAATTGTTGAGTAATATGCCATTATGTAAATGTACCACAGTTTCTGTATCCATCCCTCAGTTGAGGGGCATCTGGGTTCTTTCCAGGTTCTGGCTATTACAAATAAAGCTGCTACATACATTGTTGGGCAAATGTCCTTGTTGAATAATTGAACATCTTTTGGATATGCCCAGAAATAGTACAACTGGATCTTGAGGTAGCACTATACCTAATTTTCTGAGAATACATCAGATCGATTTCCAAAGTGGTTGTACAAGTTTACAAGCCCACCAGCAATGGAGGAGTGTTACCCTTTCTCCACATCCTCTCCCGCATATGTTGTCCCTTGAGTTTTTGATCTTAGCCATTCTGATAGGTGTGAGATGGAATCAGAATCGTTTTCATTTGCATTTCCCTGATGAGTAAGGATGTTGAGGAATTATTTTAGTGTTTCTCCACCATTAAATATCCTCTGCTGAGAATTCTCTGTCTAGCTCTGTACCCCAATTTTTAATTGGATTGTTTGTTTTGTTCATGTTTAGTTTCTTAAATTTTATTTTAATCACTGACTTGTTTATTATTATTATTATTATTATTATTATCCTTTACAACTTATTTGCTTTGTATCCCAGCCGCAGCCCCTCCTTCATCTCCTCTCAGTCTTACCCTTTTTCCCTCTTCCTCCTTTATCTTTCTTCACTATTCCTCTGATTGGGGAAGTATTCCTCTTCTGGATATTAGCCCTCTGTCATATGTAGGTTTGGTGAAGATCTTTCCCCAGTCTGTTGGCTGTCCTTTTGTTCTGTTGGCTGTGTTTTGCTTTACACAAGCTTTTCAGTTTCATGAGGTCCCATTTATTGATTGTTGCTCTTAGAGCCTGTGTTCTTGGTGTTCTGTTCAGGAAGTTGTTTCCTGTGCCAATGAGTTCAAGGCTCCTCTCCCCATTTTTTTCTAACAGCTTTAGTGTATCTGTTTTTATGTTGAGGTCTTTGATCCACTTACACTTTAATTTTGTGCAAGGTGATAAATATGGAGCTATTTTCATTTTTCTACATGTGTTTATCCAGGTAGACCAGCACCATTTGTTTAAGATGCTATCTTTTTTCTATTATATGGTTTTGGCTTATTCATAAAAAATCGAGTATTCATGGATGTGTGAGTTTATTTCTGGGTCTTCTATTCAATTACATTGATCGAACATTCTGTTTCTGTGCCAATGCCATGTAGTTTTTTATTGCTATTGTTCTGTAGTACAGCTTGAGATCAGGGGTAAAGATATCTCCAGACAATCGGTGTTGTACAGGATTGTAGTAATTCTGGTTTGTTTGTTTGTTTGCTTTGTTTTTACATGTGAAATTGAGAATTGTTCTTTCAAGTTCTGTAAATAATTGTGTTGGTATTTTGATGGGAATTGCATTGAATCTTTAGTTTGAATTTGGTAGGATGGCTTATGATGTGCTTACTATCCATAAGGGTGGGAGATCTTTCCATCTATTTCTATCTTCAAAGACTTTAACTTTTTATTGTTACTACTATTTTTTAAACATACAAGTCTTTCACTTTCTTGGTTAGTGTTACACTAGGTATTTTTTGGCAAATATGAAAGGTGATGTTTCCCAAAGTTCTTTCTCAACCCCTTTATCTTTGTATATATGAGGGCTACTGATTTTTTTGAGTTACTTTTTTCTTATTCTCTTTTTGTTTTTTTCTTTTATTAATTTTTTATTTTTTATATTTATTTCAGTTTATTCACTTTGTATCTCTGCTGTAGCACTCTCCCTCATTCTCTGTCAATCCTACCCTCCTTCTCTAATCTTCTCCCATGCCCCTCTCCAAGTCCACTGACAGGGGAAGTCCTCCTCCCATTCCATCTTACCCTAGCTTATCAGGTGCCATCAGGGTTGCCTGCATTGTCCTCCTCTGTGGCCTGGCAAGTCTGCTCTCCCCTTATGGGGAGGTGATCAAAGAGCCAGCCACCGAGTTCATGTAAGAGATACTCCCTGTTCCCATCACTAGGAAACCTACTTGGAGACTGAGTTGCCATGGGCAGAGGTTCTAGGTTATATCCATGAATGGTCTTTGGATGGTGTGTCAGTCTCGGAAAAGACCCCTGTCCCAGAGTTTTTGGTTCTGTTGCTTTCCTTGTGGAACTCCTGTCCTCCCCAGGTCTTATTATCTCCCCCTTCTTTCATAAGATTCCCTGCAGTTTTCCCAAAGTTTGGTTATGGATCTCAGCATCTGCTTTGATACATTGCTGGGTAGAATCTTTGTTCTATGACCTCTTGGGTAGAATTTTTGAGGTCACTCGTATACAGTATCATATATTCTGTAAATAGTGATACTTTGACTTCTTCCTTTCAAATTTGTATCCCCTTTATCTCCTTTACATTTCTTATTGTTCTTGGGAGGCCTTCCATTAGTATGTTTTACAGATATAGAGTGGTCAGCCTTGCCTTGTCCTTGATTTCAGTGGGAATGATTTAAATTTGTTTCCTTTTAGTTTGATGTTGGCTATAGGTTTGCTGTATACTCCTTTTACTGTGTTTTGGTATGTGCCTTGTATCCCTGATCTCTCCAAGATTTTAAACATGAACAGATGTTGAATATTGTCAAATGCTTTTTCGGCATCAAAGAAGATGAGCATGTGGATTTTTCTCTCAGTTTAAATAGTGGATTACATTGATGGATATCTGTATATTGAACTTCCCCTCCATGTGTTGGATGAAACTTACTTATTTCTGGTGGATGATGGTTCTGATGTGTTTTTGGTTAGGGTTTGTGAATATTTTATTGAGTATTTTTACACCAATATTCATAAACAAGATTGGTGATAAGTTTTCTTTCTTTTGGATGTTTGTGTGGTTTAGATATCAAGGTGGCTGCACCCTCATAGAATGAGGTTCTTAATGTTCCTTCTGTTTTGTGAAATAGTTTAAAGAGTATTGGTATTAGCTCTTCTTTGAAGGTCTGGTTTGGAAACTGTCTGTCACTGAGCTTTACTTTTGGATAGGAAAATTTTGAGAAGAGCTTCAATTTCCTTAGGAAATATTGGAATATTTACTTTATCTGATCTTGATCCAACTTTGTTAAATGTCATTATAAATAAAAGTGTTCAGTTCGCTACAATATGCAAATTTTGTGCTATATCCATTTTTGAAGTAGGACCTAATGATTCTTTGGATTTTCTCAGTGTCTGTCATTATGTCCTCCTTTTCATTTCTGATTTTGATGATTTAGATAGTGTCTTTCTTTATTGAATTTAAGAATAAAATGATATTATTAAGTCTCGTTCTTAAAAATAAGCAAATTATTTGAATCCTAAGAATATTTATCTATTTGGACTGTTGGTTTTCAGTTTTGTTTTTTTTTCAGGACAGTACTTTTCTATGTAGTCTTTGCTGTCCTGGACTCCCTTGGTAGACTAAGCTGACCCCAAACAGAGATCTACCTGCCTCTTCCTCCCTGAGTGCTGCAATTACAGGCATAAGTCACTGTGTCCAGCTAAGACAAAAATCAAATTTTAAACTGTCTTTTACCTCTTATTAATGAAAAATATTTTTGCATAATTATGTGATTCTAGTTGTTTGCTACAAGAATTATCTCCTCTAAAAGTCATACCATAATTACCTAAAATCTTTAATCAGGCAGTGAAAACAGGGTTACTGGAGAGCCATAATTTGGACCCCAAATCCCCATTATCTGTGTTTCTAAGGTAAGAGGATAATCCACAGGTACATTCTAAGTTCCATCTTTAGGCTCCTGGGTAATACCCGGGAAAAATTTGGGGGTTCTCAGCGAGCACTGCCGCAGCCCTAGGCCACCTACCCAAGTCCACCATATGCAGATACCTTCCTGGGACTGGAAGTTGGAGAGCAACCTTGAGGCAAAAACAAAAAAACAAAAAAACAAAAAAAACATAATTTCTAGGACACTGTACTGTTTGATTCTTTTCTTTCTTCTTTTAAAATTAAAACTATTTTCTTTATCCACTCAGATCCACTCAGATCTAGAAATCTCACTTTAAACCTCATTTATCCAGTTATCTTAGCAAAATAAGTTCATTTTTAGTCCTTTGTTAATTTCTCTCAGATGAGAATTTGTTTTTTTCTACTAGATCATTTTTAGCATATGTTGAGTACAATTCATATTGATCATTTCTTTTCTTATCATATATTTAATATTCCTCCTTCCTTCTTCTCCTCTTAGCTCCATCTGATCCTTTCTATTTTCTACTCTTCCAGCCCTTTCCTCTATATACATAGTCACACACATATATATTTAGATAAAGATTATATACATGTTTAATAAATTCAGATGTCTTAAAAATGATTAAAATACAAAGTCCAACTATTTTCCATAGTAACTCCTACTTTATTTCATTTAAGTTGAAACCAGAAAACCAGTAATCTTAGAGAAAATAGTATAAAATGCATTTATGCCTTTTTTCTTTATCATATAATGGATTTTGGATATTTTTTAATGATAATTACTTACTTTTCTAAGTAATAAGTGAATAAAACAACAATCATTGATACCTTAAAAGAGTATGAATTTGAGAAAGAGTAAATATGAAGGTTTGGATGGAAAATGCATTATTAGCTGGAGAGAGATGTAATTATTCTATAATCTCAAAGAATGAAGGAAACAATTAAAATGCTTTGGCACTGATTGAAGTTCATTTTTATTTAATTGAAGAAACAGAACTTACTAATGTCAGATTTAGAATTCAAATCAGCAATATGGAGTCACAGAACTTTGCTTAACCTGGGAGATTTTAATTATCAAATAAAACTACTCAAAGTTTTTAATCATCAGGTGGAAATTTCTTTTGTGCATTCTCTAAGCAATGTTAAACAAGTGAAGGTGACATTAATTTTATGAAAATATAAAAATAAGATTAGCTGATTAATATTTTATTGATTAAAAGATTCAAGAACCGTTGGTACAATGTTCTTGTGCAATGTATACAACTTACCCTAGTTCATTCAAATGCTGATTTCTCTACCTCACTATCTGGTTTCAATCCTGGCATTGTATTGTGATGCTTATTTTAAGCATCACCTGTCACAAGTTTGTGTAAACATATCATTATTTCTTTTCTCTATTGCCAATAAATACAACCAGCCGAAGAATAGTATGGGCCATCAGGACCAGAGGGGAGGAGAAATGCGGAGTGGGCAGAGAGATCTGAGAGGACAGGACCTGGAAACATCAGGAGAAATGAACCTGACCTAGGATACAACTAAAAAGCAAGTACAATGTGGGAAATCTGAATGGGTGGAAGCTATACAGGCTTGGAGGTTTAGGATGGAGTCACTATTGCCCAGCATTGTGCTCTAGGTTAATTAAGTAAATCCTAGTCTCTGTATGGTGATCTGGATATGCAGATGGTTTAGGAATAACTGCTGTTTAACTAAAAGATAAATCAATAATAAATATTAGTAATCACCAACAAAGAACATACTTAAATAAACACAAAGAGATAAAAATAAAGAACTTTTATTCATTAGTCTAAGTATATATTTTATTTATTAAATGTATTTTATAATAAGCCAATGACAAATGTTTTTTTTTGTTGTTGTTGTTGTTCTTTTATCCAAACAATACTGGTTTGCATGATTTTCTTGTATACTTTTATCCTAATTTATTATTTCTCAGTTGTATCTAACATGATATATTTCTAATATCTCTCTTTCAATAAAAACAATTTTGCCTAGATAAGTGAAGTATATCATAACTTCCTTAAATTTATGGATCGACCCTACACAAAAAAATTACAGACATCTGAAACCTTCTGAGAGTTTGACAAATATCTTTCCTAGTGAAAAGAACACCAATTGGTTATCTAAAAACAATAGGCCACCCTGAAAGCCTTTACATACAAATAACATTATGCAGCCTGAGCAGGTCATGTTTAGAATATACATGCATATACAGATATGCATGAAAAATCATTCAGTGATAATGGAGACCATGAATTTAATATAAAGCATGTAGGGCTATGTGGGAAGCTTTGAGGGGAGAAGAGAGATGGGAAAATGATGCCTCTTGATTATAATATAAAAATAAAAATAAAGAGAAAAACAAACAAAATCAAAACAAAAGGACAATGTCCTATTGAGAGTATAGAAGCTAGAAAAAAGTTTCAGGACTAAACTTGTTTGGCACTTGTTTTGACATTTATACAAAGTGACCCTGGAAAAGATACATTTTTAATCTGTGAAACTCTTCAAGAAATTATTCTTTTATTTATTTAATTAAAAATAGATCCTTCTCTCATACTATAAATCCTGATCATAGATTCTCTCACTCCACACTCAGCAAATGAAATGTTCTGTAAGAAAAAAAAAATGGAACCTATAGAATCTCAATATATATATATTTTTTTCTTTTCAAGGAGTGACTGGCTTACTAGTAGTGCCATAATCATTGCTTTTTGTTTCAAAAATCTTGAAAATATGCTTTGATATTTTGAGTAGTTTACCTAATTTCAAAATTTAATAATTGATGAAAAATAATAAGACATTTGGAACTTGCATTATTGGGCAATCCATGACCTGATACTAATAAAACCGTTTATTTGTCCATTGGAGTATACCTCTTCCTTAACTGTAGAGGTAAATAGGGAGCTCCAGCAAGGCCTGTAGCTAACAGAGGCAGCACCTGTTGCCCAGAAGATGCAGGCTGATTATTTCCTGCACAGAGACCTCTGTGAGAGTCAGAGTATGGTGTCTCATACACGTTACAGCTTAGCAATCACACGGAAGGTTAAGTAGCAAAGAGAACATTAGTGATATTGGACACCAGTACTACATCATCAGCACTATTTCTGACAAATAAAAAGTCATTAGTTTGTCAAATTTTTTAATGAAATCATGATTAATGCCTGCCTCTCAAAGGTCTGAATTAAAGTCACCACGTTTGGGTGATAAATGTAAACATGCAGACCATGCACTGCCAAGAGCTGTGTGTTTCACTTTCACAGCTCCTTGGATTGATCTGTCCATTATTCTAATACATAATTTATCACACTGAGAGGGACAATTCATTATGTTCACGGTACAAGCAGGGAGTTCTAAATAGCAAATTCTTTCAAGACTTAGAGGGTTGCCTAAATACTGAAATTCTTGCTGTTACTATTATTTGAAAAATACAATTAAACCCAATTTTAAACTGCAACTACAATAGCATTTATAAAAAGCAAAGCAAAATAAAAAAAAATCTTATGAATTTGCTTTACTTGATAGCTTTTTGACACATTCTTTCTCCAGGAAATGTTTCCATTGACTTCACTATTTCCATTCCTTGTGAGGCATCAAACTGTTCTTCAAGCTAAATCAATGAGAAACCGGATGCCATCCCAAAACCTGTCCAGGAATAATTCTGTAGCTATATTTCTTGAACCTTAAATAGTAGTGTGAGCCATTATTTAAAAGCTCATTGAATTAAATTATAGATAGGGCAACTCTCTATTTAAAACTGTGAGCCATTGAATGGTGTAAATAGTTTGGTTTCCAATCATTCAATTTTTTTTCTTTTTTTTAATTTATTTATTTTTATATCAATCACAGGTTAGGTAATTTGCATCCCAGGCGTAATTTTTGATGCAGTGATCTGTGTGAATGAGTTCTGCTGTAATATTTTGATGTAATCTAGAACTCAGTAAATGAATATAACAGGTTCCATGAATAACTTATTGGGAATAAAATATGTTTATTTTGAAGACAAGAAATGGTGTTAATGGATGGGATATGTTTCTGAGGTTTTAGTGTGTACTTGAATTTTGGAAAGCAGAGTCTTCATGCAACCTTCAGATAAACAAGGAAGGCAAGAATCAAAGAAAATGAACATATTTTTGAATAAGAGAGAACTTAAAACTGGAAAGTAGCATATTCTATACCACCATTACTCACACTCCTTGCCTGAATGTACATTTTTCTTTCTCACCTACAAACAATTTATTAGTGTTCACATTTAAAACTATTTTCTTAAATTAATGTGACCTGTACTTTCCCATTCAAACTGCAATAATAAAACTGTAATTAGTTCTATGGACCTATGACTTTGTAAGCAAACATTTAAAACATTTTATAAACCAATAAATACATCTTAATATGGACTACAGAAATATATAAGTAATGTTATCATTTAAAAAATAAAATGGTTTTTATCTATTCCACTACATTTTTGCAATTAAAATTTTAAAATTGTATGTATGTCAAAATTGTAAAGGATGCAATTTGGAGTGTTCACTCCATTGAAAAATGAGTATCCTCTCTCTCTCTTTCCCTTTGTGTATGTGTGTGTATGTTTATGTCTGTGTGTTTATAAAAACTTAATATAAAAAAACACTACAAAGTTAGTGTTTTTTTCTATTCCAAAAATAATTTCAAACCTACTTATGAAAACTTTTGTTAATATTTGAGTCTTCACTTCATAAATTTCAAAGAGAATTGATCTTCAAAATGACTTTCAGTAATGTAGTCAATTCTAAAACATATTTAGTAATCTTATCTAGATGCCTATAACTTGTGAGCTTTACTTTGGTTTAGTATTTCCAATTGCAACTCTAAATCCTAAGACTTCTACTACATAATTAACAGTTAGACCAGCTTGTCCAGGTGGCCAGAAACAAAGGTAAGTATTTCAAATTGTTGAATTAACTTAGTATGCTAAAATTATGACTTTTCTATTTGCATCTATACATGGTAGTTAGTCACTCTTTGGCTCAGTTAATTAGTATCTGTCTTGCTTGTTGGTCTGTCTTCTTAATTTCTCTTTTTGGCCTGCAACCAGAATGCATAATCTTCTTAGATTATGCCTTTGACTGTTTCTCTCTATGCTTATATGAACTGCTAAAAATTAGTGAGGGGGATTGTCATAACCTACACTGAATTTTAAGTGATGAGAAAATCAAATAAATACATCTAAATGACCTACAAAACTACAGAAATAATGTTCTCATTTAATAGATAAAATGGTTTACCTGTTTCCACTGCATTGCTAAAATTATAGATCTGAAATTGTATATATATCAACATTTACATTAGCAGTATTTAAGCGTGTTTAAATTAATTAAAGATACATTTTTGTCTTTTGATAGAGAAACATTTCAATTTTTAATGAGCTGCATCACTATGTGATAAAAAAAACTTGAATTTCATAAGTAGGTTCCTGCAGTATAGGTTTGACTGAGCCAATAAGAGAACATGTGGTGGAACAGAGAGACTGATAGACTAAATCCTTGTTTGTTGTAGAAGTAAAAACCTTGAGTACTGAGTGGATTCCTTCTGAATTTAAGTGTGTTACAAAATGAAAGTCTGACTCCATGCCACTTCTAATATTCTTTAAATGGCTGATGTAATCGTGAGTTAACACTTCAAAAGACAAATCTCTGTAGAAAATGCACATTGAATTTATTTTTACTTTTATAAAGAAATAAAATGCTATTTCAAAAATAAATAGAAGGAATTAAATATTAGAAATAGCATTTTTATTTATACTTCTTGTGCTAGCAATAACCAAGAAGCAATAGGAACATTTGGCAAGAGAATCCTATTGATTTTTTCTCCAATTACATTAGGCACATTAGGTTCATCCACTCTCTTCAATGACTATGAATATGAATGTCAGAGGCGTTTTTAACAAGATTTCAAGGGAAGGTTTCTATATACTGCATTAATGGGATTTACATACAGTTGACAGCTGCAGCACATAAATGACATACAATTTTATTGATGTGAGGCTCAGGGAAGAGATGAGGGAGGGATGGAGGGATAGGGAGGAAATGCAGGAGGGGGCTAAGGCTGGGATACAAAGTACATAACCTGTGATGAATAAAAAATAAAAATGTAACAAAAATAATTTAAAAAGAAAAGAAAATCACTTTAAAACTTAAAAAAATTATCTAGTTACATAAAATACAGAAGCATCAATGTTTTTTTATTAAATTTATTTATTTTTATCTCAATCACAGGTTAGGTACTTTGAATCCCAGGCATAGCCCCCTCCCTCATTCCCTCCTACCCTCCCACACCCTCC
>CM053743.1:58907508-58949873 GCA_028658305.1 Pachyuromys duprasi
GTTTTTAATTGGCTGAATAGTATTTCATTGTGTAAATGTACAACAATTTCTGTATCCATTCCTCAACTGAGGGACATCTGGGTGGTTTCCAGGTTCTGGCTATTACAAATAAAGCTGCTATAAACATGGTTGAACAAATGTCCTTGTTGTGTACTTGAGCATCTTTTGGATATATGCCTAGGAGTGGTATAGCTGGATCTTGAGGAAGCACTATACTAATTGTCTGAGAAAGCACCAGACTGATTTCCAAAGTGGTTGTACTAGTTTACATTACAACCATAAAGGAGAAGGGTTTGCTTTCTCCACATCCTCTCCAGCATGTATTATCACTTGACTTTTTTGATCTTAGCCATTCTGATGGGTGTAAGGTGAAATCTCAGGGTTGTTTTGATTTGCTTTTCCCTGATGACTAAGGATGATGAACATTTCTGTAAGTGTTTCTCTGCCATTCTATATGTATATGTCTACAGAGAATTTTCTACCTCTGTATTCCATTTTTTAATTGGATTACTTGATTTGTTGCTTAACTTATGTAGTTCTTTATATATTCTAGATATTAACCCTCTGTCAGATATAGGGTTGGTGAAAAATCCTTTCCCAATCTGTAGGCTCTTGTTTTGTTCTGATGACAGTTTCTTTTGCTTTACAGAAGTTTCTTAGTTTCTTGAGGTCCCATTTATTGAATGTTGCTCTTAGAGCCTATGCTGTTCGTGTTCTGTTCAGGAAGTTGTCCTCTGTGCCAATGAGATCTAGGCTCTTCCCTACTTTTTCTTCTAACAGATTTAGTCTGTCTAGTTTTATGTTGATGACTTTGATTCTCTTGGAATTTAGTTTTCTGTAGGGGGGTAAATATGGATCTATTTGAATTTTCCTCTATATAGACATCCAGTAAGATTGTTCCTCAACCATGTTTGTAGCAGCTTTATTCGAAATAGCCAGAACCTGGAAACAACCCAGATGTCCCTCATCTGAGGAGTGGTTACAGAAATTGTGGTACATTTACACAATGGGATACTACTCAGCAATTAAAAGAAAGGAAATAATGAGATTTTCAGGCAAATGGATGGAACTAGAAAAGATCATCCTGATTGTGGTATCCCAGAAGCAGAAAGACACACGTTGGCATATACTCATTTAAAAGTAGATATTAGATATACAATATAGGGTAAATATGCAAAAATCTGTACACCTAAAGAAGCTAAGCAATAAGGAAGACCCTGGGTAAGATGATCAGTCCTCATTCAAAAAGGCAAACCAGATGGTCACTGGAAGAGGGAGAAAACAGGGAACAGGACAGGAGCCTTCCTTAGAGGGCCTCTGAAAGACTCTGCCCAGCAGTGTATCAAAGCAGATGCTGAGGCTCATAACTAAACTTTGGGTACAGTGCAGGGAATCTTATGAAAGAAAGGGTAGATAGAAAGACCTGGAGGGGACAGGAGCTCCACTGGGAAAGCACCAGAACCGAAACTGAGACTAATACTCCAACCAACAACCATGTATGGACATAACCTAGAACTGCTGCACAGATGTAGCCCATGACAGCTCAGTATCTAAATGGGTACCCTAGTAAGAGAAAAAAGACTGTCTTTGACATGAATTCAGTGGCTGGTTCTTTGATCACCTCTATCTGAGTGAGCTATGAGCAGCTTCCCCAGTCCACAGAGGAAGAAAATGTAGCCAGTTCTGATTAGACCTATTAGGCTCCGGTCAAATAAAAGGGGGAGAGGACCTCCCTTATCAGTGGACATGGAGATGGACATGGGAGGAGATGAGGGAGGAAAGGGTGGGAGGGAATGAGGGAGGAGGCTACAGCTGGGATACAAAGTGGATAAATGGTAATTAATACAAAAATATAATTAAAATAAATAAATTTTCTTTGAGACTATCACAGATGTATACAACATATTTGATCATATCAAACCACTATTTTTTTTTCCTGAGATTCCTTCAAGACTTCCTGCCAGCTCCTCTAACACCTCTGTGTCCCACTGAGTAGCCCACTTTTGTAGACCACTGAGACCTTTCAGAGATTTTCTTATGTTCATGGGTATACAGGAGTCACTTACTGGAGTCTGAGCAATCTAACAAAAGTCAATGCCCTGAAAAGATCACAGTTCCTTTGTCCTACCAACTATCAACTGCCAAAACTTCTTAATGTATAGGCAGGAGCCATTGTGAGTCTCTTCTTTATCCCTGAAGTGTTTTTTTACTGGCTTGGTTTTATGCAGATGTTTTGATGTGTCTCCAAATGTCATGACATTGTCTTGTTTAGAAGACCCTATTTCACAAGGGTCTTCCATTTCCTCTGGCTCTTACTGTCTTCCTGCTACTGATCAGCACTGCTTTCTGGCCCCTGTAGAGATGGAGTGTGATGCATATTCTGTTTGGAGCTAAGAATGCCATTCCCTGTATTTGGAATATATGGATGAATCTGTATTAATTGCCATTAACCTCAAAAAAAATTCTCTGATGAGTATTGAGAGCTTCCCCCAATCCTTCGGTATAGATACAAGTATTTTCCAACCCATGAAGAAAAATAAAAGAATGGGACATTTTCACTCTCAAATATGCATCTGAACCTTGAATTTTTATATATGAATGATTAACTTATAGCTAATTTGTAAGTGGAGAGGTTAGAAATAGGCCACCATAGGAATATTTTAAGGGAAGATGAAGGCAGAATAGAAATAGTTTCATGATAGAAAGAGAATAATGGTAGTATTTATGTGAGTATGAAATTGGGATGGAGGGCAGAAAAGGCAGTGAGATACCTAATTGTGAGGTAGCTTCTAAAATCCTTATGGAAATGTATTATTTTAGGTGTGCATATATGTGTGTGTGTGTTTCTCTCTGTGTGTAATGTGTGTGTGTTTGCATGTATATTTGCGGGTTGTGCATATGTTTCTGTGTTGTGTGTTTGTATGTGTTGTGTAAACTTAAAAGTGTATATAGGGTATAATGCTTTCTGCTGACACAGTAGGTTATCAAATAAAAAGCCTAATGCTAGGAGTGGGGTGTTACTATTAAGTTGCTCAGTGAAGAGTCATATAGACACTCAGTATCATATGCAGAAATCAAGTTGGAACTGATCTGGAAATTTTCTTGCTAAGTTCCAGCTTCCATTATTTCTTCAGCTACCATACAAGAAAAAAAGTCACAAGAATGTTGCCCAATTGTGACCCCCGCAAAGTAAAACAACAACTTTCTTGAAAATATATATCCACTTGTCTGACAACTGTTTGAATTTTACAGATGTAACCAACTGCTTTCAGAATCAATGTAAAGCACATAGGAATAAGGTATAATAGTTCTTCTCTGGGGAGATCATAGACTTCAGGAGAGAACATACTCCTACATGTGTGTTAAATGGACATAATAGTCAACTATCTTCTAAGTAAAACATTTCTTATTGAATTTTAAGTGGGGACTCAGTTTTTTCAGCTCTGTTGCTCTCATTTTGGACCTCTGGCCCCCTCCAGAACTTCAACTTCTTTCATAAGATTCCCTGCACTCTGACCAAAGTTTGACTATGAGTCTCAGCACCTGCTTCAATACCTCTATCTGTAGAATCTTTCAGAGGCCCTCTGTGGTAGGTTCCTCTCCTGTTTCCTCTCTTCTCCTGCTTCCAATGAGCAGCCTTCTGAATGAGGAATGAGTATCTTCCCTAGGGGCTTCCTTGCTCTTTAACTTCTTAAGGTCTATAGATTTTAGTATGTTTATCCTATATTATATGTCTAATTTATACTTAAAAGTGAGTATATGCCATATGAGTCTTTCTGCTTCTGTGTTATCTCCCTCAAGATGATTTTTTTCTAGTCCGTACCATTTGCCTGCAAATTTCTTGATTTCCTTGTTTTTAATAGCTGAGTAGTTTTCCATTGTGTTAATGTACCACAATTTCTGTATCCATTCCTTTGTTGAGGGGCATATAGGTGGTTTCCAAGAATTTTAAGTGGGAAATTGGTACAACTTTAAAATTTAATGCAAGCTACAGTGATCACACTGAATGTATATTTTGCATGCTTTGTATTTCTATTAATTTATGGAAAATGGAATGGTTTCAGGACTACTGAATGCCAAACGGTGAGTCAACAATACTAAGAAATTGCCCATAAGAATTACTGTAATAGATTTAGTATTACATAACCTTCAGGACAGCACTGAGAATAGCTGTAGATGCATTTGTAAAAATTAAGTTTGTTTTTTTTTATAGTCAGGATTCACGAATCCAGAGAAACTTGTGTTATCTGAAGAAAAATGAGGAGACTGAAATCATGCCTTTACTTAGTGGCAGTGATGATTATTAAAATGATGGTGGTGGTGATAAGCATGTGTTCAATAATGATTGATGAGTATATGCCATCTAATATTGATCTGAGAATTTATTTATCCCTAGTCACTATTCTTGTATTTACAACTCATTATAATAAGCTATACATGAACTAATATAAATGCTTGCTTTCTGATTTAGATATAAAAGCTTAAAAATACTTGACAGAACTGACATGCAAATTCTATAGTACCATAGAGCTTATGCACACTCTTGTTAATAACTGCAATATAACTGAGATAGTAAAAACTTTGAATATCTCACTTAAGACATGAGCTAGTCTCAAGCGGTATCAGTCAGATGTATGAGAGTTTTTAAAGTAAAACAGTATTGCTAGTGAAAGGTCCGTTCCCATAAATGAAAACAAAAGAAAACAAAAATAGGAAGTTATAAAGGATAACCTGTTCTACACTTGCTTCTTCAGCCTCAAAGTAGCTTATCATTTCTCAACTCTGTATAAACCCAACACGTTACATAAAAATGGCTTTGTAACAATACTGTTCAACAGCTACACACATGAACTTGGACAGGTGCCCCCTTTGCTTTTGATCCTTGTAGCCAAAGATTGTGGTTTTATAGTGATTTACATTCTTCCTGTAATTTGTCTCAAGATCTTCCTCATATCCTCATATACTTGAGTAGCTCCTGGATTCTACAACCGGACTGCAATTTCCAATAATTTATTCTTTTAGGTATTTTTCTTGACTAAGATTCCCCATCCAATTTACAAATTATTTTGGCTTGCCTGAGTCACTGATTCACCCATTTTATAATGTTAAGGGGAAAAAAAAGCAGCAGTGGCTTAAAGCCATATGAAAATGTGCATTGATATAAGCTGACTGAAGGACTCAGACCAGATTAAAATAAAAGTTTATTTGGTGGATATCTACTATTTATATTGCTATGCTGACTTGCATTTACTTAATCTTCAATTTGGCTTAGTGTAAGAATTTGATATATAGAGAATGTGGTTTTCTGAGATTAAATGAGTTCTCTAAATCCCCCAAACTTAATTAGATATTTCAAATGTCCCAAAGAATAAACTCAATAATTAAGGACAACCATTTTATCCTGATTTCTTCCAACCACATGCATGTTCTTTCTCTTTATAGAATCTATGTTGTTTCTGATATGGATTCAATGTTTGTAATCCTCCCAATTTTCTATGGCAAAACTCTGACTTAATGCAATTGTGTCTATAAAAGGCCTCTCTGATGCCTCTGGTTTTAAGGGATGTTCTACTCTTGAGCTTAGTATAATGGGGTTAATGTCCTTCACATAAGAAATCTTACATTTTCTTTATGGTAGGATGCCAAGAAAAAGTAATGAGGGAACATGAGATGGCTTTTTTGATAAGCCAGAAAAGGAGGAGACATCATAAATACAATGTTCTGCTACCTTGTTTTCAGACCAGAGGGGAGACCAGCCTGTGGTGCTCACAGCCTCTAGCACAGAGCACAAAGCCAGGCACACAGATCCCACAACAGAGTTCAACTGAGGCAACAACACACACTGTCAAACCACTAGAACTCCCTGATCTTCTTGAAGAATACTCCTGACACAAGAGATTGACAGTTCCAGTCTGAAGTTCAGCCTTGAAGCACAAACAGCTCCTTGATTATATATAAGCAAATAAGAAGGAAAAGAATCTTTGCTATAAATCAACATTAATAAATATTAAGCAGTTGGAATAGTTTTAGAAATTTATATGAATAATCATCTTTAAGAATACTCATTTGGAGAGATTAAATTATTGAAAAATCTCTTAAGGAGGTCATTAAATTCTTAACCTACTCTAGAGAGGAAGGTGAGATAAGATTATATAAACAGTATTGATTTGAGAATTCCAGGCCATAAATGTCAGTACTGTACTGTGCATTACAAGACCTCTGACTCTGCCCACTGTTATACTATAATTATCTTACCTATATTACTGGGGAGACAAGTTTAATTGCAAGGCTAGAAGTATGCCTGTGAGTAAATAAACAATCACTTATTTATGGGTGTATTTAATGTGATATTGATCCCACACCTCAATGTGGACCAGGTGTCAAATCTGAATATTAAGCAGGAGGGATGAATGGTCCTCAAGAATAAAGCTTATTAAAGGCTTTGCATTTTCTTGCTTTAGAAAAAAAAGCATTCCTACAAAGTTTGAAGAACAACAATTTAAATTAAGCCATGTTAATGGGTTCTAAGAATGGAATTCCTCATGTCATCTTTGATTGTAAGCTCTCTGGGAGCATCTACCTCTGGAGAATTTAAGTTCCATTAGCTGTCTGATTCATTTAACCTCCAATTTTCAGAAACCAAACAGAAATGCCCGTCACTGGAGGCTTGAATGTTTGAAGAAGAAACCATTTGGTCTTAAAGTTTGTTGAATATGTTTTATCATCTTCTCAGTCTGTGTAAGTAAATAATACCTAAGTATTCACTTTGGGCACTGGAGGAGCTTTAAAAATATGTTTCTGGAACTCATTTAAAAAATACACACACACACACACATATATATATATATATATTCTATGGAACTGCAATTGACTTCATTCAGGTCATGCCTTCCATTTCTACTTTATGTTTTGTCTTATGTTTATATATGCCTTCTTTTTCTTGAATACATATACATTCTAAGCACAAGATTAATGAATGCTCTTTTATTTTAGTTGCATAGTAAAACCTAATAGAGACATGGGGGTGTTAATGTAAAGATTAAAAGTTGCATAGACATGTTTAGAAATTTTATCTACTCTATTTTTCTGTTTATTCTAATCTCCCATCTTCCTCCCAAATCTTCTCTTCATTTGCATATGATAATTGCATGTTTTATTCAATCTCCAAAAACAATTTAACTGTGGAATTAAAGAAAATAGAGATGCTGAATATATATCAGCAAGTCAAATACACATTTACTCTTTTTTTTTTTTCTTTATGTGTAGCTCTAAGTCCAGAAACCATCAGAATTCTTTCTCGGCTGTGTATGTTTATACCTTAAAAAAAAAAATCCGCATCTTTCCTTTTGTTTTTTGGCTTTCTGCTTTAAGAAGCATGAAAAGAAAGTTTAAATGGTAAACATTATTTACAACATTATCCCTATATAAACAGCTAATGGGGTTGGTACCAAAATTCCTATGATTATTTTTAGTTGACTGATTTTCACTAAAATTATAGTTTCAAATGTGTTAAACATCTATTAATCCTGAACATTAGTGACTTTATTATATAAAATCAAATCTGCTAGTTCTTGCTAAACACTTATTTATAAATGGAATAATCAGAGATATTAAGTGATTGATTTAAGGATTAAAAACCAAAAAAAAAAAATGCAGGCTCGGATATTCAAATTGAAAGAACTCATTGTTCTTATTTGCTTTCTCCTTGCCTGGAGCTAAACATGTTTCCTTACAGTTCTTTCTGTTAAAGCAGACTTGTGACGACAAGAATAAACTGAAAATTGCTGCGCTCTTCAGATTTTAGTTGTCTTCTGAATTCTAAAGTAAACTTGTCTGTAATGTATCTGGCAGGGATGCCCGAAGAAGCCAAAGTCTGTTGATGGGGTTGGAACTTCAGCTCTTCTTTGCAGTGGTTCCATCTATTCATTTGTCTCTTCACCAAGACTGGAGCTGGCATGTTGGTGAGCCATCCTTCATCAGTCCTCTGGTCATCTGTCAGAGTCTCTGTCTAGCAACCTCCCTTTATGATGCATCCAATGGGTCTCCATGTATCTTTGCTCTACTCCAGGATGCCTTCCTTGTCCAGTTCCATTTTTCAATTTGTTTGCATCTGAAAGATTTAGTAACTTCTATAAGAAAAGCAGATGAAGCAATTTATAATCTATCAGATCAAGCTTGTTGTAATTAATATTGTAGTGGGGTGTTCATTTTTCTGTGTTCATCCCATTGCTAAATTGTGCTTACAAAATTTTGAACAAGGACATGATACTAATATCAGTTGTCACTCACTTAAGTGCACAGAGTGTATGATATATTCTTTCATCATAAACAGATATCTACAATTTCACAACCATGTTAATTTCAAACAAATGTTTTCTGCCACTAATGTACCATTTGTAACTGAACTTTCATATTTATTTCACAGAGAGTTATTTCACTGCCTTATATATCATAACTTCTGTTACCAATGTTTGAACACTGAACACTGATGTAAAGAGATGCCGAAGTAAATACATTTTAACTGAGAGATAGCATGCTTTTACATTGGTAAACATGAGCAATTGACCCACCTGGGTTTGAAAGGCTGCTTCAACCGTGACTTTTCATATAATCATGGAAAAGATACTTAACTTTTTAAAATGTAATTTACTTATTTTTACATTAATCACAGGTTATATATTTTGTATCCCAGCAGTAGCCCCCTCCCTCATTCCCTCCCACTCTCCCCATCACTCCCTTGTCTCCTCTCTGCCCCCCTCCAAGCCCACTGATAGGGGAGGACTTCCTCCCCTTCCATCTGACCCTAGCTTATCTTGTCTCTTCAGGGCTTGCTGCAATGTCCTCTTCTGGGATCTAGCTAGGCTGCTCCTCCCTCTGGGGTGTGTGGGGGGGGGCGGGGTCGAAGAACCAGCCATTGAGTTCATGTCAGAAATAGTCCCTGTTCCCCTTACTAGGGTACCCAGTTGGATATTGAGCTACAATGGGCCACATCTGAACAGGGATTCTAGGTTATATTCCTTACATGGTCCTTGGTTGGAGAAACAGTCTCATAAAAGCCCCCTGTGCCCTGATCGATTTTTAAACAAGCAACGGGACAGGAGCCTACTACAGAGGGCCTCTGAAAGACTCTAACTAGCAATGTATCATGGCAAATATTAAGACTCACAACCAAGCCTTCGGCAGAGTGCAGGGAATCATATGAAAGAAGAGGGAGTTAGTAAGACTTGGCGAGGACAAGATACTTACTTTTTAAAAACCCAGTTCCATCAAATATAAAAAGCAATCTGTTTCAAACTAAAAATGTGACAACACAAGTTCATTGACTGATACATTTTTTGATAGCATGTATAAGATATAAAAAGAGATTTCATTATGAAACATCTTATTATGTGAAAGCAATGTCTTTATAATGGGCATATATTTTATTACTTCTTATTTTCTTCTGACTACATTCTGACCTTCTTCTGTTTCCATTATATATATATATATATATATATATATATATACACATATATATATATACACACATTATATATACATACACACACACACACACACATATATATATATATATACATTCTCTGGCAGCATAAAATGATCATTGAAATCTCCAATAAAAGAAAGAGCAACAACTACAGTTTTATTGAAGGATGTTACAAGATACTAATGTGTCACATATTTTTCATAATGGGTATATAATTTAAACGTATTTTTGATGTGAAGAAGTCTGAATTTTCCTTAACACTAGACAAGAGTGATAAAAAACAAGAATTTTATAGTTAAAACTGTCAACTCACAAGAGAATGGCTGATAATATTTTAAACCACAAACCTGACTTATAAGTCAACAAAACTAACTTTAGTTACATAATTCCTACAGAAGAGATCATATCAAAGCAATGGCAATGACAATGGATTCTTCTGCAAAAAACCTATTCAAAAGTTTAAACATACCAAAAAGTGGTTCAAACTATAGAAAAATCAGATGGCACTAGTAATTAAATGACCTTAAATACTTATGACAATAAATATTGTGACAGAATCCAGATTATGTATATAAGTCTGTGCCAGATCAAAATGTCTCATATTTTAGTTGTAAATATGATAATACACTTTTTTTACACCTGAGCTTTACATGAATTATAAAAAGAGGTTAAGTCACATCTCATAAGGTAGATACACATGGCAATACATGTTGGAGGTAGAGTTGCATGCAATAAAATATTTATTGTTTTGTGTGATATCTGAGAATTCATTAATATTACACTTTTAAGAAAATTACCAATTTTTAAAATTACTACTATTTTACTATACTAAGGACATTTACTAACAGACTGCTTTACATGATAGTAATGATCTATAATAGATATTATTTGTTGAACAATATTTTGATTAAATTGCAGTAGGTAAATTGAATATTTCTTGACAGTAGCATAGAATGTCAAGGATATAAACATTATTTTATACATTGTTTCTGAGAAACAATATTCTGAATAGTAGAGAACTAAGCTATAAATGGATATTAAATGTGAAAATTAACTTTGTTTCACAAGGATTAATTACCTATGCAGACTACATAAATCACTTAAGCTTTCTTATGAAAAGCATGTGTTTTGAAAAAATCCATGATTATCTTCTGTGAATAATAAGTAGACCAAATTTTAATCAAATTGCTTACTACCTACGTGAGTGTAAACAGCATTCATCGTTACTGTCAACTTTGATTCAGTTCAAGGTCAAGTTGTAGCCTTGCATATGCTTTGGCCATATGTCACCTTAGTACCGTGCCATCAGGTGAAATTTGTAGTATAACATACTCAGATTCTTAAAACTATCACAGGAGATGACATATTACCAAAAAAACAAAAACAAAAACAAAAAACAAAGAACAAAAACAAACAAACAAACCCAAAAACTTTTGCTCTGCTTGCTCTCTTAGTCCCTAAGGGGAAGAAAATTTCATATTTCATCTAATACTATTTGTTTTCCAACCATGATGATGGAGAAGAGATTTTGTTTGTTTGTTTGTTTCTTTGTTTATAAAGAATCTTCAACCGACAGAAAAATAGTGAGCATTTCCCAATAGGAAAAATATTGTTAAAGACAAGTAAAGTACAAACGGAGACTGTGTATTTCTTGTTATTACTCATCCATCCTGAAAAATTCTCCTCTTCCCTCTCAGAGACCATCTAACAGAGATTAGATGCTCTGATAATATGAGGTAATTAAGATTGTCCATTTATCTTATGGAGAACTTGGACACCCTATGGATCAAGGTTATAATGATATGATTCAATGAAATTTTATAGCATATTTAATCTGTTATGTTCATTAATATGAATTAATTTATTTTGTTTTTAAACACAATTAAATCTCAATTATTTTTGCAACAACTTAAGGTTAACTATGTCAGATCTCTAGGAAATAAACTCAACACTAGAACATTTCAGGACACTTTTTTTTTGCATATTCAACTTGCCAAATGAGTGTGTAACACTCTTACTCAATGTTTTGTGTGCATACATCACAGAAAAAGTGATGATCTTGGAAGAAAAACATATCTTTGACTTTTTAATTAAAAAATGTACATCAATGGCTTTAAGCTAAATAGTAAACATACATTCAATACATTAGTATTTTTAATTATGAAGTCTTGGTGTTTTATTGCATCATTTTTTCAATTAAAATAAATTTCTATAGGTGTTTTTTTTTTTTTTGGAATGGCTCCATGCACCACGGTAGGTACGCTTTTAGAGCTGCACACTGAAACATGCTCTAAGTCCATATTTCATTTCTATTGAATATAATATGCAGGGAACACATAATTTCTTTTACTGGAACTAGTTCTAAAACAACAGTCTATGGGCCATTTTATATGTCTATAATAGAGATATTAGATTCGTTCTATTAATAGTATGATATAAAACAAATTTTAATTCATGATAACACAAAAGAAATATTCACAATGCAGGAAAATTCAGGAATTAAAAAAAAATCATTGAATAGTCTATTAAGTCTGTTAGGTGTAACTCGTGAATGAACATGGTTTGTCTTTCACCCGTAATGATCCTCTGCCTTCAAGTCCAATATTTTAATCAGACCTATTTCATTTAGAGTTACAGTTGACATGCTAATTTTTCTATTAATCTATTTTTCTCACCACACAAAACAATAATTAAACCAATTCAAACCTCAATTCTCTTTAGATGTTTTAAGCACCTTACTTGTAATTATTGGTGCCTCAAGAAAAACTATTAAACTGCACTATTTTCAACTTCAAGTCAAGTAGGCCCAATAATAATCACTTTAAGGAATTAACCAATCTTATTAGCCTCTATTTACACTTGTATTCATACTTTCCTCACAATAATATTGCTCATATGCTCAAGATCTATTATTCATAATTTTAATAATGAAAAATAATATTGAAAAAATAGGTCATACTATAAAAACAATAAAATGAGGGACACTTATAAGTACATCATTTTTAACAAGATTTTTCTCAAGATTCTTGTCTTCTACCCCCAAGCATGTCATGTATAAATGCCTGAATCTTCCTAATCACATTAATTGCTAACCCTCTGCACTTGTTAGGTTCCTTTTGCTATCATAAAAATCATGGGCCAAAAAAAAAAAAAAAAACAGACAGAAAGGATTCATTGAGATTGTAAGTTGTGGTAATCACTACAGAGTCAAGAAGAGAACTCAAGGCAGAAACCTGGAGGCATGAGCTTGATGACCAATCATGGAGGTATGTTGCTTACTTGTTTGTTCCTTATGCATTTCTCAGCTTTCTCTCTTACACAACACAAAATCTCATTGATTGCTGCACTTCCCCACATCAGTAGCTGAGTAGTATTCCATTATATAAATGTACAACAATTTCTTTATCTGTTCCTCCGTTGAGGGACATCCAGGTTGTTTCCAGATTCTGGTTATTAGGAATAAAGCTGCTATGAACATAGCTGAGCAAGTGTCCTTGTGGTACAGTGAAGCATTTTTGTAGGTCGTATCCTACAAAATGCCGGGTCTAGAGGTACTCAGAAGGCGAAATAAAATAGGCATTGGAGGTGGATGGAGGGAGAAAAAAATGTTATGAGAGGATATGGCGAGGGGAGTAGGGAAAGGGATTAGACATAGAAAGAGCCAGTGATAGAGGTTCCCTTGAGAGATGGAAATTAGAAGTGGGAGGCTGTCAGGGATGACCATACCAGGGGACATGCCAAAAGGTATCAGGTTGATTTTGAATGGCCCCATCCTTATGCTAGTAGCAACAGATAGCCAATGGTTGCTGAGGGAAGGAGAACTGATTTTCTCCAGGGATGAGCACCCTTACAAGTCATGTCTAGACACATGTGCAGATGAGCACTACCAAATAGAACCAGTACATTTTCGTTTTGTGAATAATATATGTGTATAGTGGTAATCACAGAGAAGAAGTCGTGTATCTAAAAGAAAGTAGAAAATAGAGAAGGTAGATGGGGAAGAGGGAAGAGTGGAAAAGATATAAATACTCTATACTTATGTATGAAAGTTCCCCCAAAAAACATCCTTTCAGAAAAACAACATTTTCTGTGCTACTCCCAATTTTGGCACAGCTTTATTTGAGTGAATCTGAAGAAGGTTGTCCACTGATAAAGATTCTTCACCTAATCTTACCTGTTATTGTTATAGATTATTATAGCTCTAGTAATTATTAACATTTTGTCTTCATGAAGCATGATCAAATAACCTATCAGGAAGAAACTCATATACATCTAAAATCACATTTTACCTTTTGGCACAATCAAAGCTATGTTGTTTATGTGTTTCACTGTACCTTCTCTAGTACTTCGCTGATATTCTAGGAGACAGAAGTAATTATACACCCATAACAACCTTATTTTACCACCCGATTTTAAAATCACAATGATATTTGTTCTTTCTGTAGGTAATTCTATACTCAATCTCAAATAAATAATGGATATTTTTTATCTCTGTAACTTCCAGTTTCAGTCAATGTTATCCGTTTCCTTGACAGCATAAAGGAGAATAAAAAACAAACAAACAACAACAAAAAAATCCACAAAAATACCCAACTCATGTTCTGCCAACTAATCAATCCTTATACTGAATGAAAGTTCCAGATCTTTTTAATTCCAATGACTGAGATGCCAACCTGTTAAAAAAAAAAAGAAGAAGTACTATCATTATTGGTCAAAAAGTGTATTCTGCTTTCAAGTAATCTTATTCATAATAATTCTCACATAACAAGCTCTCAAGCTTTAACAAATACCTTATTGATGTCTTGTTAGATGTTATTTTTATATAATAATTATTTATAATATATGATATTAATTTATATTTATCACTAGACTATCTTCAACATGAATATTCACATGTGTTAGCTATATTATGGATGGCTAAAAGTGTCATATTTGGCTTATTTTGCAAGGCATGGCTATGGTCAACTACAAATTTTGAATAAATATTTTCCATTCATGCTTGTATGAAGTCCTGTGAAGAAAAAGAAAAGAAATAGCTCATAGAGAAGTATGAAGTAGTAGGAAATTTCTTTCTAAAGATATTACATTATATTTTGGACTATCTGGTCATCATGTTGACAGAGGAGAGATGCTCAGTTTATCACCTAAAGCAGAACACATTTGTCATTCAGGAAAAGGCTAAGAAATAAAAAATGCGGTTTATTGAAATCAAGTATTGTGTCCTTGACTGCATGTCACAAGAGTAGTAAAGTATATTCTTTTTGGATGTATTTTTGTAGGAAGGTAGCCTACAAAAATATGTGAAATATGTAAACACAGAAGTGAGATAGGAGGCACATGAAAATCGATACTTCTCAAAAATATGCCTGATGAAAGCTATTTGCTTTATGTTTAGTATTAATTTGGCACATAGTACAAAGATCTTCCTAAAGCATGAGCAGTATACTTAAAATAATATTTATAGCACTTACTGTAAAATACTTTTCAAAATGGAAATTACTCATTCATTTGGGAGACAAAGCATAGATTTAGAGGATTTGTTTTTCCATTCTATCTCTGTCGTCACCTATTAAAAAACATTACTGACAAACTCCATTGTAACTTAAGTCAGTCTCATCTAAAATGCTTTTTCGTTCTTTACTACATTAGAATTTTTCATGTGATATAGACTGGAAAACAAACTTTAAATGATTTTTGTCTGTGTGATATGAGCATGTGTATGCAGATGTATGTATCCAATCCTAAGATGTGCAGGGCCAAAAAGGGCCTACCAGGTTTCCATTAATATCACTCTTAACCTCATTTCTTTCTGACTAAGTCTATCTGTATTTGCTGCCTACTATTTGTGTAGGTCAAATATCCATACCCCAGGACTGTGATTTCAGGCCTAGAATGCTACACTCAGCTTTTTCACCTGAGTTGGTGTTGAACTCATAACCTTGTGTTGTCATAGTAGTTTTTCTTTTTCTTTTCTTTTCTTTTTTTTTTTGAGCTGTGTGTATTTAGAATTATTTTTAGAACAATAGAAAATTATGTTACACCAACTGTAGTCTTCCCCATGAAAACATGAGTAATGCTGTTTTATAAATTTTTATGTGTATGGATGTGTTTTTTCCCATTTATTTATTTCATTCACTTTACATCCTTGTAGTCTCTTCCCTCCTCCCATCCCAGTCCATCTCTCTCTCCACTCCCATCCCCTTTCCCATCCACCCCAGCTCATTAAGTTGCATCAGGACTGAATGTGTCCTCTTCCCCTGTGGCCTCTCAAGGAAGTCCTGGCAGGGGAAGTGATCAAAAAGCTAACAAGTGAGTACATGTCCAATGCAGTCCCCACATCCCTTACTAGAGTACCCACTTTCAGCCTAAGTTCTCCATCTGCAACATCTTTGTAGGGGTCCTAGGTCCAGTTCATGTGTTGTCTTTGGTTGATGTTTCAGTCTAGAAAAACCCCTCTGAGTCCTGGTTAGTTGGCTCTATTGTTCCTCTTGTGTAGCTCCTGTTACTTCTGGATCCTCTTCTTCTTCTTCTTCTTCTTCTTCTTCTTCTTCTTCTTCTTCTTCTTCTTCTTCTTCTTCTTCTTTCCTCTTGCTATCCCCCAAGACTCCTTATGTATTGACCAATGTGTGCCTATGAGTCTCAGCATCTGTTTTGAGACACTGCTGGGTAGAGCCTCTCAGAGGAAAACTCTGAACACCAACCCACCAACAAAGACTTCTACCCCAAATTTACCCTGAGAAGGAGATGTGCAGGAATAAAGACAGAGTATATTGAGCAGAGACTGAGACAAATGTTCAACCAGTGCCTGGCCCAACCAAAGACTTACCCCATCTGGGGTTGAAAATGCCAACCCCAGATATTATGAAAGATACTCTGCTAATTTACAACTTGTCTTTCAAATATGTTGACTAGAAGTAGTTGAAAAGTAAATATAGCATATCATATTTTCTGTAACAAAAGTACACAGGGCAAAATCTATGTCTTTCATGATGTCACATATTCCTGAATGTCCTTTCTGTCCCTTTCCTTTATTACTCTTCTGTCTGTTCTTCTTCTTCTTCTCCCTCTGTTTATTCTTTATATTTTTAGTTACTACGAAAATAGTTTGGTATGTTTATTTACTATGATTATAAATTCAAACAATTCAATGGCTACTGTAAATCTACATGATTGTAACTGTAATAGCTTATTTAATACTGAGTTTTCTAATTAGATCCACTTCTATGTTTATTATTCATGGAGTCAACAAATTATTTTACTTTTTAATGGATTTGGGTTAATGACAAAATAATGGGGCTACCAAATAAGCATATAACCTTTTCTTATATAAAAAAAAAGATCCTGTACCTCATGACACAGTCTAGGAGCTTTGTTTTAGAAAATTTAGAAATTAAAATTAAAAATGATCTGGGAATGAAGTAATCATGTCTCTACACACTGGACTGAGCACAATGGACTGCCAAAGCCCATGCTAACGTCAACATTCTCTGTGTGTTCTAAATGGTGATTTAGTTTCAGCAAATCACCAACTCATCATGTTATATTATGTTGATTTATGACCTAACTCATGAATATTTCAATGCTCTTTATATTTAATTAGTAACTTTTAGATTTTATAGTAGTATAAATAATATAATGGGGAGTATATTACTTGTTTAATGTTTGTGTATATTTAATTAACTTTGTGACTAATAATTTGTTAAAACTGAAGTACAGCTAAATATTTTTTTTCTCTTAATGGCTGTACTATTTCAACAGAACAGAGAGTAGCAGATGCCTTGAGCAAATGAGGTTGTTTACAAAGTGAGGTATTTCTATTGATTTGAAGTCTTTGTTTAAAATCTGACGGTACCACAATTAATAGAATAAAAATTAGCATTTCTGCTCATAACTGTGACTATTGAATGGGAATTAGACCTATTACATTAACAGCAGATAAAAGAGTAAGTATGCATTCACTGATACTTTAAAATAAGTTTTTATTTTTTCTGAGGTGTAGAAGATGGGGTATGATGTCTGATTAGAAGGGTTTCATAACTAACTACCCCTGTAAATTTTTACTAATGTTGAATTTTTGGCATTGCAAGCCAGCTGACATCATATGTTACCTCATTCAAGATATTTATGCTAGTCAGATGAATGAATGAATCAGATAGACAAAAATACGGAATAATTTTAATTTATGGATTTATCAGTTCTGTTTCTTCTTGTTCTTTTTGTTTTTCTGTCCACTGTGGCAGACTGAACCCAATGCTTTGTGTTGTTGAGACAAAAATTCCTATTACTAAGCTACATTCCAAACTCAGACTTTTGTCCCTTTTCATCATAGGACACACCATGATTCTTTGTTAAAGTAAGCTATTCTGTTTGTTTTTTATTATCTCATTATATTTTTGATTCATTGGCATTTTCATACTGAGTGTTTCCTATCAGCACATCCCAATATTTTCAGTATACTGTATGAAATGCCTAAAACCAAAATGAGTGTAATTTTATTATTATATAATTAAATTTCTTGTGATTGAAATATGGAACATACTTCCTTGTATAGTTAGAGAATATGTTATGTTTCAGCTGAACAAATAAAGCAAAACATAGCAAAATAATAACAATAATAATGATAATGATAAAGAATTTTAATCTTCAGATATCTCCCCAAAGGGAGAAAAGGAAAAAGACAAAGACAAAAAGAGAGGAAGTTCAGAAGGCCCTATTTTCATGTAAAATGTGAGAAAATATCCCTAAACTTCATAGCTCCTCAAGAGATGGCCACATTCCCTGAATCGGGACATTACAGTGTGGTGTGAACCAACACAGAGCTCTATGGTAAGCTTAATATTTGATCATGATTTCTTCACTTAGGAGACAGATTATACTAGTGATTATTACCTCAGAACTCACGGTTTATAAAAAGTGACTCAATACACACTGTGAGAGGGTACTGCTGTGTGGATATGGAGCTACAATCTTTGGAAGATCCTCCTACTGCCTGAAGCATCCTGAGTTCTGTCCAATAGTGCCACCTGGAGTCACGGTGGGGAATCGGCAGCCAGAGGACAACAGTGCATTCTCAAACTCAGGAAACAGTGGACTAAAGACCACCCAACCTATGCAAGTTGGTTTGCCACAGTGCATAGAAATCTCAGAAAAAAAGACTCCAGTCAGGAAACATAGAAACTCCGAATTTCCTAAGTTAAATCATCCCCCTATATCTGAAAGATGATTAAAATAGGAATTATCATTCCATGATACCAGCATGAGAAAAGACTATAGAAGATGGATTTGTTTATGAAATTATAGGTGAATACACCAATGAAGACACAACTAAATACATTGTTTTTGCTCCCCATGGCTTTTAGTCAGAAAGAGGATTGTGCTAATTAAGCATAATCTTGCTACAAACACAATTTCAGACTTGTGATGAGTGTTGCAAATGGAGTATAATAAATCCTGCATTGTACCTATGTTAACAATGTAAAGGATTCCTGAAACTCATTTATCATACATATTTACACACACACACACACACACACACATATATATATGTGGGTAAGCAGTTGACAATTATAAATTCAGACACTGCAAATGATTTGTTTCTCATAATGATCAAATACAGTATGTAAATGCTCCCTTCACCAAGCATATTTCTTTTCTATACCTCAAGCAAAGGTTTATGTTATTTGAAGTGTTTCAGCATTATTTGTATTTCTCTGTACATTGTACTCACTCTTCTGAACTCATTATGCTAATCCTGTATCCTAATCGAAGCTACGGGTAAGACCAAACATTCTTTTCACAAGGGTCCTTTCAATAAGAATAATCATGAAATGTTAATAGACTCTAATTATTGTTAAACCTACCTTTAAACACTTTAATAATTGCATGTTAAAAGTTTAATGCTATAGTGCAGAGACAGCCAGCTATTTTTAGTAAGTTCACTTGGTGATTACTTAATGTAGACACTATACTGAACATATGGATCACCACAGAAATGCTCATTTTCAGCCTAGGTCAGTGAAGAATAAAAATGTGTTATCACCATTTTTCCCTCTCTCATTTATAACTAATGCTCAAAGTTAACTTATTTTCTTTGTTACCCTTGGTATTACACACTCTGTCAAGGGAAACCTTGACACAGCCTTCTAAAGTGACCTCAGACAACTTAAAAACCTTGTGTCTGCTTCCTCGGCATAACATTGTTATAGCCTGTAATATTTCTTTCTCTTCTGGATAAAAAAATCACCCATCCTTTAGTCACACACACACACACACACACACACCATGTATATATATATATACATATACACATATACACACACATATAGATACACACTAAGGACCTTTATTTAGTGTTTGAGTAAAACAAAACTATGTAGATGTTCATTTCCATTTTCACAGCTCTCATATTTTCCTGTTTTTCTTGTAAAAGGCATAAAAGAGGATCATTATAATGGTTGATATATGATACTTGAAGATATATCAATGAAATGTTTCCACAGTAGCTGCCAGAGATTGAATAATTTCCTGTTTAAGTGGCCATTTACCATTAATGAATTCTTATTGTGACAGTATTGTTATTTTTAAAGCCTAAGATGTCAATTGTTCCAGCAGCTTCTTATCACCATAATAACACCCATCACATCTGGCCTGAGCATCTGTAAATGTTAGACACATATTTTTTCTTTGTCATATTAATAGCTTTGGGTAATAAAAATGAGAAATATGATTTTTGTCAGTAAAACTGATAATAAAACCTTATAACTATTGTTAATCTTCCTACTTACGGATTTTGACATAATACATTTGGTTTAAGAACATACATGATGTTTATAATAAGAATAACATCACATATATTTTAGTCTTTGTTCCTTCCTTCCCTCCCTCCTTCCCTAACTCCTCCTCGTCTTTCTTTCTTAAAACTCTATCTCAAACTCTACCCACAGCTTAGCTGATACCTTCTAAGTATCCTAAGACGGCTTCAAACATGAACTAATGCTGTCACAGTTTCCCAAGGACCTGAGATTAATTCTGCGAGCTACCACACATTGCTCTTCTGTGTTTATTTATTTATTTTGACATTTGAATTTGTCTCAATTATCATGTTAGTCTTATTGTTATAAGATTTAAATACATCTCCGTTTTATATATTTTATCATAAAATCATATTATTGTTTGAGTTACATCTTATTAGCAAGAAAATAAAGTAGACATTTGTCCTCAACATTCCTCATAATTTCCTGATATTGTCAGATTACTACAAATATATATGCTACCATATTTATGTGAAAATATATGAAACACAGTAGCAGAGTAGAGCCAAAAAACCTGTCGGTATGAAAAAAAATATAAAGGAATATTTTAATTTGAGAAAAAGAATTACCACGTGTTGTCTAAGCCACAGAAACAAGACATTTGAAGGTATGTGGCACAGGTATATTTTTCCTTTATTAATTTTCCATTTTCTGTTAAATTTTCTTTCTTGTCTTTCTTTATTCCTTTCTCCCTCTGCCCCACTCTTCTACTTTTTTATTCCTTCAATTCCATCCCACTTTTCTAATTACATTTAGATTCATTTGTATTTCAAAAGTCTTCCATGTGATCACAAGCAAGAAAAGATGGCTCTTGCTTGTTACGGTTATGGATTGTGAACACAAGGCATAGTCCCTCAAAAGGAACGTGGAATACTCCTATTAACTTACATTATTACAGCCATGATCCAATGACTATTTACTTTTGTATATATTCTTTTTCTTTTATTTTTTATTTATCACAATTTATTCATGTTGTATCCCAGCTGAAGCCCTCTCCCTCTCTAGCCAGTCTTACCCTCCCTCCCTCTTCTCTCCCTATGTCCCTCCCTTAGTCCACTGACAGGGGAGGTCCTCCTCCCCCTCTATCTGACTCACCCTCGATAATTAGGTCTCATCAGGACTGGCTGCACTGTAGCCTGGTAAGGCAGCACAACCACCACCACCAAAGGGAGGTGATCAAAGAGCCAGAGGCTGTCTCTGATGTAAACTCATATATATATACGTATATGTATATACGTATATAGATATTAATTTTAACATTTTTATTTTATATTAATCACAGGTTATGTACTTTGTATCCCAACCGTAGCCCCCTCCCCTACTCCCTTCCTATCTGACCCTTCCCTCCCTCCTCTCTCCCTGCCCCTTTCCAAGTCCACTGATAGGGGAGGACCTCCTCCCCTTCCGTCTAACTCTAGCTTATCAGGTCTCTTCAGGAATGGCTGAAATGTCCTCTTCTGTGGCCTAGCAAGGCTGCTCCTCCCTTGGGGGGGTGGGGAGGTCGAAGAACCAGACATTGAGTTCATGTCCAAAATAGTCCCTGTTCCCCTTACCGGTGTACCCACTTGGGTATTGAGCTACCATTTGCTACATACAAGCAGGTGTTCTAGGTTATAACCATACTTGGTCCTTGGTTGGAGAGAATATATATTTTTGATATAAAATATTTCCAGGAGGTTCCTGGGAGTCTGTAAGGGTAACCCTAGCTGAGGCTCCTAGCAGCCAGTGGGGAGTTATAGAACCTGAAGTGGCCACCTCCAATAGCAAGGCAAGACTACCAGTGGAGGGAAGGGAACACCAACCTAGCGTTTTGACCCCAAATTTTGTCCTGCCTACAAGAGGTGCAGTAATATAAATGGAGCAGGTTGAGGGAATGAACAATGACTGGCCCAACTTGAGACTCATCTCACAGAAGGTAGCAAACAATTGATGCTATTAATGATACTATGCTATGCTTGCATACAGAAGCCCAACATAACTGTCTTTTGAGAGGCTTCATCCAGAAGCTGATGGAAACAGATTCAGAGACCTACAGCCAAACAATAGGCAGAGCTTGTAGAGTTTTGGAGAAAAGGGAGATGATTAAGGGAGACAGATGTCAAGGACTCCAAATGAAGACCTAAAGAGTAAACTAGCCTAAGCCCATGGGGACTCACAGAGACTGAACCACCAACTGAGGAGCATACATGGGCTGGACCTAGATCCCCCACACATATGTAGCAGATGGGCACTCAGTCTTCATGAAGGCCTCCTAACAATTAGAGTAGGTGCTGTCTCTGGCTCTGGCTCTGGTTCTGGCTTTGTATGCTGTTGCTTTAGTTGGGCTGCCTTGTCTGGTCTCCCTGAGAATGCTTGCACTTAGTCCTGCCGTGACTTGATGTTCCAGGGCAGGAAGAATGGGGTGTGTGAGAGGGTAGAACTGGGAAGAGAGGAGGGAGAGGGCTGAGCTCAATATGTAAAGGAAATGAATGAATGAATGAATGAATGAATGAATGAATGAATGAATGAAAATAAGAAACCTTCCCCAGATTTTCACTTCATAGGATTTAAAACTAAAATTTTGTAGATGTAGGTTAGGAGGTTTGCTGCATTTTGAAAGATCTCAATGGTTTTCATATCATTTTTGTACATTTTTGTCAGAAATATAAGCACTCCGCATTTCAATTCCATTTCAAAGAAATATTTGGTTCTTAACAGTTTTTTTTTTTAATGTGGAATGAGGAACTAGATGTTTAGTTTCAAATCCTGCAATTACTTTGTATTTTGAAGCACTGGAGGGTAATATAATTCTTTCCATAAAACCAATGTCACCTTCTTTCTACAGAAACATTAAAAAGTGTCTATCAGCATATTTGTCCAAGGTACTTCCCTGACCTTGTAATTTACTCTTCAAAATACTTTGCTAATTAACTATTCATTCTGATGATATTTTAAGTCATATTTATAATGGAGCTTTTTCCTTTGTCTATATAAATACATTAGATTTATATATATTATATGTTCTGGTTATATATAACATAACATAACATTATATATATATATATATGTATATATTATGTGACCCAGAATTATCAGATACTGCTGAAAAAAGATATTACCATATTTTTAGAATTAAATATAAATTTAATTTAATTTGTTTTAGTCTGGAAAGAGTCTTACTATCAGCAACTTGTAAAGCAGAATCAAGCAGACTAAAGATCAGGACATTGACATTAAACTCACACAGGGAAATCTAATATTAAATAAATATCAATTGCTCAGCTTCAGAGAAATAAATTAGTATCAAGCAAAATACATTTAGTTATATGTTTTTTGTTCGATTTTCTTTTTATTTTATATTAATCACAGGTTATGTACTTTGTATCCCAGCCGTAGCCCCCTCCCGCATTCCCTCTCTATCCCTCCCTCATCTCCTCCCTGTACCTTTCTAAGTCCACTAATAGGGGAGGACCTCCTCCCCTTCCATCTAACTCTAGCTTATCAGGATTCTTTGTGAATGGCCACAATGTCCTCCTCTGTCGCCTAGCAAGGCTGCTCCTCCCTTGGGGGACAGGGAGTTTGAAGAGCCAGCCATTGAGTTCATGTCCAAAATAGTCCCTGTTCCCCTTACTAGTATACCCACTTGGGAATTGAGCTACCATTTGCTACATACAAGCAGGGGTTCTAGGTTATAACCATACTTGGTCCTTGGTTGGAGAGACAGTCTCATAAAAGACCCCTGTGCCCTGATATATTTGGTTCTTGAGGAGCTCTTGACCTCTCCAGGTCATTTGTTTAGCAACAATGTTTAAGAATACTGTGTAAATTTTGGACAGATATATTGATTTTTTTCTAAAACGAAAGCTTAAACATTCAAGTAAGAAAGTTAAGTTTGCAAGAGGATAAGTATTCATCAAATTGGGGGAAAGTTCCAAAAGCAATGTATAGGAATTTTTGATAATATATTTTAAAGGTGTTTTGTAAAAATGGATCTTATTCTCCACCCCCACAAATTTAGATCTAAAATTACATTCAGGTACAAATGATTCCCACTTAAAATGTAGGGTGTACTTTGAAGATAATGAAGATTTGTGTGTCTGTTAAAATACATAACACAGCAATGAGGCAAAGAGTGAGGAGTACTTTAATTAGAAATGGATTTCATTTCATCTTTGTTCCTGTCTGCTTCTATCTTCTGATGCAAGTTTCTCTTGCTATAAACCATTCAGGGATTAACTGACCTGCATAGCCAGGAAGACTTATCAAGCCCAACAGTTCTGCAGTCCCAGAGACCACACTTCCCTCCAAGCTTTACATCATGCAGCATTGATTCTAACAATGGACATTTGAGGGAGATGCTTTTGCTAGGCCCAATTCATCAAATATATTAGAAAACTTTTTGCACTAAAAACTGTTTGTAGCAATAAATCATTTGATAGAACTGTGAGATGGAAAGGAAAAGCTGACTTAATTGTTTCAGCAGTTAAATCAGTCAAGAAGGAAGTACCAATTAAAGATTTTTGACAGTCAAAATCTCATTTATGAACCATCTGCTAAGCTCACTATGAAGACCATGGAGTATGTTATCAGTCCCATATAAGGATATATCTGAGATTTTCTTACTCATTTCCAGAAACAAATATATACTAATATTGGTTTTAAAATGCCTGCCCAGAATCAAGCTGATTGCATGTAATGTTCCAGGAAGCACAGTGTTTACTTTCATCAGCAGGAACTTGAGTTAAATGTTTTAATGTTAAATTTACCACCAAACATACATAACTCAAAAATTAATTTTACCACTAAAAAGACATAATTCAGGCACTTCCCTTTGATGAACATATTTTTTTCATCCTTAAAGGCATTTCTATTTTTGAATTTGTTGTGAAGATCAAGGTAATCCAACCCTAAAAGCATGTCTGGTGCACAGGATCCTTTAACAGATATTTTGACTTTTTGCTATATTCTAGATTCAATAAAATCATAGGCATTAGTCAGGGATATTTTATTTTTTGTAAAAAGAATGAAGATATGTATTAGGTGTGAAAAAGCATATAAGAATTTACTTCACTGAGTACTTTATATACTCATACAACATAGTGAAAAATAAAATGGTTTTATCTCTTTTATAGTATAAAAATTCTCATTGGAATGTTGGTACTCTGGCATAGGAGAGGATGACTTTATTGCTTAATTTAAATACCTTAAAGATAAGAAACAAATTATAGATCCTGTAAACATAGTGGATAAAGGTTAATCCTCAACCCACCACCAAAAATTAAAATAAAATGGAGTAGAACATTGGAAGTAAGAGCATTAAAGATGTATATACATTTTTATATATGCTTCCTTAAATATTATATATTATGCATTATTCTATTATATATATAATATTAAGAAAAGAGATTACTTTGTTTCCAATCAGTCCATACAAAGAAACTTACCCAAATTGATGTGTTTGATTGTTTAATATTAACAGGTTATTCCAATTTCAGGTTCAGATTTAATAGAAACATATGTAACATAGCATATTAAAACTGTCAGAAAAGGGAGGATATGGTAAATATTACAAATACTTACATATAAGGAAAAATCCCATCCTCAGTTTAATAAACATTATCAAATATGTGTTGAATGCTTTCTTTAATAAAAGGACAAGTGAGATATTTAAATAATTTGGGGAAAATAACTGATGTTGGAAGACTGAAATATAACTTACAAAGAAACACTTATTAAAACAGTATTCAATATATCATAAAAGTTTTGCTGGCTTAGTCCTTCAAAAAGAAGGGGACAGACACGTTGCTCAGCTGCAAGTTGTCTGTGACGCAACTGCAGTGAATCTGGTCAATGTTAAGACAAAAGGCATCAACAAGGCCAAGAGAATCCTGCCAAGGGAGGATTCTGATGAATGTTAGTATCCAACACACTCGTAAGAGGAGAGAAAGACAGGTGTAAGATGTTACTAGGATTTAGAATGGAGATTCTCAACCTGTGGGTCATGACACCCAAGGGTTGAATGACCCTTACACATGGCTCACATATCAGATATCCTACCTACCAGAGATTAACAATATGACTTATAACAGTAGAAAATGACTGCAAGTTACACTTAAAAAAAAAAAAAGAATGCATCAAGAATGATGGAAGGGAGAACAAAGTTGTGTGTGAAGGAAAACTTCTTGGAAAGTATCCACTAGGAGACTCCAAGATGGCAGCGCTGGGAGGACACTGTGTCTAAGGAGTAGGACAGCAGGGTCTGCGCAGCAATCAGGTGACTGAAATCTGGGACCTAAAACACACCGTTTGTGATTTCCAGGTGAGCAGAATTCCTATGGTGAGGAAATCAAGTGGGAAAGTCCTAGGGACACCCAGTTAATCCCTGGAAAAATTCCTGGTGACCAGCTGCGCAACAACTCACACTATCAAACCACTGGAACTCACTGAACTTCTTGAAGAATACTCCAGACACCAGAGACTGACAGCTCCAGGCTGAAGTTCAGCTTCAAGGAACAATCAGTTCCTTGAATATATATAAACAAATGCCGAGAGAAAAACAAAAAATCAGGACACCATGGCTCCACAAGAAACACCCAAAAGCAATGGAGATTTTAATTCAGCGGAGAGACAGGAAAATAATATTAGAGCTATGCTTATGCGGTTACAAGAGGAACAAAAACAGGAAATGAACAAGGCCCTCAAAGAAATACAGAAGAATTTAACTGCCCATGTAGAGGGAAAAAAAAAAGACATACAGAGAGGGAAAAAAAATAGAAGCCACATTCAATCAGATGAAGGAAATGGTACAAAGCATAAAAACAGAATTAGAATCTATAAACAAAACACAAACAGAAAAACCTGGAACTGGATAACTTAGAGAAAAGATCAGGAACCACAAATGTAAGCATCACCAGTAGAATACAAGAGATGGAAGAGAGATTCTCAAAAGCTGAAGATACACTTGCTGAAATGGATTCCTGACTCAAAGAAAAAATAAAATCAGAAAAGTCCCAAACACAAAACATCTAAGAAATCAAGGATGCCATGAAAAGAAGAAACCTAAGAATAATAGGAATAGATGAAAAAGCAGAGTCCAGACTCCAAGGACCAGAAAATATTTTTAAATAAATCAGAGAAGAAAATTTTCCCAACTTAAAGAAAGAAATGTCCATAAACATACAAGAAGCCTACAGAACACCAAATACACTAGACCAGAAAAGAAATACCTCTTGTCACATCAGAGTAAAAACACTGAATATAAAAAACAAAGAAAAAATATTAAAGGCAGCAAGGGAAAAGGGTCAAGTAACATGATGGTAGACCAATCAGAATCACACCAGACTTCTCATCAGAAGCTATGAAAGCCAGAAGGGCCTGGGTAGAGGTCATGCAATCCTCAAGGGATCACACATGCCAACCAAGCCTATTATACCCAGCAGAGATTTCAATCAACATAGATGGAGAAAACAAAATATTCCATGACAAAACAAAATTCATGCAATATCTACACAGCAACCCAGCCCTACAAAATATTCTAGAAGGAAAACCTCCAATTCAATGAAAAAAACTACACCAAAGAAAATATAGGATACAGGTAACTTCCCAACAACAACAACAACAAAAAGCAATGAATCATAGTAAGACCACCAACTCGACAATAAAAGGAAGTAACAGTCATTGATTACTATTATCTATCAATATCAATGGACTCAACTCTGCAATAAAAAGACAAAGATTAACAAAATGGTTGCAGAAACAGGATCCAACATTTTGCTGCATTCAAGAAACACACCTATGCAACAAAGATAAACACTACCTCAGAGTAAAGGGCTGAAAAATGTGTTTCAAGCAAAAGACCACAGAAAATAAGCTAGGGTAGTGATCCTAGTATCTAATAAAATAGACTTTCAACCAAAACTAATCAAGAAAGATGAGGAGGGAAAGTTCCTTCTCATCAAAGGAAAATTCCAACAGGAGGACATCACAATTTTGAACATCTATGCCCCAAATACAAGACCACCCACATTTGTAAAAGAAATTATTAAAGCTGAAATCACACATTGACCCCAACACCCTAATAGTGGGAGACTTCAACACTCCACTCTCACCAAGGGACAGATCAGTCTGTCAGAAACAAAATAGGAAAACAAGGGCACTTACAGAGGCCCTAATTCAAATGGACCTAATAGATGTCTACAGAACTTTTCACCCAAGAATAAAAGAGTATACCTTCATTTCAGCATCTCATGGAACCTTCGCCAAAATAGACCACATAGTGGGTGACAAAGCAAGAAAATTGAAATAATCCCTTGTATCCTATCTGACCATCATGGCCTAAGGCTGGACCTCAACAACAATAGGAACAGCAAAAAGCCTGCACATACTTGGAAACTGAACAACTTGCTACTCAAGGACAGCTTGGTTAGGGAAGAAAGAAAGAAAGAAATTAAAGACTTCCTTGAATTCAATGAAAATGAAAGCACAACATACCCAAACTTATGGGACACAATGAAGGTAGTGCTAAGAGGAAAGTTCATAGCCCTAAGTGCCTTCAAGAAGAAATTTGAAACATCTCATACAAGCAACTTAATGGCCCAACTGAAATCCCTATGAAAAGGGAGACCTAACTACAGACATTGAGGAAATCCTAACAATCATTAGGTCTTACTACCAAAGCCTATATGCCACAAAATCTGAAAATCAAATGAAATGGACAATTTTCTTGATAAATTCCATCTTCCTAAATTAAGTCAAGATCAGGTAGAAAGATTGAATAGACCTATATCCCCCAAGTAAATAGAAGCAATCATCAACAGCCTCCCTACCAAAAAAAAGCACTGGGCCAGATGGATTTAGTGCAGAATTCTACCAGACCTTCAAAGAAGTCCTAACACCAATTCTCTCTGAACTATTCCACAAAATAGAAATAGAAGGAAAATTACTGAACCCATTCTCTGAACCCACAGTCACCTGGATACCTAAACCACACAAAGATCCAACAAAAAAAGAGAACTTCAGACCTTATGAACTTTGATGCAAAAATACTCAATAAAATACACTCAAACTGAATCCAAGAACGCATAAAAGATATTATCCACCATGACCAAGTACCAGGCATGCAAGGGTGGTTCAGTATATGGAAATCCATCAATGTTATCCACCATATAAACAACATGAAGGAGAAAAACCACATGATCATCTCCCTAGATGCCGAAAAAGCATTTGATAAAATCCAACATCCATTCATGTTTAAAGTCTTGGAGAGATGAGGGATTCAAGGCACACACCTAAACATAGTAAAGACAATATATGGCAAGCCTATAGCCAACATCAAACTCAATGGAGAGAAACTTAAATCAATCCCACTGAAATCAGGAACTAGGCAGGGCTGCCCATTGTCTCCATATCTCTTCAACATAGTACTTGAAGTTCTAGCTAGAGCAATAAGACAACTAAAGGAGATCAAAGGGATACAAATTGGAAAGGAAGAAGTCAAAGTATCACTATTTGCAGACAATAAGGTAATACACATGAGCGACCCCAAAAATTCTACCAGAGAACTCTATCAACTGATAAATACCTTCAGTAAAGTGGCTGTATACATAATCAACTCAAAAAAATCAGAAGCCCTCCTGTACACCAAAGACAAAAAGGCCAAGAAACTAATTAGGGAAACAACACCATTCCCAATAGCCACTAAAAACATCACATACCTTCGGGTGACTCTAACCAAGCAAGTGAAATACCTATATGAAAAAAACTTCAAATCTCTGAAGAAAGAAATTGAAGAAGATATCAGAAGACGGAAAGACCTCCCATGCTCATGGATTGGTAGGATTAACATAGTGAAAATGGTCATTCTTCTAAAAGCAATCTACATATTCAGTGCAATTCCCATCAAAATACCAAGACAATTCTTCACAGACCTTGAAAAAAAATTCTCAACTTCATATGGAGAAACAAAAAACCCAGAATTTCCAAAATGATCCTGTACAACAGCAGATCATCTGGAGGTATTTCCATCCCTGACCTCAAGCTCTACTACAGAGCAATAGTAATAAAAACTGCATGGTATTGGCATAGAAACAGAATTGTAGATCACTGGAACCGAATAGAAGACCCAGAAATAAACCCACACACCTATGGAAACTTGATTTTTGACAAGAAGCCAAAACCATTCAATGGGAAAAAGACAGCATCTTCAACAAAAGGTGCTGGTCCAACTGGATTTCTACATGCAGAAAAATGAAAATAGATCCATATTTATCACCCTGCACAAAACTAAAGTCCAAGTGGATCAAAGACCTCCATATAACAGCAGACACACTAAACCAGTTAGAAGAAAAAGTAGGGAAGACCCTAAAACTCATTGGCACAGGAAATTACTTCCTGAACAGAACACCAACAGCACAGGTTCTAAGATCATCAATAAATAAATGGACCTCATGAAACTGAAAAGCTTCTGTACAGCAAAAGACACTGTCATCAAAAGCAAACGACAGCCTACAGACTGGGAAAGGATCTTTACCAATCCAACATCTGACACAGGGCTAATATCCATTATATATAAAGAACTCAAGAAGTTAAAAGGCAACAAATCAATTAATCCAATTAAAAAATGGGGTATGGCGCTAAAAAGAGTACTCTCTGTTGAGGATTGTAGAATGGCAGAAAAAAACTTAAAGAAATGCTCAAAGTCCTTAGCCATCAGGGAGATGCAAATCAAAATGACCCTGAGATTTCACCTTACACCTGTAAAAATGGCTAAGATCAAAAACTCGAGTGACAACAAATGCTGGAGAGGTTGTGTAAAAAGGGGAACTCTCCTTCATTGCTGGTGGAATAGCACTGGTACAACCACTCTGGAAATCAATTTGGTGCTTTCTTAGAAAATTAGGAATAGTGATTCCTCAAGACCCAGCTATACCACTCTTAGGCATATATCCAAAAGATGCTCAAGTACACAGCAAGGACATTTGCTCAACTATGTTCATGGCTGCTTTATTTGTAATAACCAGAACCTGGAAACGATCCAGATGTCCCGCAGTTGAGGAATGGATACAGAAATTATGGTACTTTTACACAATGGAATACTACTTAGCAATTATAAAGGAGGAGATCATGAAATTCACAGGCAAATGGTTGGACCTGGAAATGATCATCCTGAGTGAGGTATCCCCAAAGCAGAAAGAAACACTTGGCATATAGTCACTTATATAGACCTATAGGATAGGATGGACATGCTGAAATCTATACAACTAGAGAAGATATACAGGAAGGAGGACCCAGAGTGGGACGATCAATCCTCATTTAGATGGACAAATGGGATGGACATTGAATATAGGAGAAAACATGCAACAGGACAGGAGCCTACCACAGAGGGCCTCTGAAAGACTCTAACAGCCAAGCCATTGCCAGAGTACAGGGAATCATATGAAAGAACGGGGAGTTAGTAAGACTTGGTGAGGGCAAGAGCTCCAGAAAGACCAAATAGATCAGGGCACAGGGGTCTTCTGTGAGACTCTTTCTCCTTCCAAGGAGCATGTATGGATACAAACTATAACCCCTGCTTGGATGTGGCTCCTCGCAGCTCAGCACACTACTGGTACCCTAGTAAGGGGATCAGGGACTATTTGAGTCATGAACTCAATGGCTGGCTTGTTGACCCCCCACCCCTACCCCGGAGGGAGGAGCAGCCTAACTAGATCCCAAAAGAGGACATTGCAGCCAGCCCTCAAGAGACATGATAAGCTAGGTTCCAATGGAAGAGGGGAGGTCTTCCCTATCAGTGGACTTGGAGGGGGGCAGGGAAAAGATGAGGGAGGGATGGGGAGAGTGGGAGGGAATGAGAGAGGGGGCTATGGCTGGGATACAAATATATAACCTGTGATTAATATGAAAATAAATAAATTACTTATAAAAGAGAAAGAAAGTGTTCGCTAGTACTCTAGAACACTATGCAAACCAATACCTGAGTGTCTCTTTCCCACTTATTTATGAAGGCTCATTTTGTAGCCTTTTAATAATCACTTTCCATCTTACATTGTGGTTTCTGTCTAGCTTCTTGCTAAGAAGTCAACTTAAATGATTATTTAAAGACTCAAAAATATAACTCTTTGGGAGCTATATTTATTTTAGTCAATTCACTCAGAAACTTAAGAGACTGACAGGTGCAATTTTAAGATGATTTATTTTGATAGAGGAGGAAATATAAAAAGAACCTAGAGATGAAGTCATTCATAGCCAGGGAATAAAATGTGTTCTGCAAGAGCAATGGCTATCGGTTCTTCTCTTTGAGCATGGGGAATTATTATACGCAATAACATATAGCATGCACACAAACATGCATATGCACACACAAATACATACCCATACACATAGAAATGTATACAAAACACTAAAGATGAGAATAACATATCTTAATAACTTACTGTAATTTGTTCACATTACGAATATTTTTCTGAGTAACTTAAGTTTACCATCACTTACAAAGTTTAACAACACTCAAAATAATGCCAGAAAGATATCACTGTTAGAACATGTGCTGTTCTCATTTAAAAAATGTATTTAAATTTCTTTGTTATCTCTTATAAATACAGAAACACATATTTGCATACATGTATATCATATATAACATATACCACATATACGCACATAAAGAGCAAACATACCGTTGACACCCCAATCTCTTCACCTTTTTCAACTTCTACCCTTAACCATACATATATCTTATTCTTGTGTTTATTAGCATTGTTTTGCTATCCACTGGTATTAACAAGGACCATTATTTGGACCTACATGTTGAAGATTGATAGGTTTAGCATTGGGCACAAAGTTAAAAAGAGTTATTCCCCCTTTTCTGGAATCTATCACTGGCAAAGGTAATGAGTGAAGCCTCAGGATAGTTTTCCATGACTCATGATAGAGAAGACCAGTTTTGTGTGAGACCAGTGTAGCTAACTACACCTATATAATTTGCTTTCATTAATTCATTGCAATTTTTAAAACTTTTCATCAAAATATAATTACATTCTTTCCTACCCCAACACTCTAACTTCCCATATCTAACCCTTCATCTCTTCCTTGTCCCAATCTTCACTCCCTCTTACCTCCTGTGTCCCTCCCCTAGTTCTCTTCCCTACTATCTGATCCTAGCCTATCTATCAAGTCTTATCAGAATGGTCTGGATCCTCTTTCTCTGTAGCCTAGTAAGAACGCAACTCCAGAAGGAGGTGGTAAAAGAACAGGCCATCGAGTTCATGCCAGAGACTGCCCCTGCTTTTTCTAGGGAACTCCTATGTACCTTGAGCTGCCCATGGGCTACATCTGAGCAGGGGCTCGAAGTCCTCTCCATTCTTGGTCCTTGGTTGATACATCAGTCTCTGCAGGCCCCCCAGGGCACAGTTTTTTGCCTTTGTTGGTCTCCTTGTGGAGCTCCTGTTCACTCCAAGCCTATCTTTCTCTTCTTCAGAAAATTTTCTGTACTCTGCCCAAAGTTTGGCTAGGAGTCTCAGCATCTGTTTTGATGCTGTGTAGAGTCTTTCAGAGGCCCTTTGTGAAAGGCTTCTGTCCTGTTCCTTGTCTTCTTCCATTTCCAATGTCTATATAGTGTGTCCTTCTGAATGAAAATTAAGCATCTTCCCTATGGATCCCTTTGTTGTTTAGCTTCTTTAGAACTATAGATTTTAGCATGTTTGTCCTCTATTATATGGTTAATATATCCGCTTGTAAGCGAGTATATGCCATGTGTGTCTTTCTGCTTCTGGGTTACCTCACTCAGGATGATCTTTTTTACTTCTATCCATTTGCCTGCAGATTTCCTTGTTTTTACTTGCGGAATCTAAACTTTTACAACCACTTTGGAAATCAATCTGTCGCTTTCTCAGAAAATTAGGAATGGTGCTACCTCAAGATCCAGCTATACCACTACTGGGCATATATCTGAAAGATGCTCAACCATACAACAAGGACATTTGCACCACCATGTTCATAGCAAGTTTATTCGTAATAGCCATAATCTGGAAACAATCTAGATGTCCCTTTTAACTGAGGAATGGATACTGAAATTGTGGTACATTAAAGTGGTAATTTTTAAGCTTTTCCACTCTTTTGCCGCAATTATTGTTAGCAAAATACTGTAGAGTACTTTATTGACAGAGCACTAGTTATACAATTGAAGAACCATGGGCTAATAAAAAAAACAAACTTCTTATAAATTTATGTAACAGTTAATGTATTTATTTAATAGCAGATTATTCAATAATAGCAGCCAATTAATTATATTGAGAATCTTGTGGCTGGGATACCATAATAGAGCTTCCTCGGTGGTTTATAAACAATGAGCCCATTTTTCTCAGGTTCTGCAGTCTATGCACCTATAATCAGCATGGGTCCATTTTAGGAAGGTTCTTCTGCCAGCTGGCAGAAATCAGGAAATTATTCCATACATTTATTACTCTTTCAATCTTGTTGAAAAAAAAATAACCAACAGAAACCTCTTTAAGAGAGGAAAAATTTATTTCAGTTCATGGTGTGAAAGGTATAGTCACTATCTGAAGCTTGCGCTGAATAAAACATTGTGGCAGTAAGAGCATGCAGCACAAGTTGACAACACCAGGGCAAACCAAAAGCAGAGAGATGAAAATAAATGACCTAGAGTTATGGCAACAATTAGGACACAATCTATTGTTTTAATTTCCCCAGGTAATTTGTGTCCCCTGATGTTTCCAGAACTTTTTCAAATTGCTACCAATTTGAAACCAAACATTCAACACATGAGATTATAGCAGATAATGCGGAGTCAATCAATGATATGGTATATTTATGATCTAGAGAAGATAAATTACTTACATTAGGCCTCTTGTATAACAGTCTTAATCCTATTTCTAAGAGACTTACCTTTGTGAAATAACAAATACGCTCTCCCCAAATTCTGTACCTCATTTAGTATAACATTGTTGTCAAAATTTCAAACTATAAGATATATTTTTTGTAGTTTTAGGGGCACAAAAATAGGCCAAAGCAGACAAGGATGTTTCAAGTTCAGGCTTTTGAGTAAAGTCCATGCCAATTTTCTAAATGGTTAAGTTGTCTTCTAAATACTTCATCATAGATGCTTCTTAGTAAGCAGGCAGTGATTAATGCAGAAACCCATAAATGCTAAAACTTCCCAAAATAAGTAATGGTGGATTGTAGGCCCTAATGAGTCAGCTATATTACCTGCATCCAAACCTCAGGAACATCCTGGAAAAGAAAGTGGAAAGAATATAATAACAGGAGGATTGGACTATGTGCATCAAAAGCACATTTAAACCAAACATATGGTTGCACCTCTGAACTCATTGCAGCTGTGGTTATTGCAGAAGACATTTACAAGATTGGGCCTGTAAGCACTTGAGAATGTTTTGAGAAGTAGCTTGGAGGAATCACTGTTCCCTGAAGACTATTGTCAGTTAAATCGTTTACTTTGTGGGGTGTCAATGTCTTCAATGGGGTAAACTTAATTCCTTTATTAATTTTTAATTTTTATTAATTACAGTTTATTTACTTTGTATCCTACCTGTAGCTACCTCCTTCCTCCCCTTCCAATCCCATTTCTCCTCCTCCTTCTCCCACATGCCCTTCCCTTAGTCCACTGATAGGGGAGGTCTTCTTCCTTTTCCTTTTCATCCTAGTCTATCAAGTCTCATTAGGAACACCTGGATTGTCTTCCTCTGTGGCCTGGTAAGGCTGCACCCCCTGAGGGAGAGGTGATCAAAGAGCAGGACCTTGAGTTCATGTCAGAGACAGTCCCTGTTCCCATTACTAAGGACCCCACTTGGACACTGAACTGCCATAGCCTATATCTGTGCAGGGGTTCTAGGTTATCTCCATGCATGGTCCTTGCTTGGAGTGTCAGTCTCAGAAAAGACTTTTCACCTTGATTAAGTAAATTACTTTGAACACTCTCCTACTTGAAAAAAAAAATTTCTAAATTGAGTTAGACACATGAAGAGGACTTTATAGTAGGGCAGAGACTATTATTAAAAGAATTTCAGCATTAGAGAAAGGGGATAAGAGCATGAATACAGTGACTAAAATGACTAAAATTTATCATATGAGTGTATAAAGCTATAAAACTATGAAATAAAAAATAATCTAAGAACAGAAAAAAATCTAGGAATATAATTACTATAACCCTACAAAAATTTTCAAATACCAAAATCAAATCAGTTTTGTGAGACTCTATCTCCAACAAAGGACCATGTATGGATATAACCTAGAACCCCTGCTCAGATGTAGCCCATGGTAACTCCATATCCGAGTGGGTTCCCTAGTAAGGGAGACAGGGAATGTTTCTGACATGAACTCAATGGCTGACTCTTTGACCTCCCCCCCATACCCGAGGGAGGAGCAACCCTGCTAGGCCACAGAGGAGGACTTTGCAGCTAGGCCTGAAGACACCTGATAAGCTAGGGTCAGATGAAAGGGGAGGAGATCTCTATTATCAGTGGACTTGGAAAGGGGCAGGGAGAAGATGAGGGAGGTAGCATAAGACTGGGAGGGAACGAGGGAGAGGGATACAGCTGGGATGCAAAGTTAATAAATTGTAAATAATATTAAAAATCATTATATAAGTACATTAAAGTGTCAAAAAATATCAAATCAAATCCTCACAAGACCAACCAGCCATACATTCAAGTTAGATGGGGAAAGAACTCATGAAGTGTTACCTGCAGCTGGCTGGACTACATTTGAAAGTTCATTGTGTTGAGGGGAGAAATGTTCTGTAAGGAAATGGCTGCGTTAGCTTGCACATGCTCCCTACAGCAGCTAGGACTGCACTCAATCCCACACTGACACTAATAAAAACAGCCAGCTCACAGTGTTATGAAAAGAAGACAAGACGCTGGGAGGAAGATATAGTAGAGGTGTGGGTGGCTAGAAGGAGCTAGAGAGGGTGTGGAGAGTGGATCTGACTGAAAACATTTTATACATTCATAAAGCTATGAAATGATAAAGTTAAAAAGTTAAAAAATATCAATTAAAATAATTACTAGGATTAGTTTAGTTATTTCATTTGTTTTAGAATAATCTTTGTAAAATATTACCCTTAAAATTAAATCTATGTACACCTTTTATGTTGTATAGAGTATAAAATTATTTTGTAGTTAAAAATTTAGATAAAATATATAATACATAATAAATGTGTTATAATGATTATATATATATATATATATATAATAACATGCAGGATAAATGAGCTGCAAAATCATCATAATGTGATGATATTATTATCAGAGCCTTTAAGTAAATTTGCTATTCTTTCAAAGTTTCAAGGAAACTTGTTTGGCTATATGAAAATAACACCATAGAAAAATAACACTGCATGTTACTAAATGTCACAGGTTTAAAAGTATAGGTCTCTTCATTTATTGGAAATCAATGAAATGAATCCATACTTGACCTTTATCAATGTTTTCATTATAAGTGTGCTGACAAAGGGACAGTGGATTTTATCAGTAGGTAGAAGTGAAAGCCTGAAGGACATGTAGTGCTACAAGCTTCCAAATGTACTACAATTACAGAAACACCTGTGACAGAGAACTCAGAGGCAATCCACTCTAAAAATACAGAGTGCTTATCAGTCCTGAGGAGCAAATGCACTGCCAACAAGCCACAGGTGTGCGCCACAGGAAGACAGAAAAAAAAGCAATTGATGAAGGATAGGCTGACATTTTCAACTCATAATCTATCCCAAAATGAACTTATGCATCTCTAATTGAGTTGGTTTTTAAAAAATTGTTAATGTGGCATTTCACTTATTCAAAAAGCAATAACATTCTTAACATATGCATAAATACATTAGTTCATAAAGGGAAGGAGTGAGTCTAAGGTTTAATCTCAAAACCTTCTATTTTTATATTATATATATATATATATATACATTTATTTATATGTGAATTGACTGTGTTCCATACAGAATCTAAAACTCTTCGTAGATGAGTAATTAGATGAATACTTCTTTATTATAATGAAACATGGCTTTTAATTATTCTTAACTCAAACTACTGATTTATGCCAAAGAACATGTTAACGTGCTTCATCTAAAACTGTATTCATTACTGTTTAGTACAATTTTAAGTTGTTCATTAAAAGGGGGACTGGAGAGAGTAATAAGCAACAGAGCCCTCATTCTCTCAGGGGATCAGGCTTCCTGACCAAGCTCCAACACAGTGGTTCACAACCGGGAGTGACTCCAGGTCTGGTGCAAAGGGCATGTACATTACACACATACATACATGAAGATAAAACACTCACATACATAAAATAAAATAAACACATCATAAAAATCGAAAATGTTATTGGAAGCCATAATAAAGTTACTGTATATTTTTAAAAAATATGTACAGTTTCTATGTTCCCTAAGTTTGGATACTTTTTGTTTATTTCTCTATTATTCTTATTACTATTATTATTTACAATTTATTTGCTTTGTATCCCAGTTGTAGCCCCCTCCCTCATCTTCTCCTGCTCCTACCATCCCTCCCTCCTCCTCCCCTATACATGTCCCTTGTCCAATGACAGGGGAAGTCCTCCGTCCCTACCTGCGTGACCCTAGCCTATCAGGTCCCATCAGTACTGCCTGTATCCACTTCCTCTGTGGGCTGGATAGGAACTCCCTATCAGGGAGAAGTGCACATCGAGGATCTAGAACCCCAGTGCTCAGATGTAGGCCATAAGCAGCTCTATCTCTAGGTAGGTTCCCTAGGAAGGGGAGACAAGACAGTCTCTGACATGAACTCAAGTTTGAATACTTACTGAGCCTGTTTTGAAATATGTGTTGAATGTAGGAGTAAACAAGCAACAGAACAGGAGCCTACCAAAGAGGGCCTCTGAAAGACTCTATATAGCAATGTATCAAAGCAGATATTAAGACTCACAACCAAGCCTTCGGCAAAGGGCAGAAAATAATATGAAAATAGGGGAGATAGTAAGACTTGGTGAGAACAAGAGCTCCATAAAGACCAAACAGATCAGGGCACAGGGGTCTTTTACGAGACTGTTTTTCCAAATAAGGACCATGTATGGCTATAACCTAGAACCCCTGTTCAGATGTGGCCCATGGTAACTCAGTATCCAACTGGGTAAGGGGAACAGGGACTATTTCTGTCATGAACTCAATGGCTGGCTCTTTGACCCTCCCCCACACACACCTGGGATGAAGAGCCTCGCTAGATCTCAGAAAAGGACATTGCAGCCAGCCCTGAAGAGACAAGATAAGCTAGGGTCAGATGGAAGGGGAGGAGATCCTCCCCATCAGTGGACTTGGAGGGGGGCAGGGAGGAGGTGAGGTAGGGATGGGGAGAGTGGGAGGGAAAGAGAGAGGGGGCTACGACTGGTTATGTTAACCTATGGTTAATATAAAAATAAATAAATTACATTTAAAAAAAGAAAAGAAATATTTGTTAAGGACTCTAAGGAAGTTATCTGTGTTAAATGACTTCAAAACATTATTATTCATTTTCAACTCAGGCAATAAAAGCATATCTAAGACAAATTATAGAAAATTCCTAAAATTTCAGTGAAGCCTAACACACACACACACACACACACACACACACACGCACACACACTCATGAAAACACACACACAGAGACACAGAGAGAATAACATTCACGTTTGTTCATTCAAATATATCTCCCTATTGTCAGACCTATGAGTAAATCATTGCTTTGGTTCCAAAACACATGAGATATTAAATTTAAAGAGACAACTTTTGATCAAATAGATAATGAATTGCACTATTCTTTAACTCCAAACTTCAGTAGTTCATCATTTTGAAGTAAGATGTTATTGTGTGTGAGTATGTGTGTGTAGAATATTTTAAATGTGAATAATGTCTTTAGCTACTTCAACAATAGTATAAATATGATAAGGTTTATTCTTCTAAAGTATAAAACATGGTCTGCTAAGAAAGCTAAGGTGTCAGGTTTCTATGCCCCATTTGGTCTTACAATTATTCAAGGACTATAAAACTTGTTTTATTTCCAAATGCACTCTTCACATGATTTTTGTTTTATGCTATTTGTTGTGCTGTTTGAGATAAACTGTAAATGCATGAAACTCTATGTGTAACCCAGGGTATCCACAGACTCAATAACCTTTTTCATGTACCGTTCATATTCTAGAATAACCCAACACCAAGTCCAGAATAGTTCTTGTTTCTTTTCCTCTATATTCTTCTTCATTCAACTTTCTAAGCACTAAATGCTGTGCAGAAGGATAACACAAACAAGAAATTTGGAGTTACATACATGCACAGAAGACCACCAAAATTTAATGTTTGAACCTGTCTGTTACCTCCAAAGCTTTGTGTCTACTTTCTCATTTTTATAACTAATATTGGTCAGAAGGTGAAAGTATTTCTAAAATAGATTATCCTGTCTTGGAAAATGCAATGAGAAAATACCACAGTTTTTGCTGTGACCTGTCATGCTATATCGATGCAAACTAGTCATACAATGATGTCACAATTATGAACTAAAACATACCATTACAAAAATCACCTACTTCCTGACTCTAATCACGAATGTGATTTTGTTAAGGAAATTGCGAGAGAGTGAGAGAAGCTGTAATATTCAGTTGTCATTGCTCAGTAGTCAAGATATTCCAAATAGGTAGGCTCACATACTGACTCGTAGTATAGTAATCCTGCTGCCTTGCAAGCTGCAAATGATCTCTCTTTCTATAATTGTTTTTACATTTTTTCTTTATTATTTATTACAATTTATTCACTCTGTATCCCAGCTGTAGCCCACACCCATCTCCTCCCAGCAGCACCCTCCTACCCTCCTCTCCCTCTATGCTCCACCCTTAGCCCACTGATACTCCTCCCATACTACCTGACTCTACCCTATCAGGTCTCATCAGGACTGACTGTATTGGCTTCCTCTGTGGCCTGGCAAGGCTGCCCTGCCCCACCCAGGGGAAAGTAATCAAAGAGCTGGCCACTGAGTCCATGTCAGAACATTTGTCCTTTTTAAATTTATTATAAAACATTGAAAATGTTTCATGAGTTCTTGCAAAAAAATATATCATTATTAGAACATTATAGAGTGTGACATTTAAATTACTAGCAGTATATTTATTTCACTGAAACCCTTTAAAAGTAAAATATCTATTTTGGCATAAATGCAATAGATAATTTTTTAAATTTTACTTTATTATATTTATTTATTACAATTTATACACATTGTATCCCAGATGTAGCATTCTCCCTCATCTCCTCCCAGTAAGCCTTGGTATTTTTCTTTTAATTTATTTATTTTTATCTCAATCAGAGGTTAGGTACTTTGAATCCCAGGCATACCCCCCTCCCTCATTCCCTCCTACCCTCGCACTCCCTCCCTCATCTCCCTCCTCCTGCCCCCTCCAAGTCCACCAACAGGGGAGGACCTCCTTCCCTTCCATCCAACCCCAGCTTATCCTGTCACCTCAGGGCTGAATGCAATGTCCTCCCCTGGGATCTAGCCAGTCTGTCACTCCCCGGCTTGTATGGGGGAGGGTCAAAGAGTCAGCAATCAAGATCATGACTGAAACAGTCCCTGTTTCCCTGAATTGGGTCTTCAGTCCTACACTGAGCTATCATGGGCCCCATCTGTGCAGCGGTTCCAGGCCACATCCACACATGGTCCTTGATTGTAGAAACCGTCTCTTACAAGACCCCTGTGCCCTGCTCAGTTTGGTCTTTGTGGAGCTCTTGTTCTCCCCAAGTCTCAACAACCTCCCCCAGATCTATCATTACTTCTCGCCCTCTGTCAGAGGCTTGATTTCGAGTCTTAATATCTGCTTTGATACATCGCTACATTGACCCCCAACCCACAGAGGTCCTCTTTGGCATGCTCCTATACTATTGCTTGTTTTCTCCTACACTCAATGTCCATCCCATTTGTTCATTCAAACAAGCATTGATCATACCAACCTGGGTCCTCCTTCTTGTATATCCTCTCTGGGTGCGTAGATTTCAGCTTGAACTTCCTATCCTATAGGTTTATATAAGTGAGTATATACCATATGTTTCTTTCTGCTTTTGGGATACCTCACTCAGG